>QXTE01000044.1:28133-95832 GCA_003942145.1 Platysternon megacephalum
TTTTTTTTTCCCCCCCCCCCCCCCCCCCCAAAAAAAAAACCTGTACAAAAAAATATTGCCCCACTCTGGTGCTGAGAAACTTGCATGGCTACTGTCCATGCTTTAGCTGGTCTGTGGACAAACAGAAAACTTCAATTTCCAGAGCTATCAAGCCAACACCTAAAAACAAACAAACAAACAACCCTTCTGAGATTAAAGTAAACTGAAGTAGGAAAAGCAGGGATCTGATTTAGCAATCTGCAGCTTTTTCGTATTTGCTGCCCCAAGGATTTAGGATAAAGTCTAAATCACACAGTGCAAGTGACCAAGTGCATCATTTTGTCTCTAAAATCAATTTGGAGAAGGGAGTTAGTTGGCTTTTGTCACGCCAGACAATTGGTTATAGTGGAATTGGAGATACGGTGCTGGAGATATTCGACATTTTTATTTCATTTTTTCTTGGGTCACATCACATGGCAAACACATCTATTCTCTCGGCCCCTCCACACACACATACCTCGTGTCCAACACCTGTCCAAACAAACGTCATCTGTTTCAATGCAGGAGAGTTATATTCTGGAAGTTGCAGAGACCCAAAGGCAATTCTAACAGGATTTCACCTCACAGATTAGCTTTAATCCAATTCATCTCCGAATGATACAGTGCTGGGCGCATGTGGCCAAACTGCCAGGCTTGCTGGATGTGAAGTGCTGTCAGCTGTACTGAAGTCTATTTATTCACTGGGCAATAAAACTGAGAAAATCCCATAATCTCTTCCATCAAATGTCTTCCTTGTTGATTTGAACGCCCTACAGTGGACAGCAAGCATATTAAAATGGATATGATTTGTGGGGTTTATCTGCTATCGGTGATCCCATCACATCTCAGAAGTTCAGCAGCGGTGTGCCAGGTCAGTACTTGGATGGGAGAACTTCAGAAAAAGGTAGATGTTTGTGATGGGGTGAGATCCCCACACTAGCCCTGCAAGAGCTGAATTGGCTAGGTGGGCCTAATCAGCTAATTAGGCTGCAAACAGGGGAGCTTTTGGCTGGAGGCAGCTAATTAGGAAACAGGCTCACCTGTGCAGGAACAGGCAGGGCCTATAAAACTAGGTAGCCTGCTACAGCTGGGGGCATGCTGAAAAAAGATGGTCACTCCCTGGGAAGAGGGAGGAGGGTTTGGAGTTTGAACACCCAGACAGATAAGGGAACTAGAGAGTAGGAAGAAGCAGGGAGGCTGAGAGAGGAAAGCCCAGAGCTGCTGAGCTGAGGGTCCCTGGACTGGAACCCGGAGTAGAAGACGGGCTCAGGTTCCCTTATCAGCCACTGAGGGAGTGGCCCTGGGGCAGTGAATGGGAAGACTGCCTAGGACTGTTGATGGACTGAACCCTGGAAGGGGGAACACTGAGTGACCTAGCTAGCGGGCTAAGTCACAAAAGAGATGCTGAGCGAAAGGAGCTGCAGATCGGAGTCGGAGTGACGGCGTGCAAACCGCAGAGGGGGGTGTCGGCCTTGTGAGCTAATCCTCTGAGTGACCAGGAGGTGTCACCAGCGAGGTGGTGAGTGGAGCACCCCTTGACAAAGTTACAAGAAGTAATGCTGTTATTGGTGTCTCGCTTTTCCAAGAGGAGTGAGCCAATAACACCAGATGGGTGTTTAAGGGATGGGTATGTTTTTGCTGGAGGTGCCATCTGAGGCATAAAACTGAGCTCTTGATCCTTTGTCATTTTATTATGTGTTTATATATTAAAAAAAGAAAAGAAACTTCCCTTGTGCCAGAGGAGTGATGGTGTTGATCACACTTCATCCCAGAGCTTTAGGCAAACTTTGAGATATGCTGGGCCCAGGCTACTGAGCGCCTTGATAAGGCCAAAACCTTGAACTTGAGTTCCTTCCTCAGGATTGAGGAACTGGGGTGGAAGTAATAATGCCACAGAGGACGACTCCCCACAGGACAATCAAGTCTGTTGTCCTTTACACCTGGAATGGTTTTGATGACAATTCCACCCCCTCAGGAGAGGGCTGCTGGCAGGGTGTTCTCTGTGAGGTGCCTTCATTTTGGAAACCCTACACTCCTCCCCCAGGTCTGAAACAATCCCAAATCTGTTGACCTCCAAGAGATGCTGTGATTTGGATTTCCTCAGCATTTGGAGGAGGTGGGAGATAGCTCAGGGCTGGTATTTTGAGGTTTTTTTAATCTTTCTTTTTGGGGAGTTTAATCTTATCTACATGTATGAAGTTATGCCGCTGGATTTATGATGATTTAATTGGTTTGTTTTAGGGCGGTGCCTAGAAACCCCAACCGAGATCTGGGCCCCATTGTGCTAGGCCCTGTACAAACACATTGTGAGCGATAGTCCCTGCCCTGAAGAGCTTACACTCTAAATAAGCAAGACCGACAAAGTGCGGGAGGGGAAAGAGAGTTGAAGATCATATGGTATCGAATGTGGCTTTAAAGGTTTGTCTACAGTGCCTATAGCGGTACATGTTATTTCTCTCTCTCTCTCTCTCTCTCTGTCTCTAAGCAGTAGCACAAAGAATCTCCAGTAATCATAAGGGAAAGTTACGTTGTAGTAATGACATTAGAATGGTGCAAGAACCTAACTGCCACTCATTCTCTCTGTGTGGGATCATGTCTCCCTTCAGTGGTGACCTCGGAGAATACAGGAGCCTAGTGCTTAGACAGGGTTCTCCTTTAGAGCCCTAGTGGCCCAGGGCGATACTAGTTCGGTTTCAGCTGACACCCATGATGTCTTTATCATTTGTAGCACCGCAGAGCCCTAAGCAAGACTGGGACACCATTGCACACCTGACGATCTTACAATTTAAATAGAGAAACAATGAGGGGGGACAACGTTATCCTCTTTCACAGGAGAAGGTGCAGGAACTTAGAGACATTGAAGGTGCAGTTCTCTACAGAACTCAGTGTTGGCCTAGGTCTGCTCCCAATTGAAGTCTGTTATTGGCCCGTTGTTCCCTCTATGCCTCTGTCTTCTCCTGAGACTGTAAGCTCTCTGTTGGTACAGAGCCTAGCACAATGGGCTCTTGGACCAGGACTATGGGTCCAATGGTGCTATGGTAAAGCAAACCGTAATAAGTCAGTTGTGAAACTCTCACCCTAAGCAATGTACCCAAGCTCACAAAAGAGGTCTATAACAGAGCCAGGAGTTGAATCTATTTTACCCAAGGTTTACTCCAGTGCCTTCACCACAATACCAACCATTTCCATTCTGGTAATGTCAACAACAAAAGGCCACTGGCTCCTACACAGAAGGAGGCGCATTCATTACCCCAACAGTTTACCTTCAACATGCAATCACTGCTTGTGAAATAGTGAGTCCAGAAAGGAAATACCCTCAGTATTTTCCTAGAGAGCTGTAAAATTCTGGTAGCAGGGATATTCTGCTATGACTGCATGAGCCAAAATAGTAGCTGTCCGACTAGCACGGCTCATAAGGTATCCTAAACTTTCTTAAATCTGTTTCTTATAATCCATATATGTATCATTGAATAAGTGAAATCCCAGTGTGCTCCAGGAGACCCCTCTCCCTGTGTCCAAGAGAGGAGAATCCAATGTGAAGGCTGAAGCTTTACAGGCCACGGCCGCTGATGGCAGCTGCCAGCTGGCATCCGTTCAGAGCCAACATTGCTGTCCTTCTCATAATTACCCTTCATTCCAGAGATATCTCCTGAGCTGGAATTACAGCAAAACTTTACCCCATTCCGCCACTTTTTTTTTTTTTTAAGTGCTTTTCTGTGTGTGTTCATGTAGATCTGTTCGGAGGAGAACTTTCTGTCGAGTCAAAAATGCAACTGAAATAGGTTTCTATCCAAGATCACATCTGTTTTTCTTAAGACAAGACATTAGAGGGATAATATCACTCCTCGCAAGGGGATTTTTCTGCTTGACGAAGTGAACTTTTATGGTTTTGGGGTTGTGTTTTGTGTCCCACCATTGATGGATGCAACACTAAGGGCAATCTGATACCCTTTCCACGGCTAAAAGGAAAGAGCCTTCTTGCAGTCTGCATGCGGAGACTCATGGTTTTGTTCTTTAAGCCCTGGGACATGACTTGCTGATGGCAAAAGCTGGGGTGGCTGGAGGTAGAGGTGCGTGTTGGGTACCTTGATACATTGGTATCTCAGGCCCGAGAGATGCATTCTTCTGAATTATTTCACCACGATCCTGAAGCCATCCAGGCTGTTGCTCAGCTGGTGTCTGAGGAAGGGTTTATATTCCATTCATGCCCTCTTGCTCTCTGTGATGGGGTGTCCACCCCACACAGGATTGGAAGGGGTTAAGATGGTTACGCTGGCCAGTTAACTCCCCAGGCAGCAGCTGGAGGAGGAGCCAGGGAGCAGGGAACGATAATTGATTGCAGGCAGGCTCATCTGTGCAGGTACAGGCGAGACCTATAAAACCAGGAAGCTGGCTACAGATGGGAGGTTGGGGGCTGCAGGAAGGCAGGGAAGTAGGCTTCAGCCACTCCCTGAGTGGAGCGAGTTGGGAGGCTGGGGAAGCCAGATAAGTGGGAAGAAAGTAGGAAGAAGCTGAGGGGAAACAGCAGCAAGGGGTAAGACAGTGCAGACACCTTGGTTGCTTGTTATAGGGTCACTGGGCTGGAACCCAGTGTAGAGGGTGGGCCTGGCTTCCCGTACCAGCCACTGGGAAGTGGTAAGGCCATTGGAGATGCCAGCCAGACAACGGGTCTGGAAGGACTTTGAATTCCCCGGAAGCAGGAGGACCTTAGTGACCTGGCCAGAGGGCCAAACTATGCAGAGGAGACTGCAATCCCTGTAGTGAGTGGGGCTGCAGGGCAAGACCGCACGGGGGAAGACACAGCCAGAGGGAGAGCATGATGCTTGGCAGAGCTAATTCCCCGGATGGCCAACAGGAGATGCTGCTAGAGGTGAGGGAATCCTGTGACCCTGTCCTTATAATATAAACCTGTCTTCATCTCCACCTATGCTCAGCGAAACATTTCAACGATGGAACGCTTCCCTGTGGTGAGAGGGGCTCCTCAAGCAAACCTCCATCTCCCTCCTCCACTCAGGCTGCCACTGTAGATATAAACTTGGTGTCATGCTGAACTTTCCACCTTCTCCCACATCTTTTATGTCTGAAAAATGCATCATGGCCTCTCCAACTTCGTTTGTATATTCCACGGCCTTGATTCTACCTGTAGCTGAACACCCCATCAATTACTCCATACTCCATTGACTATTGCAGTTCTGGTGGCCTGTCCACTCCAGACTCTGACATGTGTATCATGGTGCCGCTCACCTTCTGACAACTAAAAGGAAAATGTATCACATCATCTTCACCCTCAAATGACCCTACTGGTTTTGCAGTCCTTTCTGGATCCAGTGTAACACCGCTTTCTTTGAAGGAGAAGCACCTGTCTCCTATGGGTGACCCTGCATGGACCTCCCCAAGTTCATCTTTCTCCATTTAAACCTCCACTCTTCTTTCTCATAATCAGATTACTGGTGTTTTTGCAAGAACCTTCCCCTCTGCAGTGTCTGTCATCTGGAACAGCCTCCCAGCAGCTCTCTACCTCATTGGCTCCATCTCTTTCCAGCTTCATCTGAAGTCTTCGTCTTTTCTCCTTTGCCTATGCCTCTGAATAGCTCTCTCCCCCAGCTGTTATTTATCACGTAACTCTGCAAAGGGGTCAGACAGCTTGCATGACAGACACCGCACATCATAAAGTTGTATCATCCTCTCCAGGGAATTCACCATGGAAGTTACTCATTTCATGGTTTAGCTATTTTGTCCAGTGACTTCACATTTCAGCCCACAAGTTGCTCACCTCCTGCACTCTTCCCAAAGGCTTTGGAAATGCTGATGAAAATCTTGGATTTGGGTTTAAGGCCTTTGGATTGAACTCCCTAAAGGCGATTCTCTCTTTTCCACTGATTTTTTTCCTTCTCCCCCCAGAATTTTACTCCTGACTTCCAGTCAATCAGTTGTGCAATGCATAGAGACGTTATTTACAGTCTCTCTTGCAGAACTGAGTCATTTTGTGGTTGGATTCAAACCTGAGGTGCATGACACTCATCACGGCTCACCATGAGCAATCTCTCCATTACAGCAGTTTGTGCAATGCAACCGAGATTAGGGTTGACTAGATCTCACATCAGCACTTCAAATTAACTCCTAACTATAACATTTGGTGGGGAGATTTTTAGAAGGTGTATTCTAGGAATCAGCAAACCAATTTAAATAAAATTAAAAGCCAGCCACACCTCTGTCTAAAACACAGATCCAATCAAATTCAAACTTTATTTCCCCTTCTAGTGGCAAGCTGGAAAACTCTCCTGATTATTTGTCTGCTCAGATTGTGCTGGTTAGGTGAGGAATTGAGAAGTTAAAATACCCCTCCAAAAAGCTTGTTCTTTCTTTTCTGGACCACTAAGGGCAGACATTTTCAGAAAGCCCTGTCCCGAGGAGATGTTCAGTCCAATATTACAGACCCCAGACTGTAAACTCTTGGAGGTAGAGATTTTTTGTTGTGTCTGTAGAGCATGTAGTACAATGGGACTCTGATGCATGACTGGGACTGTTAAGTTATACTTCAATAGAAAGAATAAATGCCAGCATCTCAATGTTTGGCTGGTGATCTGAGCTTCAGCCTCCATTCTTGTCAAAGTTCACCCAGTGCTAGTGTGCCTGCTAATTGATTATTCTTACTGTTTTGAAAATCGTTCACCTTCCTTTGAATGAAACTTTTTTGCATGCCCTTATTTCTGTACTCAGTCTAACATAAAAAGATTCTAATAATTCTACTAATAGAGCACCTTCCCTTTCAGAATTTCACAACACTTGATTAAGGCTTTCTGTCAGCAAGGTACTTAAGCATATGCCTAATTTTAAGCACACGGGTAGTATCATTGAAGTCAGAAAAAATGCTCCTGGTGCATCCGTTAAATAGACTCTGAGTCACTCAGCTACTACAAATACTCGACTTTAGCGAGATGGTGAACTTAATGTTAGGCTTATGCTGAAGTACCTCGCTGACTCATGGCCAAGGCAAGTCTCCCAAGATACTTACCTGTTTATTAGACCCATTTTACAGACAGGGAGCCTATATTCCTTGCCCAGGTTCACATAGTGACTTACATAAGCGTCTTCCTTCTGCTCTTTCAAAGAAACCAACTTTGTTCCTGGTGAAAAACGGGATCATGGCGGACACCAGTTCAAACCTCGCTGAATGTATTTGATCGTTTTGAGGCAGACCTCATGCCGTGCTTGTCCAGTGCTGGCTGCTGATTTAAAGGGCCATTATCCTGAACACATTACGATGTGATATGCTCCACAGGCTACCTTGGCCTAGAATGGGAATCTCATTAAGGGCAGGAAAAGCCTATATGCTTCAAAGGAGACATGTTCGCAAGAGATGTTTGCATAAAACTTCCATCAGCTTAATGTCTTTTTTTCTCTGTTAGTCTCCTAGGTTTGGGAACATACCCCTGGATGTAGATCTTTATTTAGCCCTTTGATGATGACCTTAGAGTCCTACCTCTCTCAAACTCTGCACTTCCCCACACACACTAGGTCTGTGATGAAGCTAGTCAAAGGAAAATCATCAGACCCTCCGAAACATGCCTTTGAATGCTGCTGTGCCTAGGTTGTAGAAGTTGCATAGCCCTAGCCCACAAAATAGGTGGCAGGGGCTCCAGAGCAAAGCTGGCAGAGGGGAGGTATGTTCTGCTTTGTGCAAGGCAAATATTACCGAGGGTGTGACGGGTTGGATCACAGAAACCCCCTTGGGAACTGCCAACTGATGTGCCAGGACTACTTCTGCCCCTGCCTTCCTGCCCTGGCAGCTTGGGACTCCAGCACCCTGTCTTGTTGAGCCAGACACCCCCCGTCTGCTCCAACACAGACCCAGGGTCTGAACCACGTGCCCCAAAGCTGCAGACTTAACTGAAAGCAGCTTACAGAAGTGTTCCTGTCTATAGCACTCAGATGCCCAACTCCCAATGGGGTCCAACCCCCAAATAAATCCATTTTACCCTGTATATAGCTTATACAGGGTAAACTCCTAAATTGTTCGTCTTCTATAGCACTGATAGAGAGAGATGCACAGCTGTTTGCCCCCCCCCCCCGGTATTAATACATACTCTGGTTTAATTAATAAGTAAAAAGTGATTTTATTAAATACAGAAAGTAGGATTTAAGTGGTTCCAAGTAACAGCAGACAGAACAAAGTGAATTACCAAGCAAAATAAAATAGAACACACAAGTCTATGTCCAAGAGAACTGAATACAGATAAAAACCTCACCCAGTAAGCTTCCCTTTACAGACTAGTCTCCTTCTAGTCTGGGTCTAGCAATCACTCACACCCCCTGTAGTTACTGTCCTTTGTTCCAGTTTCTTTCAGGTATCCTTGGGGGTGGAGAGGCTCTCTCTTTAGTCAGCTGAAGACAAAATGGAGGAGTCTCTCAGGGGTTTAAGTAGACTTTCTCTTGTGGGTGGAGACCACCTCCTCTCTCCTATGCAAAGTCCAGCTCCAAGATGGAGTTTTGGAGTCACATGTGCAAGTCACATGCCATGCATGACTCAGTTTTTACAAGCAGCAGCCATGGCTTACCTGCTACCTTGAACATCCTCATGTAGACTTCTTATGTGGATTGGAGCCTCCCAAGATCCATTGTCCCTTAAGTGCTTCTTGATTGGGCACTAAATTTGCACATTCCTTTCTCAAGAGGCTGACCAAATGCTTTACAAAGGCTGCTTAGAAATCAAGCAAGTATGCAGCCAATATTCCTAACTTTGAGTACAAAAATGATACATGCATACAAATAGGAGGAATAGATTCAGTAGATCATAACCTTTACAGAGATATGTTACATGGCATATGTAGCATAAAACATATTCTAGTTATGTCATATATACATTCATAAGCATATTCCATAAAGCCTTAGGGGGGAGCACCGTCAGAGGGTTTGCTGCCGCAGGGTGCTGAAGTGTCAAAAGAATCAGAAAAATCATACAGGGGGGTGTTATCACATTACAAAGTGACAGCTCAAACATGGTGATTATCCAATGAAATGTCACAATAATGACTGTTACAGTACCATCTATGGACCCTGAGATGGGGTCCATCAGGCATTTTCTGCCACCTGTTAGAGGTGTCAGTGCCCTGACCTCCCCATGCAAGCAAAAATGCTGCTCAGGTCAGACTACCAACAAAACTTAGTCCTCCAGAGACCTAGAAGGGCCAGGAGAAGACACTGACCAATAGGGAGCCAGCAGGCCAGTTAAGAAGGCTTGTCTGCTTCTTCTGAAGGGCAGTGTACTGCTGAGGGAGGCTTGGACGAGAAGTGAGGAGCTCCTCTCCCAAACTCCAGGGCCAGTCAAGACGCTGGCTTCATCATTGCAACTAAGCAGTCACCTCTTGTGCATTTGTTAGTGCAAAGGTGCAGACAGCAAAATCTTGACTTTGTTTGTTGTTACCCATTTCAGATTGACACCGAGCTCACAGCACTGACTGTTCTGCTCCATCCCAGGTGCCACAGACCCCAAAGAGGGATTTGGGCAGAAGTGTACTAGGAACTGTGCAAATGCATCTCAGGATGATGTCTGCCCCACAGTGTTTGCAATCTAGGGTCTAGGTGTCTGGATCTAGTTCAGGGGTGGCCAACCTGAGTCTGAGAAGGAGCCAGAATTTACCAATGTACATTGCCAAAGAGCCACAGTAATATGTCAGCAGCCCCCCATCAACCTCCCCGCTCCCAGCACCTCCCGCCCACTGGCAGCCCCGCTGATCAGCGCCTCCCTTTCCCTCCCTGCACCTCCCGATCAGCTGTTTCGTGGCATGCAGGACGCTCTGGGGGGGAGGAGCGAGGGCATGGCAGGCTCAGGGGAGGGGGGGGAAGGGGTGGAGTGGGGGCAGGGCCTGTGGCAGAGCCAGTGGTTGAGCAGTGAGCACCCCCCGGCACATTGGAAAGTTGGCGCCTGTAGCTCCAGCCCTGGAGTTGGAGCCTATACAAGGAGCCGCATATTAACTTGTGAAGAGCCGCATGTGGCTCCGGAGCCACAGGTTGGCCAGCCCTGGTGTAGTGGTTACCAGGGTGCTGGCCTGATGTCAGACTACCATTTGCACCCTGCCCCAATGAACTGAATGAAACCCTCCTCAGGTGGAGCCTAGAAGTGGAGAGTTGAACGTTTGGAGGTTTATTGAAATTGAATCTTGGGACCATTTGCTCATCTTTCGTTATCACGTGCAGAGTATTAATTGCTGTGGTAACATGATCAGAAAAGGAAGCAGGTTCTTGGCTTCTGGTAAGGTGCTTCTACTGATCATATGGTTCTCAGCAAGCGCCTTACAGGTGCAACTTTCCTGAAAGATTAAATTCCTCCCCGAATATTAGTGTGCCAGAGATGAATCACCCCTGAGGCTGAATAACTGATCTTTTAGGTCATGTGCACAGGATATAAACCGAACAATAAAGCAGAAAGAGGAGTGACATGGCCACACAACAGCTGGAAAACACTAGATAAAGATAACATAAGCTCTCCATTTAAAAAAAAGTCTAAGCAAAAACTGTCCTACTCCATGAGAAGCATATAGTTCTAGAATGATATTAGAACTCCAATAGCTGTAGGGATTGAGGCCTGATCTGAAGTCAATGGGAAGATCCTTATTGACATTAAAGGGGATGGATTGTGTCCTTGGTGCTGTAAGAGATTAAAGGACATTAACAAAAATTGGAGGGGGCTTAGGAGGAGAGGGATAAAATAAGAGATCGGCCTGGACTGCAAAATTTGAATCAGGATCCAGATTTGAAACCCCCTGAGGTCTGAGGGATTTGGGATTCTAGTTTAGTGAATTCTAGACGGAGGGACTGCCACAAAATGTGAGTCTGGATCCACATTTGAAGGCTGGAGACTTGCTTCCCCCCCACACACACAAAAAATTGGGGTTACTCAGCTCTAGGGTTTGGGTTGGGGCCTATCTCTAGTTAAGACTTACATGCACATTAGCCAAAGTCAGCATGTTGTTCTCTCTGTCCTGACAAAAAAAGAAAATGAGCCTGCAAAAACAACTGCAATCACATGAGAAAATAATGCATAAACTGCGAGACAGAGCGGCGTGTTAATGATATCCGGAGTTCATCCATGGATTAAATAAACCACAGTGATAATATACCGGGGCTAACCATGCCAATGGACAGCCAAGTGTCTCACATGATTGTGAGTCATGGAGCTGTTCCTTATCTTCCTCCTTAGCTCTCATCACAGGGGGCTATTTGCTGCTGGTGGGTGGATCGTGGTGTGAGAGGTTTTACAGCGTGTTCTCTACACACTCTGTAAAAGTCAGAGCTGGGGGTAGAGTTCAGTTCCCCGTCTGCTAGAGCAGAGGTTCTCAACTTCTTTCATATCACAACCTCATTCCCATCTAGCAGGGGAAACCAGCTAGATAAGGGAAGAGCAGGGTGGTCCTGACTCTCTGCCACCTGTTTGCAACCCCCTGGTTGAGAATTCTGCATTAGATCACACTGCCTCTAAAGTGGCAAAGGTGTCTTTGAAGACATCTTCCTCCTAAATATGCTTGAGTTGACAACCAGGGAATTATCCTTATCTTAGGGGAAGCTTTGGGTGCAGACCATTGTAAGACAGAATTCAGTGTATCGCCTGTACATTCCATTTTTATTTTGATGGCTGCCCCTATGTTTTAATTGATTCCTTTTCAGCTTTCTTTACACACTAATTTACAAATGTGCCAGAAATAACACAGATTTCTGGCAACAACAAGGGTAATTTTAGGTATATAACTTCCTGGGCAGTGCTGAGCAAATAAACCCTACTTACCTTTCACTATTTCTCCACACTGATGTGGCTGGTTATCGAGTTCATCCACGTTTCTCTCTTTTATTTCCCCAAGTGAATTCATTGCTGGCAAGAAGTGCTGGATTGACAGCCTAGGAAACTGAAGCCCTCGATTTATGCACAAAACAAGCAGAGCACAAGTAGTGGCAGGATGAACTAACTCCATGCTGTGCTTGACCTTTAGAGGTGGTTCTTCCAGCACAGAGTCAGATGTCTAGTAATGCTTGGCCTCTGAGCTAACTATGTGGGATCTGTGGTGTAGAAGTAACCCATTGATGAGGGTGGGTTACAGGTTCTCCTCTGTGCTGATCCACGGAGGATATGTGGTGTTAGGAAGGATTCATATTCCACTAGTAACCAGCACTCTCAGCCAAACCACCCTTCGTCATTGCCGGTTAGAACAGCTCTCATCCTGTGAGTTGTAACCTCTTAAGGGGAATCTTGCTGCTATTATTCTGGCTTGGGCCAGGAGCTCTGCCCTGCCTCTGATCTTTGGCTGAAGCAGACCTGCTGAACTCTTTGCAACTCTACCTTCAATGCAATGCACAAGTTCCTGCAGTGGCTGCTTTGAAACACCAGGGTCCCTTGAGTCTTCTCTGGAATGCCATGTGAGAATTGATGCAGTGGATTCTGGGATACAGTCAAGCTTGTGGGTGACTAAAAATAAGGTTCATGGCGTGAAAGCAGTTCTGACACCCCTGCTTCTTACTAGAGATGGTCCAAAACAAAACAATGGATCCCAACACCCTCTTTCTTTTGCGGAGTTCAAACTCCAAAACCTAATCCAATCCTCAGTCTTGCAAATTGGGTTCCACCTGCTATGAATGGCAGGGCCTAACCCCGATAATTGAAGCTATCTAGAATTTGAGGGCGTCTGGAAATCACATCCACAGAGCCTCTCTCTGTCTGTTGCCAACAGTGACATCCCAACATTGTGCGGCCTGCCAATGCCAGTCCTCCATGGAAAAGATTGTGTGTTCACCTTGATTTTTTTTCTCCCACAGAAAGTGAAAGAGGTGAACATCAATCAGACCCTTTTAAGGTTTGATCTTATTTGAAAAGGGGGGGAGGGGGAATCCAAGGTGTGGTTTGCCTTGTAAGGTATGTGTTTCCCTGCTGGTAAGGTATGCGCATGCATTTCTCCCCCCTCCCTCCTCCAATTCAAAGTGTGCTGTTCATCTCTTACCTGGGCTGCCGGCAGCTTGGGCACTTTAAGAGAGNCTCATGCTGCAAAACCTCTGTTAGTCTATAAGGTGCCACAGGATTCTTTGCTGCTTGTAAGGTATGTGTTTCCCTGCTGGTAAGGTATGCGCATGCATTTCTCCCCCTCCCCTCCTCCAATTCAAAGTGTGCTGTTCATCTCTTACCTGGGCTGCCGGCAGCTTAGGCACTTTAAGAGACACCCAACCTCGCTACAATTAAGATAGAGGAAGAGGATGTCTGCAGTGCACAGCCGACCAGTGGAATTTGCTGCCACGGGCCATTGATCACAATCTGTGGCTGTAGTTGCTTTTCGTACATTCATAGAGTTTAAGGCCAGAAGGGACCAACAGATCATCCAGTCTGACCATCTGCATATCCCAGGCATTATATTTCACCCAGTTACCCTTGTACTGAGCCCAATAACTTGTGTGTGACTAAACCATAACTTGAGTTTGGGCTAAAGCAGATCTTCTAGCAAGGCCTCTGGAACTGAAGACCTCAAGAATGGGGATCCACCACCTCCCGTGGTAGTTTGTCCAAATGGTGCATCACCCTCACTGTTTCAAATTGGTGCCTTTATGCTTAATTTGAATGTCTCACTTCAGCCTCCAGCCACTGATTCTTGTTATGCCTTTCTCCTAGGTTAATGAGCCTTTAGTGCCCACTGTTTTCTCCTCTTCCCCGCACCCGTGAAAGTGCTTAGTCACTGTAATCAAGTCAACTCTCAGTCTTCTTGTTGATAAGCTAAACAGGTCAAGCTCTTTAAATCTCACTGCAAGGCTTTTTCTCCAGCCCTCGGATTATTCTTGTGGCTCTTTTCTGTCCCCTCTCCAATTGTCAACATCCTTTAAAATGCAGACACTAGAACTGAACACAGTATTCCAGTATCTGTCTCACCAGTGCCATTTACAGAGGTAAAATAACCTTCTTACGCCTCCTCAGTACTCCCCTGTTTACACATCCAAGGATCGCATTAGCCCTTTTTGCCTCAGCATTGCACTAGGAGCTCAGGTTCACTTGTTTCTCCACTGTGACCCCTAAATGCTTTTCAGAATCCCTGCATTTCAGTCTCCCATTCTGTAGGTGTGGCCTGCATTCCTCCTTCCCAGATGTAGAACTTCACATTGGGCTGTATTAAAATACATTTTGTTTAAATGGCCCCACTTATCAAGCCATCCAGATCATTCTGTAGGACCGTCCTGCCCTCATTATTATTTACCACTCTGCCAATCTGCGTCATCCACAAATCTGATTATCAGTGATTTTCTATTTATTTTCCGATCATTGATGAAAATGTTGTATAACCTCGGGCCTGTACCGATCCCTGTGGAACCCCTCTAGAAACATCCCCATTTGACAGTGATTCCCCATTGTTGACTACATTTTGAGATCTGTCAGTTAGCTACTTCTTAATCCATTTAATGGGTGCTTTATTGATATTGCAGAGTGCTAACTTTTTAATCAGAATGTCATGGGCTAAATCAAATGCCTTACAAAAGTCTAAGAAGTTACCTTTATCAGCCAAACTTGTGATCCCCTCGAATAATGAAATCAGGTTTGTTTGACAAGTCCTGTTTTCCGTTATATCATGTTGACTGGCATTAATTATATTAGTATCCTTTAATTCTTTATCAATTGAATCCCATATCAGCACCTTCATTATTTCACACAGGACTGATGTAAGGCTAACCAGCCTATAGTTATCCAGGTTATGCCCCCTTCCCTTTTTTTTGAATACTGGAACAACATTAGCATTCTTCCAATCTTACAGATTTTCTCTGGTATTCCAAGATTTATTAGTAATTAACATCAGCGGGAAAGATATCTCTTCATCCAACTCTTTTAGGACTCTTGGGTGCAAGTTATTCTGGCCTGATGATTTTGAAATGTTTATCCCTAGTAGATGTTTAGTAGTTAATTAGTATGCATGCAATTAATAGTATGCATGTCTTTGCCCCCATGATGATGATCAAAACCTTGTGTCGGTTTAGAAAANGGGGGGGGGGGGGGGGGGGGGGGGGGGGGGGGGGGGGGAAGCTGAGAGGAAAGGGCAGCAGAGACAGAGTTATGGAGGAGGAGGAGGAGAACAGAACATGTTCAGGACACTTTCTCTCTGAGTCCCCCTCATCTCAGGGACTCCTGTGACCACAAGTTCTGAAGCCTGTCTGACCACTGCTCTTACAATGAGGTGTAATGCGGTCCAGTAGATAGGACCAGGCACAGGAATCTTGGTGATATTCCCAGCTCTATTGTTGGCCTGCTGTGTGACCTTGGGCAAGCCATTTCACCTTTCTGTTCTCCTGCTTCCCCTCCTGTGTATTGTGTCTTTAGATTGTAATCTGTGAAAAATGGTAATGCTGGGGATTAATGGAAATATGCTGGTTTCTTTAAAAGATCAGTTGGATCAGAAATACTAAGGAGGAAGCAGTTGCATTTAAAAAGAAAAAGAGAAGGTAGGTGACGTTAATGGAAATCCAAAAACTGGCTGAGATAATGAACTCCTTTCATAAATATTATTTTCTTCAAGAATAATATACAATTTAAGGGAGGAAAGACCCTATCACAACAGCTAACATTTAAGGGTAGGTAAGAGAATATGTGGAAAAAGTGAACATACACAAATCTATTCCAGAACATATACATCCCAGGGGTAGTTAGGGAATGTCTTAATACATTTACTGTATCACTGGCTAGAATTTTTGAGAAGTAATGGACAGCTGTGATGGTACCAAAAGAAGACAGGTACTATATTGTTTTCTGTTCAAAAAAGGAAATATGCATGATCCTGACAATAACTATCCCATAAATCTAGCTTCTATTAAAATAATGGAACAAATATTGAGAGAAAGCTAATCAATACATTGAATGATAATAGAAGTGTGATCAAAAGACACCAGGGGTTTATAAAGAATTAATCCTGCCTGACACACTTGATTGCTTTTCGTGATATAATTTGGATTTTAGGAAAAAATATAATTACACTTGTTCTCACCAAATCTGACTTAATAAATTAATTCAAAGTTGAATCAGAGAGGAACTGTCATTGAGCTGAAAACTGTCTCCAAGAACTATAAATAAGAAGAGTAATGATAAAAGGCAGTGTGTTGAATTGTGGATAGACATCTAGTGGGTTACTGCAGGGGTCTGTATAAATCCAGGTCTGATTTAACCTCTTCAGAAAGATCTGCAAAAGGAAATAACATTTCAAGAGTATTGCATTTCATCCAGTGAAATCTGCATATGACATTAAATGTGGAGGTATTCCAAACATCAGTCAGGACAGAGAAATAATACAAAGGCACCAAAGGAGATAAAGAACATGAACAGATAGTAATGTGGGATTGGACAAAAACAAGCTACTATATGCAGAGAAAAATAATTTGAAGCAAAGCTAATCAACAAGGAGAAGAAAACTGGGTGATGTTGAAAATGACATAGGAGTGGTAATGGACAGTAAATTATGGCATACAGGAGATTGCAATGTGCTATGGGTAAAAATAAAGGGGCACTGAAGTTTTGGACTGTGCAGGCAAAAGGCATCATGTTACAGAGCAAGGCAGTAATAGTTTCACTATTCTGCACTGGTGCGATCACACCAGGAATTCAGTGCTTGGCACTACATCACTGGAAAGATTGGAGGGAGTTCAGAGAAGAGCAAGAAAAAAATATCAGGTAGCTGGAGGTAAAGCTTAAAAGAGCTAACTGCATGTAGCATGACTATGGGCAGGGCCGGCGCAACCCATTAGGTGACCTAGGCGGTCGCCTAAGGTGCTGCTATTTGGGGAGCACCGGCGCCCCGGCAGTCCGTGGAATTTTGGGGGTGGAACCTTCCGCCGCCGCTGTCGGGGGCGGCATTTCGGGGGCAGGACCTTCCGCCGCCTAGGGCGCCGGAAAAGCTGGCGGCGCTCCTGACTATGGGCCTTATTCTGAAGCCAATGGAGTGACTCCAGATTTACTCTGGCGTAACTCAGATCAGAATCTGACTCGGGGGAGGGGGGGATGAGCGTGAGAGGGGGAGGGGAAGAGTGTAAGGGACATTACACTCAGATATCCATAGAGTGTTAACACCAAGGCCTGATTCTGCTGCTCTTACACATACTGGGCCAAAACCTCAGCTGGTGTCAATTAGCATAGCTCCTTTGACATCACTGGAGCTATGATGATTTACACCAGCTGAGGATCTAGTCCACTGCATTGTATCTTACTCCATGAGCAGTCACAGTGAAATCAATTGCCCTGCTCAAGGAGTAAGGGTACTCCCCAATGTGAAAAGGATGTCAGATCCGAGACCTCAGAATGGAGAGGAAATATGGATCATAGCACTTGGGGATATGTGTAGGCCAGCATCTGGGGTGAATGTTGAGACCCTTTTTGTTGGCAGTTGTCATGGATGTGATAAGTGAGAATATACAAAGGGAGCCGACTTGGAACCTGCTTTTCACTGATGACTTACTAATATGTGTGGAAGATGGTGAGACCCTGCAAGCCAGTTTGCAATAGTGGTAACATACTTTTGAGTGGGCTGGATTTGGAATGAATGCAGGTAAAACTGAGGCTATGATGACTGAGGGAGCAGAACTCCCCATAAAGGATATCACAGGTACAGCGCTTAGAAGAGTGAAAGAATTTAAATACCTACGATCAAAGGTTGCTGAGGATGGTGCCTTTCTGAGTGATGCCCAGTGTCATACTAAATCTGCATGGTGCAAATGCCAGGAGCTGACCCCAGGCCTCTGACAAAAGGATTTCAATACAATTAAAAAGTAAGGGGTATAAAACTAATTCAACTCATCTTAATGTATGGAACAGAGACGTGGCCAGCCACAAGAAAGGAAATCGGTATGGTCTTCACCACAGAAATGAAGATGTTAAGTCAAATGGTTGGACATTCTGAGAGGAAATGAGGTTGTAAGGATTGTTCCAGTTGAGGGAGGTCAGGCTATGTTTGTATGGGCATGTCTCAGACACTGGAGAGCTAAATCAGTAGGATGGCTCTTGCAATGATTGTGGATGGAAGACGACCAAGGGGGAGACCAAAGACTCGGTACCTAGACCAGATATCAGCAGACCAATCCGCACGACAGCCTGGCATATGATCATGAGTTTTTGGATGAAGTCTATAAAAGTTTCTGACTCTGACTAGGGAAGTGGCAAGAAATAAGAAGGCAACGAGTTGGAGATATGAGTAGGAGTAATGCAATTAAATTAATATGGGGAAATTAAAGCTGAATATCAGGAAAAGTTTCTTGACAGTGAGATGTATGAGGCTGTGGAAGTTTTCCCAAGCGGCAAAAGCCCCATTGCTCAGGACTGGAAAAACACTTAAATTGCACAGTGGGGGCTAATCCTACATTGGCAGAGAAAGAGACTGGATGGACTACCAGGTTTTCTCTATCTGTGATTCTATTAGGCAATGCTTTGTCTGATCATAGGAAATTGACGAGAGAGCCCCACAGATTCCTAAAGGCTGATTGGTGGCTTTTTGTGTAGTACTAATTTTTCTCCAAATGCAGACGGGCACACTAAAGAAATACATGAGAAGAAATTAGAAAGCATTTGTTGTTGTTCTCTTGTTTTCCTTTTAGAAGGAACTATTCAAGTCTTTTCCATATCTTTTTGCCTTATAATCTATTTGGATGTGCGTATGAAGCCAGCTCCTAGCAAACTCAGTGTTCTCAGAATTTACTTGGTTGATTCTCTCCATAATCTGTGTGACCTGATTTTGCAGGGAATAATATGTGCCACAGGTCATGAAAGTTCTTCTGAAATAGACAGGAAAGGCGACACTTTTTTTTTTTTTCCTGATCAGATTTGGATCAAATTGTAATCTGAAATAAGAGCAATTGAATGAAGTAATTTGCATATGCTTATTTAAATACTTCATTGGTGGTTCTATCTATACCAAAAAGCTGGGTTTGTTGATGTAATCACAGACCTCTGGGGTTTATAAAATACTGGATCATTTTAAGAGGGAGGCTTTTGCCAGAAACTTGTTGAATTAATTTCTTGATTTACCTTTAAAGAGGATCCCCACCTAGTGTAAATCAACTTCAATGGACCTTTTCCAATTTATATCAGCTGAGGATCCGGCTCCAGTTTTTTCTTTGTCTTATTTATTTCTGTCTTTGAATGAGTGAGTCACTCTAGAAGCCTGCATCTGTCATGAATATAACTTAAAATGAACTTTTTTTTTCATGGCCTTAAAAGAAATGATGTATTGTTCCATTCAACGAGCCTTCCTAGAGAGTTCAAAGAAATGTACAATATAAGCAATGCAAAAATCAGCTTTTGTCTTTCAGTGATCGCTTAAATGAAAAAAAACGTATAAGTATTATACACACACACACACACACACACACACACACACACACACTGTGTGTATATTCCTGGATATTAAATCACTGTCACTCTATCTAATCTGTGCCTATAATTATATTTTTCTCTCTATCTGTGCATTCATCTAATTGTGAAAAGAGGAATAACTTATTCAACAAATCTCACCACCTTTTTTTTGTAGGTCCAGACACAGATCATGATTTTTCTCCAATGTAGTCCTCATTCTAAAGGATTTTGTTTATTATTTTCTTTACTCTTTGGCTCGCCTTTTGAAATTCAACATTCAAAATTTGAGTGATGGTGCAATTGGTCACGTAAGCCACAGGCTGTTGCTTCTTTCCTCCAATTAGATTAGTGTCATTCTTAGACGGTATGTTTCTGGAGTGTATAACGGAGTTAAAATTCACTCTCAGGGCCAAATCCTCCGCTGATGTAAAGTGATGGCACTGCATTATTGTCCATATATCTTGTAGGGCCAGGCTATGTATAGCATTATCCCTAAAATAACTACATTTCTGCAAGTTTCAGGTTTCTGTTTGATCCACAGTCCTAGTCCAGCATTTTGCTCTGAGTTTTTAAAAGATAGGGGCTTGATTCTCCTCTCACATGTACTGTCTATACACCAGTGCAATGCCATTGTTTCGCTGGAATTATTTCTGATTTTAACTGGTGGAAGGTCTCAGTCCAGCAAAGAATTTAAGCATATGCTTAACTCGAAAGCATGAAAGGAGCTCGTATAGTACAATACCACTTTAGAGATGATTTTGACTTTAGTGGGTCTACATTGATAATATAGTGGTGGGGTCTAAATTGGTTGTTGCCACCCAACAAAGAGATCTTGGAGTCCTTGCGGATAATTCTCTGAAAACATCTGCTCAATGTGCAGCTGCAGTCTAAAAAGCTAACAATGTTAGACACCATTATGGAAGGGATAGATAATAAGTCAGTAAATATCATAATTCTGTGATATAAATCCATGGTACAGCCACACCTTGAGGGTTGTGTGCAGTTCTCAAAAAAGGTAAATTAGAATTGGAAAAAGTTCAGTGAAGGGCAACAACAACGATTAGGGGTACGAAACAGCTTCCATATGAGGAGAGATTAAAAAGACTGGGACTGCTCAGGTTAGAAAAGAGATGACAAAGGGGGATATGATAAAGATCTAGAAAATTCTGACTGGTGTGGAGAAAGTGAATAAGGAAGTGTAGCGAAGCGACGACTCACCGCTGCGGCGCCTCCTGCTGGCCATCCAGGGAATTAGTTCGCCAGCCTCCGGAGCGCCCTCTGCAGGCCCGAGTCTCACCTCTCGCTGGCCCCGTGTCCCTCCCGGACCCCGGGGCCCCTTTGTCCTGGGGTTCTGCCCCAGCAGTGCCCCCACAGTCTCCCTGGGTCTCCCCTCCCTGGGGAACCCCTAACCCCCTATCCCCACCTCGCCTCAGTCTTTGGCTACTGCCAGTCACCATCTAGCCCCCGTTCACTGGGGTGGACTGAAATACAATTGCCACTCATCATCGGCAAGGAGGGTTTGGACCTGCTGCCTCTGCCTACCCTTGGGCTGCCCCCTGCAACCCCAGTACCTTTTCCGGCCTTTAGCCAGGCCTGCAGCCTGGGGCTTATCCAGGCCGGAGCTCCTCTGGCCTTTCCCCAGCCCTGCTCCAATTTAGCTACCCTGCTCAGCTCCTAGCAGCCAGGTCCATCCTTCTCCATATCTCTGAGCTCCTGGCCCACTGCCCTCTTATAAGGGCCAAGTGGGCCCTGATTGGGGCATGGCCCCAGCTGTGGCTGTTTCCCCTTTCAGCCCAGGCTTGCCGCTTACCCCAGCAGCATCCCTCTCACAGCCTCAGCCCCTTCCCTGGGCTGGTTTAACCCCTTCAGGGCAGGAGCTGGTGACCACCCTGCTACAGGAAGTGTTATTTAACCCTTCACATAACATAAGAACCAGGGGTCACCCAATGACATTAATAGGCCGCAGGTTTAAAACAACCACAACAAAAGAAGCACTTCTTCAACTGGTGGAACCAGTTGCCAGAAATAACGTGGAGGTCAAAAATAACTTGATTCAAAAGGAACTAGATAAGTGCATGGAGGACAGGTACATCAATGTCTATTAGCCAAGATGATCAGGGATAGAACCCCATGCTCTAGGTGTCCCTTAGGGTATGTCTACCCTGTAGTTAAAAACCTGTGGTTGGCTCGCATCCGCTGACTTGGGCTCATGGGATTTGGGTTGTGGGGCTGTTGAACCGCAGTGTAGACTTCTGGGCTTGGGCTGCAGTCCTACCTTGCAGAGTCGTACAGCTGGGTCTCCGGCCTGAATCTGGAAGTCTACACTGCAAATGAACAGTCCCACAGCCCGAGCCCCGCAAGCCCTAGTCAGCTGGCATGGGTAGACATTCCTTATTCTCTGAATGCCAGAAGCTGGACTGGATGATGGGGAATGGATTACTCAATAATTTCCCTCTTTTGTTCATTCCCTCTAAAGCACCTGGCATTGGCCACTGTCGGAAGACAGGCTACTGGGCTAGATGGACCATTGATCTGACCCAGTCTGGTCGTTCTTCTGTTCTTAGTCATGATAGTAATGAGGCAACTCGCATGCTCAAAATTAAGCACATATGAACCAGCAAAGGGATTTCTTGACCCAAGTGACAGCAGAATCAGTCCCCATATTCCTTTCTGTAGTGATCCTGTAACAGGTTTTTGAAGCAAAATTAATAAAGAGCAACAACCATTGAATCCACAAGTTCCAGTTGAATTCCCATTAAAGTTTCAGACTTTCTGCTAGAGTTCCTAGGCACACCTTACAGAGACTCTATTACACAGATAAAATCCATACCATCATTTTTTCTTTTTGTCAGATGAAAGACATAAAATCAATCAGCCAGCAAAAATAAATAGTGACTTTGAAAATGGTATTTAAGGAATAAAAAAACCCAAACCTAAAATATCTCTTCAGTGTAATGAAAAATTAAGTATGATGAAAATAAAAGATTGTGGAATACGCTCTCTGGGAAAAGATGAAAGATTGTTTCATTGACTTTTATATTTTTGTTTCTTGCTCAAATGACTTTAGTTTTAAGCACATTTGTTACCGCCTGGTGGTGGGAGGTGTGATATAATGTGATGGATTGAATTCACAATGGAAAAACTTGAGAAAGTTTTTTGTTTTAGAGGTTTGCCTCTGGGTCCTAGGAGGAGACATTATCGTGATCAATATTCTTCTTGGTGAACCTCAGGGGAACCTGTGAGTACATACAGCAGCTGCGAGGGACAATATACAGTACATCTGTGTTTAAATAAACAGTGCTGCCAACTCTCGTGATTTTATCATGTATTAGGAGACTGAGAATCTCAGCTTTCATTTCACAAATAAACTAAGTTTCTAGCTCTGCTGGTTGCTGACTAAAGCTTGAAAATGTGAAGTGAGGGTTCCCTAAAGGCTCAGAAGCCAGATAGCAAAGGAAAAGCACCCAACATTTATTATTTTTTAAAAACACTTGATTTTAAGGCAATCCCATGATTTTTGGAACCTGACTTGCAATCATGGGATTGGCAATACTGGTGTATATGTGGTTTAGTACTTCTCTGTGCGGGTCTGCTACTCTCATTAGGATGATGGGGTTTTACAACCACATCAATAGACTAGTAGCTTCTCTTAGTTCTGGGCCTACCTTGTTTTGAGGGTTTAATAACAATGAACAACAATTTTCACAATCAAGATACATCAAAACCTCAGAAGTCACCTTTTCAACCTGCCTCAGAATTTGTACAAACAGAACTGTTTGCACCCGCAAGACTGGGATCTGTGCATCCAAAAGGCCATTTACGTGTGCAAAATGAGTATTTCAATATCTAAACCGCATTTGAAAATCGCCTGTCTTCCTTTCTAGGTTATTGTACCATACTAGGTTTGGGTCCATTTTTTTTTAAGGCTGAATTCTTCTGTCCACAGGAAAGCTTTGTCACAGGGTTAATCTATACAGCTGGACCCACACAATGCCATCCTGATCAAGAGGGACCAAATAGAAGGATCAGAAGTGGATTCAGGCCCCCTGGCTCATTATCAGAAGCTTTATAACGCTGACCTTTCTTTCGGTCTGGAGCCTTAAATAGGAATCGGTAAGGAATGGGTGATGAAGGTCCCGATCCTATGAAATGCCAAATGCCTTCTGATCCCGTTGATCTCCATGGGGTTCACTCTATGGACGTTCAGTGTATTGAAGTCAATGGGAGATGGAGGTGCTCAGCACATCATAGGATTGGGCCCTAAGTGAAATGTCATTACAAATGTTTGAGTGCGTTATTGCGTTCAACCCCTCCTGCTTTATTGCTGTTGTGAGTCAAGATTCTGAGGGGAGATTTTCAAAGGCAGAAGCGGCAGTTAGATGCCCAACTCCTATTGACTGTCAGTGGGTGCCTACCTGCTCTTTCTGCCTGTTGAAACATCTATCCACTGACAAAATAGTTAATCTTTTTTCCCCTCTGCCTACTCAGACTAAAGGGCTCCCATGAAAATGGCAGCTTTCAAAGGGCCTCAAGAATAAGAACATAAGAACGGCCGTACCGGGTCAGACCAAAGGTCCAGCTAGCCCAGTATCCTGTCTACCGACAGTGGCCAATGCCAGGTGCCCCAGAGGGAGTGAACCTAACAGGCAATGGTCAAGTGATCTCTCTCCTGCCATCCATCTCCACCCTCTGACGAACAGAGGCTAGGGACACCGTTCTTACCCATCCTGGCTAATAGCCATTAATGGACTTAGCCACCATGAATTTATCCAGTCCCCTTTTAAACATTATTATAGTCCTAGCCTTCACAACCTCTTCAGGTAAGGAGTTCCACAGGTTGACTGTGCGCTGCGTGAAGAAGAACTTCCTTTTATTTGTTTTAAACCTGCTGCCTATTCATTTCATTTGGTGACCCCTAGTTCTTGTATTATGGGAATAAGTAAAGAATCATTGTTATTTACAGGAAATGCAGTAACGCCTAGGGGACCATGAAAAGAACCCCACTCCGTTAGGCACTGTACAAACAGATTTGCTTGTCCCAAAGAGCTTGAAGTCTGAATTGACAAGATAAGCAAAACATGAAGGAAAGGAAGCCAGTGTTTTCAATGAGGGTTTGATGTTACGAATAGTGGGGGTTATGATTAGCTACACATTTTAATGCAACCCTGGACTTTGTAATAAAACCTAGAACCCCACCTCATGTAACTTCCATGTGTCTGTAATTTACTGAAACTTCACTTGTGGTCTGCAGAAGGGAAGAAGCAGGCTATGTGTACTTAGTATTAACTTGGGAATCTGACCTGGGGAAAACGTGTCCCATTCGGGCAGTTTGGTGTAATATAAAAATCTCTGTCATGTCACTATAGATAAGGTGATTTGTGAGTCTGCATGGAGCAGATGGGTTCAATTATGGCTTGTTTTTCCCCCAGGATCCGAATGGGCGGCTTGCATAGTGTGTTGTGTAGATAGCAGAACAGGAATTGCACAATTGACTGTTGGAAAGATACAGATTCTTGGATGCTTTTCTAAACCTTCGGAGTCCCCCATTACTAACAATAACCAGATACCTTGCAGTATCTTAGGGAGTGGATCTCAACAGCTCTGAACTTCCCCCATTGTTTAGGCAGACCAGGTCTATAGGTTTCTATTGTCTGTCTTACCTTGATTCACTGTTTTTTAGCAGCAGAAACTTTCCTTGATTTTTTTTCCCCAATAAGTTCCTTTTTGGGGTTAGTAGGTGGGGAGTTGGAGTGGGGAGGCAAGAGCAAGTCCCAGTGAAACCAATTCTGTCTCTACCCCCTCACATTGGAGCCAGGCCAGGCGCAAGCAGTGTAATAACCTGTAGACTGCTAGAGGGCAGTGTGGGTGAGATTTTCTTCAAAAGAACTGTGCTGGCCTAATTTTGAAGTCAATGGGAGTTTAGTCCAGGGCTGAGTGCTTGTGAAAGTCCCACTATCAGTCAGACGTAGCATGGTCTAGGAATTACAGCACAGGGCCGGGAATCAGGAACCTTGATTTCTGATGTGTTTCTGGGAAGTATGTTACTTTAGAGCAACTGGTTCTAATAGGACCTGATCCTATTGATCAGGATAATGGAAAGATTCCCATTGACTTCAGTGGGCTTTGGATCAGGCCCATCCTGATCACACATGAACACTGCTCATTTGGATCAGGCCCATCCTGATCAAACATGAACACTGCTCATTTTGAAGATAAAATCTTGATTCTTTCACTTAGAAAGGCAGTTTGAAAAATAGAAGTCTTTAACTCTTGGCAGTTTAATTAGCAGAAAGCCCTCTTCTATTCAAGCTGTTTACCACCCTAACTTACCATAATTAATGAGACGAGAGATTATATAGTCGTTTATATTATTTTAGAAGGTTTAAAAACAGACCCACTTGTTTACACAGTCCAAGATTTTGGTTTGGTCCACCAATATGATAAACGGTAAGAGCCATGTCCTCAATCAATGGGGTTACGTTGATTTACACCAGCTGACGATCTGGTCTTGCCGTTCTGGGTCAAAGTGAAGACAGGCTTCAATGACTGCGTGAATTCTAGCTGCTGCAGTAACTTTTAGTTACAATTAGGGAATAGGTGTCTTCCCCCAAATCTCTCCTTCGCAGTTTAGCATTAGTAGAGCGTGGCTGGCAGGTTACCTTCTATCACTATAGCTCTATTCTCAGCCGTGCCACTGACTCAGTGTGGCCTTAAATTCTCTGGGAAGAGTTCATAGTTGTATAGTAGCAAAGTCAGTCCAAATGGGGGACACGGGAGCCATGAGACCTTGCTGATAAAGATGACTTCTCTAACCATGAGAGTAAAGCTAGTCAAAAACTTTTTATCAAAACATTTTTAGATGAAAAAACGCTTCTTTGTTTTCTTCAAACATTTTGGGGTTTATGTAGAAAAAATTCAAAAAATTTCAAGTTCCAGGGTTTTTGTTTGTTGTTTTTTTTGACAAAACCTCCAAAAAAATTAAAAGAAAATTTTCAACCAAAGTTTTTTTTGTTTTTGTTTTAAATAGTTTTTGCTGAAATTTTTCACAGGGCGAAGAAAAACAAACCATTCTCTGATTAGCAATCCATGTGAGAAAGTCCAGATCCCTGTGAGGACTATAGGGCGAATGGTCAGTCCTAATTTTGTTTGATTTCATGGGGAGAAATTAAACAAAACACTGAGAATGAAGAAATTCAAGAGTGCTGAACACTGCACAGAACTCAGACTGTTAATCAGCCTGGAATATGGGGACCCTGGGAAAAACAGACCGCTCATTAATCAGAATACTTCATTCAGCCCAAATCAAGAGATAACGGTATCTCCATCTTCCACCCACACAAAATATTGCCAAAGCCAAAATAATAATCTCTCTCTAGTAGAGGTTTAGTAACATGAAGGGAGTATAGTATATATAATACAATGAACTTACACTGCTGTTTGATCCGGGAGTTTACTGAGCACCATTTGGATTCCGTTTGAATGCATTGATTGTGCCTTAGCACATAACAGGGCAGACTATGAGAAGGTTGTCATCACCAGCCCTTCAATGCCTCTGCCACCTACAAAACAGTATGGAGGAATGGCATTCCCTTGAAAGCCAGCAAAATTATCCCAGGCAATGCAATGCTAAAATTCCTCTGAGAAGTTTTGACCAACCGTAGGTTTCGTGTGTTCCTTACTGACCAAGTGAGAAGGCCATGCACTCTCAGCTATGGCCTACCACAGGGATTGCTCCCATCACTGATCCTGTTTAATATCTACACCAGTGACCTTCCCAGAGCATGGAAATTTGTCTATGCTAATGATATTACATTGACTACATGGCATGGGATCTGCCTGCTATAGAACAAATCCTAACCTAGGACCTTAAAATAGTGGAAGAATATTTCTTATGTTGGCAGCTAATACAAAACCCCACTAAAACTATCATGTCAGCAGTTCATCTAAACAATGGAAAGGCAAGGGTAAAACTGCACATGGACTTTTGCAGCCAGCGGATAAGACATGATCTCACTCTGAAATATCTTGGAGTGACGTTATTCCGAAACCTCATAAACCACAAACACCTGAAAAATATCCATGACAAAATAAAGATTCATGTAACTCTCATCCAGAAACTGAGAGGAATGACTCAGGGAGCAAGTGCAAAAGTTATACGGACCTCGTCTCTGGCCCTTGTCTTCTCTACCACAGAATACTGCTTACCTGTCTAGACACATAGCTCCCACAAATCACATGTCAATTCTCAACACCATCATGCAGATCATTACTGGCACAGGAGAATCAACACCACAGCTGTGGCTGCCTGCACTGGTGCACATGTACCCACCCCAAATTCATCCCAACATGAGAATCCTTCAGGAGTTCCATCGTGTTCAATGGAACAAATATCTTCCAATAACCAAAACTTTGGCTTTTCACTCCCACTGAAAATACAGTCCACTTTGAACTGCATCTGCACAGCGCATGGTGGTAGATGCCTCTACCTCCCCCATAAATAGGAACTGAGACACAATCCTGTTTATGACTGTGGGAATGGACTTCACGTTATGGAACACCAAGTTGTCAACCAACATCCCAAATGATCATATCCCAGTGCTCTTTCTTCTATCAACTCTGCACCACTTGAAGCAATAACTTGAGTTGTCAACCTAAATGTGGACATGTAACATTTGTTTTTCAGCCATATGGAGGAAGAAGAAGAATACAGGCAAAAATTATATTCCTTGTAGTTTCTGTATGTTAACGTGTAAATCAGGAATAACTTCACTGAAGTCAATGAAGTCACACTAGTTGTGAGATCAGAGTCAGGCTCAGTCTAGAAAGCCACCGCAGAACCCTTTGTAAACTGCTGCCAAATCAGAGTGCCAACTGACATTTGTTGTGAGCATTTTATACCCATTTTGCACAGATGCAGATGACAAAAGATGCAAGACAGTAGAATCAGGCCCTAACTCTCTCCTGTGTATCTCCTACAGGACCAATGGCAGAGATCAAACACTGACAAGGCACCTGCATCTAATGGAGCAGTTTGCAATGGCTTTATAAACCAAGCACTGTTCTTTTTAGTGCTCGGAGCCAGGGCCAGCCAAGAGGACAACACGCAGATCTGCATGGCTGCAGCAGACGTTCTGTCTAACCAAATGTTTCCCTCCCTGAAATCCTGGCAACTCCCTCTTCACGTCTCACCCACTGAAACGTCACGAAGGTCCATTGCAGGGGCGATGGAACAGGACCGCTAATTACAGAGCGCTCTCCATGAGTAAATCACCAGGCGTATTCGAATAACCTCGTGAGCCAAAGAGTCGGGAAAACAAACACAGGCGCTGGAACTCACGGGCTCCACCACAGTCTCTGGAAGGCTTCAGCCACCAGGGCTTTGAAGTAAAATGTCTTACAGGCTAATGCCCATAAAACTCAAACTGCTTTTCCCCTCCTTTCTTTTACCACAGCAGACTCTGCTTAAGATGCTCGTTTTGGAAGCTGGCATATATAACCCGCCAGCTCTTCAGCCACAGCCAAGATACACCCAGCAGAGCGGCGGGGGAGGTGTACCAATGTGACGCTAAGCTAACTTCATTCCCCACTGATCCGAGGCTCATTGCACAAATTACAGCAGCCTCCAGGCTGCTCCAACCTCTCTCAGCTGCTAATGACCTCAAGAGCTTATTATTGCTTGGGCATAGGGGTGCCCCATCCCCCTTCCCTTGGTAGCATTGGAGGGTGGGCACTCCACTCCACATTGGCAGCACTACACCAACTGAGGATCCTCCTGTGAAGAGGTCATCCATCCTCCTGGGCACAGTATAATGGGTTTGACAGCTACCACGTGTGGATGGAGCAGTGCAAAGCTGACCTAGTGCAGCAGAGGTTCTGGTTCCATGGGTGGATCTTGAAGGGCATCTGAACTCTTCACCCTATGACCTATTAGCTCCTCCTCCCCAAATAATCCCCTCTCCTGGATATAGGTGCATATAGGCTCAATCAATCTGTCTGTGGAATAGGGTCTTGGTCTTTATCTTTAAATACTATGATCATCTTCACACATTGATGCTCATAAATGAGGAGAAACCAGAATGTGGGCTGGAGCAGGACAACTGGATCAAGAATGAAAGGTCTTAGGGGGAGAGGCCATCTCTCCAGGTGTATGTACAGAGCCCAGCACAATGGGGCCCTTATCTGTGATTGGTGCCTCCTAGGGACTACTGAAATGATTGCATTTCTAAAGTCCAAGTAACTTATTCTGACTAATTATAGTTATGTTCATGATTTCATCCCCACAAAATCATATTTGTGGTGATATTCATGACCATTCTTCTGTAAATCCTTGCTGACTACTCTTAATTAAAGCAGGCTTTCCTAGCAAAACCTTAATTAAGCTGTTGATTAGTTTCTAGCGTCCTCTCCAATTCTGACGTTAAAATCATCATTGTTGATGTTTCCAGAAAGAGTCTGAGGGAGAAATCTTGGGCTATATGCTTAGAGGCTGCAAAAACCCCTCCCCTATGGACTGTTTTGGTCCCTGTCCGCACATGACGAAATTTCACAAACAGTTAACATTTCCTTGCCAAAGAGAAGAAAACAAAACTGAAAACCAGGAACCCCAATAATCTTACAGAACTGGGCTGAGAACATGTGCTGCACTTCAAAAGGGCACAGCTCAGAACTCAGCGAGCAGGAAGGACTATGGTGGTTTAAGCTACCTTTGTATGCTTCTGATCCTGGGCTGCTCTGGGTTCTGGAGAGATATCTGGCATCACTTAGAGAGTCCGCCAGAGCTGTCTAAGGCCATGTCTACACTATGGCGACTATAGCTGTCTAGCTACAGCACCGCAGCTACTCCAGCACAACCCCGTAGCGTAGATGCAGCCTACACTCACGGCAGCATCTTTTCTATGGCTGTAGGAATACCACCTTCCTGAGCGACACCACGCTAGCTGTGTGTATACCAGGGATTAGGCTTGCAGAGTTATGGCGCTTGCTCAGGGGGTTGTATTTTTCTCACCCCTGAGTGCCATAACTATGTCAAGCTAAGTTTTAAATGTAGACCAGGCCCGTGTTATGGCAGTCTCCCCAGGATGCCCTCCAAACTACAGAACTGCTTGCTCCAGACCTGTCTCTGACCCACGCCCGATCTCAGGTCTTGTAAGGAGGAATCCCCAGAGGGCAGCTTTGCAACCATCTTCCACAGTGCTTGTGCCCAGGGAATCCTCCACCAACTGTACATGGGGTTTTTAGGGCCCCTTTACACCAATCCAGTCCTTTCTCTTAGAGTGAAGGGGCCTGAGTGGGAATCTAACCCCAGGTTTCTCATAAAACAGAGTAGCACTTGTTCTGGTCACAATCCACAAATTCTGTTCCATTTTAATGAGGCATAATTTTAGCACGTAGAGGTCAGTCTCAATTGTCTGAGCAGGTAACTGTTTGATGTAAGTCAAAATAAAGAAGCTATGCTAAGGAGTCAGCTAGATGTTGTGCCAACACTGATGCCTTTTGTTAAAGTGCTTTTTTATAAAGAAAAGGGAAAGTTATGCTTCGATCAAAAAGGACGGTAATAGTATTAATGTCTTCATCCAAGGATCTCGAAGCATTTTACAAACAGTTAATTAATCCTTTCAACTTCCCTTTCTTGTAGATATAATTAACTCCAAGGGGAAACTTGTGTGCAGAGAGAGTAAGTCAGGAAGAGAACCCTAAATTTATAATTCTCCATCCTGTGCTATACCACTAGATTACACCCTCTCTGTTAGCAACTGCTTTACTTATAAAAGAGACAAGGTAGGCCAGGTAATATTTTTTTTTTATTGGACCAGCTTCTGTGGGTGGAAGGGACAAACTTTTGAGCTTCAGAGACCTCTTGACTTGAAGAAGAGCTCTGTGAATCTCAAAAGCTTGTCCTTTCCACCAACAGAAGTTGGTCCAATAAAAGATATTATCTCACTGACCTTGTCTCTCATATCCTTGGACCAACATGGCTACAACACTACAAACAACAACGGAAGATATTGAATTTTACTTATAAAAGATATAATGAACTATCCATTCAAGACTGATACACAGCAAGGTGCAATAAGCCAGTGAAAGTGTGATCTATGTCTGCTGTCGCTTATAACCTGAACAGAATTGTTTCCTAAATCTGAATCCTTAACCACTGATTACCATGCCCTTAAGTCACATGCATGGCCGTTCTCAACCAGATATTACACTCATATCTTACATTTATATGGAGCCTGTAATGATCTTAGGCCTCATCCAGAGTTGTGGTGGAGCACCTATTTCTCCACCTCCAGAGTTCTCAACTGTAGCGTCCCACAGGGATCCAGTTTATTCCTCATCTTCTTCAACAACTCTGTGAAGCTACTATGAGAGGTTGTGAAGCAGCATGGACTAAAAAGCCAGCAATATGCAGATAACACCCGCTCTACATCACCTTCACATCAGCCACAAACAACACTATGTCCCACCTATCCCACCTGTCCTCTAGTGAGGGAGCTCACCCTCAGTTAACTGAGACTGTCTGCAACCTTGGTGTTCACCTCTCTAATTCTGGACACCAAAATAGCCATGGGTGAGCAAATCACGGTTCTCCATTTATAGCTGGTAAGAAGACCATGGCCCCACTTGAGAGATTCAGACTTGACCATGGTGGTACATGAATTCATGAGATCCAGTCCTGGTTATTGTAATTATCTTTTCCTAGGTATAAAACCTCTGAACCGAAACAAACCTGCAGCCTGTAGAGAACACAAGAAGCCTGTCTACTCAGCAGCAAGGGTCACAAAGAGCCCACGACCTCAGTTCTCTGCACTACTTCCCAGTTCCCACTGGGTCAAAGTCAAGGTTTTGGTTCTCATCTTCAAAGCCCAAGTTGCCCGAGCGACCCTCCATGAGCATGACCTCCCACAACATCAGTCAAACAATGGCAGCATCAGTTCCTGAGTGAAGTTTCCATGCAGAAGACAGCCTTCTTGGTGACTGGCCCATGGATATGTAACTCCCTCTAGGAAGGGATCAGGGTAGCCATGAACCTCAAAACCTTCAGAGCGAAATGCATAACCCATGTCCGTAACCAGGCCCCCTCACAATATCACCACAGGTAAAATGATACCTCAAACCAAAAGAGAAGACCCAGATGTGTAAAATAAACTAAGTCTAGTCCCATTGGTCAGGTCTGTGGTTTTACATCTCACCAGAAAGGCAGGACAGCAACTGCTGAGCGCCTTTAGAAGCATGCTGAGGCAATGGTTAAACACTGACTCACCAGGAAGAATGCCAACTACTGAATCACTAGCCCTGCGTCCTGCAACACCTTGCTTTTCTTTAGAGGTGGTCCTTCCAAATACCAATCAGATCTGCTCCTCTTAGCTTATCTATTAGGGTTTTCTATGGCTACTGTCCCCATAACATCTGAGCCTCATGCTACCATTAATGAATTTATCCTCCCAATACTGCGGTGAGTTCCAATAGTGAAATGTTATTGTCCTCCCTATTTTGCATGTGAGAAATCAGGGGAGCCTTTTCAAAAATGGCATTTGATTCCGGGTGTTCAGCTTGCCATGTCTCAAGGTGGGTGGCCAGAAAATAAGGCACCCAAACTTAGATCTGGTCCAGAAATGCCACGTATTTTTTATGGGAAATTTGAAAAAAAAGTGTGGTTTTTTTGTCTAAATCTCCCACATAAAGCGATCAGATAAAAAACAAAATAAGAAACACAATAGGAAACAAGAACATTTTTAATTAAAAATGAAAGGTTTTCAGTAAAATGTTTTTACCAAAAATGTTGTTTTTTTGGGAAATATTTTAATAATCAAGGAAAAAAATTACAAGCAGCTCTACCCAGAACCTAGGGGCACTCCTGACATTTTTGGTCTGAGCAAGTTTTCCTAGGTTACAGAAGGAGGCTGTGGCTGAACATGGAAGAGATGCCAGATCTCCAGAGTCCCCCTAGTCTAGTGCCTGAGCCAGAAGAGCAGCCTCACTTTTGAGAAAGGATGGGTGAATATCCTATCATGATAGGATAGCACCTTTGCAGACCAAAGAGTTAATTGTTGTGCTAATTACATGCATTGGAAATGAATGTCTTAAATGAGGAAGAGGAAGATGAGTGTGGAAGCACAGCTGCATAGTCTAACAAAACTCCAAGCATTTGATTGTAGAGTAGGCTTTTTAATACATGGATGATGAGATGATTCCATGCCTCATGCAGACTAAAGTCTGGAATCTACATAAAAATAACAATAATAATTCCTTTCTTGTGCACACACTGCCCACAAAACCCCACCTACAGAGAGACATGTGAATGTATCTCCAGGAAGAAGCTTCTGGGAAATCCTGAGGTATCAAACTGCCAGCCCACCTGCAGATAAGAGATTGCCAGTATTATATTTGCTTTTTTTAAATAAGAGGGGAACAGTCCCCTGGGGTGGTTATTTCTCAATGCACTCTGCACTCACACATCTCTAACTAAGGAAGACTAGAGACAGGAGCGAACCCTGCAACATATCTGAAAGGAAGAGGCGTAGGCCAGAGAATTGAGTCATTCCAGAACCACCCAAACATTCATCTGCCCTGAGGGGACATATTTTTGGTAGCTTTACCGTCCTTTCACTTGGTGTGTTCCACACCCATTTTGTTAACTGACAGTTTAACTTGAAAGGTTTCCTCAACAGGAAACTATTAAAGTGATGAGCATTTTTGTGGTTTATGGATTGATACAAAAAATGACCAGTTTTTTTTTTTTTAAAAAGCTGCAGTAATTTCCATAATAACTTTTCCTTTTCTTAAATAAACTTGGGATGGATCCCAAAGAATGTGGTTGACTGTGTTGTGTAATTAACGGCTAGATCCTTTCAGCACAACAGCTTTGTGAACAGTGTGTAAATATGGATTTAGGCAATTGAAGTGCTAAACCTCAGAGCCCAGTCCAACACATGCACGGCTGGTTCAAACCAGGCCTGGATCAGCCAAAATGTCTGTTAGAATCCAATGCAAAAATCCTTGCACTGTAGCTTTGTAGATGTCAAACACAGCGGTGGGGTTTTGTTGAAATCTCCCTGAAACGGAGGTTAGCTCACCCAATCAGAAGGTGTAGAGAGGTTTGCCTTGTCCCAAACTCTTTTTTTGAAGCACAGGAAAATGACAAGCTCAGTCCAAACAATTCGGAACTTCCACATAAGTAACATAGGCAAACCTCTCAAAGTCTGAGACCTTATTATTATCCTACCAATGGTATTTGTCCATTACTAGGTGGAAATGGTAGAATTATCAATAATAATGCAGAAAAGGCAGAAGAGTTCAATAAATATTTCTGTTCCCTATTTGGGAGAAAAGCAGGTGATGTAGTCATATCATATGATAACAATCTTTTCATGCCACTAGTATCGCGGAGGATGTTAAAAAGCAGCTACTAATGTTAGACATCCTTAAATCAGCAGGTCTGGATAACTTGCATCCAAGAGTTTTAAAAGAGCGATCTGAGAAGCTCACTGGATCATTAATGTTGATTTTCAGTAAGTCTTAGCACACCTGGGTAGTTCCAGAACACTGGAAGAAAGCTAATGTGCCAATGTTTTAAAAGGGCAAACGTGCTGATCCAGATAATTATAGGCTAGCCAGTGTGACATTGATCCCAGGCCAGAAAATGGACAGGTTGATACAGGACTTGATTAATAAAGGAAGGTAACATAATTACTGCCAATCAATATAGGTTTATGGAAAATAGATCCTGTCAAACTAATTTGATATCTTTTTTTTTCATGAGGCTACAATTTGGTTGATAAAGGTAATAGGTTAATGTATTATACATTGACTTCTGTAAGGCATTTGACTTGGTACCGCATGACCTTTTGAGTAAAAAACTAAAAAGATATAAAACTAACATGACAGACATTAAATTGATTAAAAGCTGGCTAATTGATAGATCTTAAAATGTAATTGTAAATGGACAATCATTGTCGAATGGGTGAGTTTCTAGTGGGGTCGCTCACCAGACCCTCTTGACCCTATGCTATTTAACATTTTTATTAATGACATGGAAGAAAACAAAATAATCACTAATAAAGTTTGCAGATGACACAAAGATTGGGAGAATGGTAAATAATGGAGAGGACAGATCACTGATACAGAGTGATCTGTATCGCTTGGTAAGCTGTATGCAAACAAACATGTAAATGTATACATCTAGGAACAGCGAATGGAGGCCATATTTACATGATGGGGGACTCTATCCTGGGAAGCAGTGACTCTGAAAAAGATTTGGGGCTCATGGTGGATTATCAGCTGAACATGAACTCCCAGTGCGATGCTGTGGTCAAAAGGGCTAATGCAATCCTTGGATGTATAAATGGGAATCTCTAGTAGGACTAGAGAGGTTATTTTACCTCCGTATTTGGCACTGGTGTGACCACTTTTGGAATACTGTCTCCAGTTCTGGGTGTCTACAATTCAAGAAGAATCTTGATAAACTGGAGAGGGTTCAGAGAAGAGCCACGAGAATGATTAAAGGATTAGAAAAGCTGCCCTGTAGCGATAGACTCAAGAAGCTCAATCTATTTAGTTTAACAAAGAGCAGGTTAAGGGTTGATTTGATTATAGTCGATATGTACTTACATGAGGAAAAAAATATTTGCAAATGGGTTCTTCAATCTGGCAGAGGAAGGTACAACCCAATCCAATGGCTGGTAGTTGAAGTCAGACTGGAAATAAGGCATACATTTGTAACGGTGAGGGGTAATTAACTTTTGGAACAATTTATCCGGGGTTGTGGTGGAGTCTCCATTACTGACAATTTTTACATCAAGTTTGGATGGTTTCCTAAATGATATGTCCTAGGAATTATTGGGGGAAGTTCTCCAGCCTGTGTTATACAAGAGGTCTGACTAAATTATCACAGTGGTCCTTTTCAGGCCATGGAGTCCACAAGTCTATGAATGACTTATTGTTTGTATTATTGTAGCCCCTAGGAGCCCCAATCATGGGCCAAGGCCCCACTGTGTTAGGCACCATATAAACATAGAACAAAAAGACTATCCCTGTCCCAAAGAGGGAGTTTGATTTGAGATAAATATATTCCAAACCAGACCTATGGGGTCAAAAATTAGCTGGAAAGCTCATAAGAATTTTCATGGGAAGTTTCCTGTAGGTGTCAAGTTTTGGCCAATTATGAGATACTGAGAAAATATCTTTTCTTATCAGTAATATTGTGAATAATTAATACTTAGCATGTTATAGTATTTTCATCCTTCATTCTCAAAGTGCTTTACCAAGGTAAGTGGGACTTTATTATCCCCATTTTAGAGATGTGGATACTGAAGTAGTGGGAGGCTAAGTGCTGGATCAGGGCCTCGTCACTTACCTGATATTTCTGCTTCAAGTCTCTGAAAAAAGCAGGAGGTGCAGAGCTGCATGACGTAAATTTAGGTCAGTTCTTATTTTAATTGAGCTCATCTGCAACCCCCCTAATAAATATCCTATAGATTTTCTGTATTTCAGTTTCCTCTGTCTGTGTTATTCCTATGATTTTGATAGTACAGTAAAAGATTTGTTATCCGGCATGCTGGAGGAATGGGGGCGTGCTGGTAAGTCAAAAATTGTGGTTAACTAAGAGGAAGGGAATGAGGAGTCCGGTGGCACCTTAAAAACTAACAGATTTATTTGGGCAGAAGCTTTCGTGGGTAAAAAACCCACTTCTTCAGATGCATGTAGTGAAAATTACAGATACAGGCATAAATATACTGGCACACGAAGAGAAGGGAGTTACCTTACAAGTGGAGATCCAGTGTAGTTTGGGTGCAGGAGGGGGCTCAGAGGTGGGGCGTGGGAGGGAGTGCGGGACGTGGGCTCTGGGAAGGAGGTTGGATGTGGGAGGTGCTTGAGGCAGGGTGTTGAGACGCCGGAGGGGTTTCAGGATGCCGGATCCGGGTGGTGCTCACCTCGGGCAGCTCCCCACAAGCAATGACAAGTCCCTGTGGCTTCTAGGCAGAGGCGCAGCCAGGTGGCTCTGCGCGCTGCCTCCGCCTGCAGCTCCCATTGGCCACAGTCCCCGGCCAATGGGAGCTGCAGAGCCAGGACTCCGGGTGGAGGCAGCGCACGGAGCCCGCGTGGCCATTTCTCTACCTAGGAGCAGCAGGGACATGTTACCGCTTGTGGGGAGCTGCCCGAGGTGAACACCACCCGGATCCAGCACCCCAATACCTCTCCCACACCCCAACCCCCTGCCCTGAGCACTCTNTAAGATTTTTACAATGTTTAAGAAGCTTCATTTAAAATTAAATTAAAATGCAGAGCCCCCCGGACCAGTGGCCAGGACCCGGGCAGTTTGAGTGCCGCTGAAAATCAGCTCGTGTGCCGCCTTCAGCACGTGTGCCATAGGTTGCCTACCCCTGATCTAGAATGATGAAGATACATGGATTTTTTTTGGGGGGGGGGAGGGAGTTCCATAGGCCTTTGCAGGAGGGAAGTTAAAATGTGATGAGCAATCTCTGCTTAGTTCGCTAGTCCAGTTTTGTGGTCAGAGCAAAGGGTTCAGAGCTTGATTCAAAGTCCATTGATGTCAATGGAAAAACTCCCACTGGCTTTGGAGCAGGCCTTAGTGGTGGGGAGGGGGCCACGCGGCCAGAGGAAAATGTCACACATTTTTTAATGATTTTTTGATTAACTTTTTTTTGGACAAAATTCAAAAATGTGGACAGACATTTTTATCAGTACTTTGAAATTTAGAATTTTTCTACTAGCTGTAATTTGGCAACAAGATTCTCACATGGATGTAAATCAAAGAGACACTGGTGGTATGGTCCCAGCATCAAAATAATGTGAGTGAAGAACAAGGCTCCGAAAGTCTCTTTCTGACTCTTGCACTCCAGGTACAGGGGCAGATCCTCAGCGAGTGTAAATCTGCATAGCACCATTGTTCTCAATGAAATCAACTTACACCAGCTGACAATGCAGCCTACTGCTTGAATGAGAGAGACTGTGTGTATATATATTGTAAATAGCATGTTGCACAACCCACAACCCACAATACTCTAGGAGAGATGCAAAGCTGACCACGCTGAATGCCCAACTTGTATAGGTGGTGTGGGCTTGGAGAGTTCTGGAGAGTCTTTTTCAGTGTGAAATGTTCTGTAAATGACGCGTGAGTCTAATGGTGACAATTCAGGAATGTTCCACATCTGTCTTCACTCCTTGTATTTTTAGTAGCCTAGTAATAACATGATTAGCAGAGGTGGAGGTCTGAGATAAAAGATAAGATATAAAACAGATGAAAAAAGTACCAGAGGGAGCCTTTCATTAATCATTTCAATTCACTAATACGTTTAATTGCAGGAAGTATCGTGATGGGTAAACTTGAAATCAAATGCTGAGCCACTTATTTTGCTTGAATCCAGTGTTGAAAAGGGGAATTATCTATTCAAAAAACTTGAGCCTCTTAGTTTAACTTTGCATTTTGAGAAGTAATTCTTCTTTTTCTTACCTCCAACAAAGAAGGTGTAAATTGTTTAGTCTTTCAGGCTGGATGAAGATGACTCAAAAAAAAAAATAGAAGAGAGAAATCGGATCTTCTCCTTCTTTTCTTCAGTGCAGGATCTTTTGAACACCTGACTTTCCATACTCAAACCCCATCCCAGAAAAATGTGGCTGCACTCTGCTGCCTTTATCAAACATCTTTTTGTTTCTCTTCTTCAGGGAAACAAATTTGTCCAATGGACACTTTTTGTATTTACTGTATGCATTAAAAATGAACTCAAATTCCAAAATTCAGAACTAGGCACAAATCCGTAGTTTACAGGTGGTAGGATCCTATCTATCTATCTTGATTCTTATATCTTATGTTGGAGGATGTTTCTTCATCTCCAAAAAACTAACAGAATATTAGTTGCCATTAGGAAAGGAATTGAGAACAAAACAGAAAATATCATAATGTCACTACATAAATCCAATGTACACCCACATCTTGAATACTTTGTGCAGTTCTGTTTGCCCCCAGCTCAAAAGGTACAGAGAATCAGAAGGGCAACAAAAATTACTGGGGTATGGAACAACTTCTGTATGAGGAGAGATAAAGAAAACAGGGACTGGTCAACTTAGAAAAGAGATGACAAAGGGGGGGTATGATAGAGGTCTATCAGTAGCGGCGCCAGCTTTGCCGGCGCCCTAGGTGGCGGAAGGTCCCGCCCCCGAAATCCCGCCCCCAACAGCAGCGGCGGAAGGTCCCGCCCCCAAATTTCTACGGGCGGCGGGGGCGCAGGCGCCCCCAAAATAGCAGTGCCCTAGGCGACCGCCTAGGTCGCCTAATGGGAGCGCAGGCCCTGAGGTCTATCAAATCATGAATGGCGTGGAGAAAGTGAATAGGGAAGTGTTATTTATCCCTTCACATAACACAAGACCTAGAGGTCACCTAACGAAATTAATAAGCAGCAGGTTTAAAACAAACAAAAGGAAGTACTTCATCACCCATGAGTCAACCTGCGGAACTCGTTGGCATGGAATGTTGAGAAGACCAAAAGTATAACTGGATTCAAAAAAGAGCTAAATGAGTTCATGGAGGATAGGTCTATCAATGGCTAATAGCCAAGATGGCCAGGGATGCATCCCCATGCACTGGGTGTCCCTAGCCCTCTGACTACCAGAAGCTAGGGCTGAATGACAGGGGATGGATCACTCAGAATTGTCCTGTTCTGTTCTGTTCATTCTCTCTGAAGAAACTAGCCCTGGCCACTGTCAGAGTCAGGATACTCGGCTAGACGGACCATTGGACTGACCCAGTATGGCTGTTCTTATGTTCGTATTGTCCCAAGGCAAAGCACAACATTCTGCAGGTTTTCACATAGCATTTACCACTAATGATTTCAGAACAGATCTCAAAAAGCCATTTCACACGACCATCCCCTGTTCCAATTCACTCTCTTCTGGTCTGTCAGCATCAGAGACAGGTTTTTGTGCTAGCTTGGGTTGTCTTCTGAAGAAAGGCTGCTGAATTATTGGCATGGTTTGTGAATATACAGCCTCATGGTGTCAGAGAACCTCATTTTGTTCAAGCATTTGGGTTGAATTCTGGTCCTAAAAGGAGAGCATTTGTGTCATTACCTTTTCATTGCCTATTATTTTCATATAATAGGCAATGAAATATATATAGCACTTGTGTAAATGCCCTTCCATGGCAGAGCATCCAGAACTCCAGCTAGGCATCAAGGGGAATTTATCATGCACATTCTCCTCTTATTCACAGTAAGGGAATGCCATTAGTATTGGGGGCTGGGAATTTCAAACCAATTCCCAAAGGGATTCAAAACTCAATTGGAGTCTCTCCACTGATTTCAATGGAATAGAGATCAGGCTCTAGGGGCTATGGGTTCCCCAATTTCCACTAATTTCTATCCTTTCAGCAACTTTTAAAATCTCACCCATAAGATCTTGCATTTATAGACTGAAAATTCCTCAGGACAGTAACCATCCTTCTGTCTCTTGTTCATGGTCAAGCACACTGTTGACACGTAACAAACAGAACAACAATAATCTGATCCAGTCTTTTACTGGAACATATTCCAGTTCTGTACCCTGTTGAGAGTCCTTTTATGGCCCCAATGCATTATGGACTCAATGACCATCTTAAGTTTAGTTGTTGCCTGTGATAACAAAGGATCAGACCTTCTCCCAGAGCACAGCCCAAGTCACCATGTCCAAGTGAACTATGAATCTAGTTCAGGGGTCGGCAACCTTTCAGAAGTGGTGTGCCGAGTCTTCATTTATTCACCCTAATTTAAGATTTCGCGTGCCAGTGATACATTTTAATGTTTTTAGAAGGTCTCTTTCTATAAGTCTATAATATATAACTAAACTATTGTTGTATGTAAAGTAAATAAGGTTTTTAAAATGTTTAAGAAGCATCATTTAAAATTAAATTAAAATGCAGAGCCCCCCAGACCGGTGGCCAGGACCCGGGCAGTGTGAGTGCCACTGAAATCAGCTCATGTGCCGCCTTTGGCACACGTGCCATAGGTTGCCTACCCCTGATCTAGTTGTTCATTTCTTGTTCCGTGGGGAAAAAAGCAGTCAATCATCACTAACATAAATGTGAAAGCTGTAAAGTTTACTGAGATCTTGTTCTAGATGTTTACAGACAGCATAAAACTGGCAGAGGAATTTCAACCCGTTGGGAAATCTTGTATATGGGGATGTTTGACAACTGGGATTGAAGAGTTTAGTTTTAATGTCTGAATTGGGACCTGATTCAAAGATGCCATTGGGTTCCTTCTCTCTCCCATCACCATTTCTTATTCTTGGCAAATGCCTCACAGACAAGCAATGCTTCTAAAGCCAAAAAATTGTTCTTGCTGGGGTCTAACAGGTTATATCCAAGGGACCTCTTCAGGGCATGCATGATGAACGAGGTTTTCCAGCTGAGTCATTAGCAGCACAGAACCAGGCTGAGTTTTCTTTGGATGAGGCATGAATTTCTGTCCCCCTCCAAACCTGCAAGTCCAGGCCAAGAATTTTTTTTTTATTCTCTTAGGGCATCCCATGACCTGTGGGAGATTTATAACTTCTGCAAAGAAACAGGTGCCAGAACAGTCATGATATGTTGATAAATTCCATTCCTCTGGGCACAATCCAGCTACAGGGGACTGGGCAGACCCAGCACTTTGAACAGAACTCAGGCAAATTTCCACTTTAAGCTGATTCCGAAACCAATGTCTTCAACAAAATGACCTTTTTTTACCATGGTTGACCACTGTCAGGGAGAAATTTATTGCAGCTCCAGTGCCTGATCTGGATGATCCCTTAAATATAAGGTTATTTTTTTCTGAAATGATGGCACTGGAAGGAACACAGATAACCTTGTGTATTCCCCTTCTATGTCACAGCAGAAGATCTGAACTGCACAGTGAATGATCAATAGATGTCTTTTATTAGGTGTTCTGTGCAGGTCAACTCTTGACCAGAGATAGATATCCTTCCCACTGCCAGTGTGAATAACCAACCCAGGCCCACTGGGAAGTTAACATAGGTGAAAAAAGGAACTTTAAGTCCACCTATTCCAAAGACGTTCTTGCTAATTGCCCTGTGAATATAGAGAGAAGAGGAACATTATACATCTCAACAATGAAAAGTGATGCCAGAAGTTTAAAGGAGGAATTTACTGCACGAGAGCTTGACCATTGGAGTATTTTTCAAATATTGGTTTCAAGCTGTTGTGGAAGCCATAGCCCTCCCTTTGTCATGGAGGATAGCAGGAACAAAGCCCTGGCTGGGATGATTTAGTTGGGGATTGGTCCTGCTTTGAGCAGGGGGTTGGACTAGATGACCTCCTGCGGTCTTTTCCAACCCCAATATTTTATGATTCTAACACACCGCCTTCTTCCTTTATTTTTTTTCTAGTCTTCACCCTGTCCTAGAGTCACATTTCCACCCTTCCCATTAGTGGTCTGTCTCTGTTTCTTTCTCTCCTTGGTGTCATAAATCAGATCAAAAGGCCTGAGTGTCCATTTCACCTCCCCATGGTGCCACTGGCTCAACCTCCCTGGAGTTGTTTACTTCGTCTGAAAGACACTTCTTTGCCTGCTTCAGAAATGACCACCCCAGAGTTAGATTCCAATCCAAACCACCTACCCCCCTTCATGGATTCCTAGAGAGTTGGGCCAGAAAACACCACTTGCTTCAGCCAGCCTTCTGGATTTAGCTCTACATCTAATTCTCTCATACACCGTATCTACAGGAATGATGCTGCGACCACCTCCCTTGGCTTTCCATTCCATTGGCTTCCTACTATGCCGGGGAAAGAGAACCTAACAGAAGCCATTCCTTAGTTGATTATTTTTGTACACATTGTAGCTGAAATTTGGAGAAACAACAGAGGCATGTTGCCAAAATGTCTAAATTAGACAGGACCAGGGTGCTGAGATCCAGCTGTGAAAATGTACAATGGATTTCGTCACAAAGACCTTCCCAAAGAGAATCTGGATTGGGCTATTTGCAGCTCCACAGAGAGAGTTGGCATGAAGAGGATTTTTCCAGTATTTTCCCAGCAGGGTCCAGTGGCTTGTAGAGAGGTTCCAAAGAGCCCCATGATTGATGCATGAATATGTGTAAGAGGGAAAAAATCTCACTGCTTCTTCACCTCTAATTCCCACAGATTTGCAGGCTTCATAACGAAGCATGCTGGAAGTAACCACATTTCCTCTCTTGGACATCTCAGTGCTCCATTCTAGTATCTGAGCACCTTCCAGAAGCTCATTAAAAGATGTGACAAACATCTATTGCCTGTGCACTAGGGCACTTAGATCTGGTGTAATTTTTTTGCTCCATCTGTCTTATAAATTATGCATACTCTGCTATGTGTGTTTATACAGGTCTGTCTCATCTTACGCTGGGGTTACGTTCCGTGGTCAGCGCCTAAAGCGAAAACCACGTATAGTCAAAATTACATTGAGTGTAATGGCGGGCAAAATCGCCCACCCTACAGAAACAGTATTTAAATTGTTATTTTTCTCTTTTTGTTTTTTTTTTCATAAAGCTGAAATCGCACATGTTAAATGCGCCTAAGATGCGACAGACCTGTATTAGAAAAGGCAGGTCAGAGAAGTGTGGCTTGCACTGAGAGGGGCAGGTGGAAAGGTTTGTGGTGCTTCTTAGGTCAGATGTTCATGCCACAGCCTTGAACCAGTCTGAGAAAATGGTCTCCTTGGCATGGACAGCCCCATGGTGGCTGGGAGTTGGAATTATTGGCCAGGGTCTTTATCCAGGATCATTAGGTGCTCATTTAGAGCTGCTGGGCCCAGACTGCTGAGTGCCTCTGTGACGGGGCGGAACCTAGCAGAGGAAGCCACGCCCCGGAAGCTCTGCTGGGCATGCTCCAACTGGAAGACAGGTATAAAAGCCTGCAGCCCTGCTCAGTCTGGGCTGACCACTGGAGGAGAAGGACGCACACCGCCAGTTCCTGAAGAGGGAGAGCCCGTGCACCAGGATCGAGGCGTCAGCCGAGCAGAGTCACTACCCGAGACCCCAACAGAGGACGCCACCGGGGAGGAACCAACCGGAGGACTCCCCATCCCCCCATCGCAGATGATCTGTTGTTCACGGTAGGAAGTGACCCAGGGGAACTTTAGAGACTGACAGCGTTAGAGCTGTATCGCCGCTCAGCGTGTTGCGGGCGGATCCCCGCCGAGTGAGTGGCAAGGAGAGCTTGTCACTACCAGGGCCCTGGGTTGGGGCTCGGTGGAGAGGGCGGGCCCGAGTCCCCCTACCCCCCTCTTAAGGCGGTTTCTATGGACTCTGGCCGCTAGGCCGTGCTACCCCGTTCGTAAGGGGGTTTCTATGGACTCCGGCCGCTAGGCCGTGCTACCCCGTTCGTAAGGGGGTTTTTATGGACTCTGGCCGCTAGGCCGTGCCACCCCGCTCATAAGGGGGTGTATATAGACTCTGGCCGCTAGGCCGTGCTACCCCACTCGTAAGGGGGGGTATACGGACTCCGACCCCGAGGGCGCGCTACCACGCCAGAGAGGGGTGATAGCAGGGAGAGAGGCCAAGAGGCCGTCACTGAACGCCCGCAGAGGGGCGGACGTTAGGACGTGGGAGTGGCGAGGCGCCGGCACCCCATCCTACCCCTGCCGCTAGGGGGCGCTGGGGTACACAGTCTGCCACAGCCTCGAAGATAAGGCTCAAGAGCTTGGACTTGATATTGCATGAAAAGCTGATGCAGAGAGTGAAAGGCAAGTTTCTTGTAGGTTTGTGCTGTTTAAAGCTGGGGGAGGTGTTCTGTGAGGGACGTTTTCTACTCTGGTTATTGCAAAATCCTGGTCAGGATTATGGGCTACAGCTAAAAGTTATATAACGATGAGCTGGTAGCCACGCGGTCTCTGTAGCATGGCTGAATATATTTCCCGTGTGTCTGTACAGTGCCTCGTACAATGGGGCACCAGCTTGATTGATAGCTGTAAGTACTATCAAATTCCAAATAAAAAAATAACAAGAGTGCCAAGTTTTCACATAAAGAGAGTGAGGCAAAAAACGTTTTCACCATTAAGCTCGAAATAATATTTTTGCCCACAGCAGATTGTGTTCCTTTCCCTTTTTCCCCTGCGTCTGAGAAAATTCATTTCAAGGCCCTTTAATCAAGTGAAAATGGGAAAAGGTCACCCAGGGGCAAATTTAGGGTTTTGCTCGTAAAAAAACAAACAAACAAACAAAACCTTCATCATGTTTTGCAATGAAAATCTGTGTGTGTTGGAGCAAACTTTACCCTAAATCAAATTAGCTGAGTTCCTATGATTAGTTGTAAAGCAAAGGGGGGGGGAGCATAATTATCTCTGCACAGCTGTAATCAGTTGCTGTAATCTGTCTCCATGTTGGCTACAAAATAAGACTTCAGAGGGGATGGGCTAGGTCAGGGGAATGGTAATAGGATACAGAACCTTTCACCTTGAGGTCAACAGGTCAACTCCATCCCAGCTTGATAGTGACCAAAAGTTATCAAATGTCCTTTCAGATTCTCAGAGGAAAATGGCAAAGTGTTGCTTTTATTCCCACCATCTGGAAGCTGTTCATTGTCCTATATTAAATGAATAGATGGTCTCAGTTGAGATAAGTGTCAGAACAATGGTGTTGAGCACAATGCCCAGATAGCTAGAATAGTTTACATCCCAAAAATCACCATCACCATTGGCACTAATTTGCCTCCTTGTTGGCAGTCCCAGGAGAGAGGTCAAGGACTAAATTGGCCACAGTGATTGGCTTACCCTCTAACTCCTGATGTGGTCCCTTTGGGTCATCACTGAGACACACAGGTAGCTTGCATTGCTGTTGCTTGTGCTGTGCACGGTCTGTGGATATTTCAATAGATGAGTGGGATTGTCCACATTCAAGGGCCCTCCGCTGGCATGAATAAAAGCTACATCCAGGTCCAATGAGCAAAGTTACACAAATAAACTAAGAGCAAACAGTCAGAAACCGACAAAAAAAATCAGACTGTACTGAAAAAGTATCAGTCATACAAATCTGTTGAAAGAGGTTCTGAGCCTTGTACATGAGACGTACCTCAAGGTGATCCATTACGTGAATGGAAGGAGCACTGTGCAAAGTAAAAGAAAGTATAAGCTTCTTTTCCTCTGCCATAAATCATAGTGTGTATTTCCCCCCCCCCCAGGGCAAGGTGAAAGACTGATTTTGCCCAGTGTACAACTGCATATATCTTAGCTTCTGATTTTTAAGGAAACGGCACAATTTATGAATTATGGGATGTGTTATGTTGTCAGTTTTAGCAAATACAGTGATACCCTTCCTAACCCTTCCTTTAACCCTTGGGCACTTATCTCATATGCTATCCCTTCTTCCTGACTGCTGCTTAGCAATATATTTAAGGTACATGGATTTTCTTTCTATCTTTCTTCTCAAGTGATTTTAGTACTAGTAAAAGCGGCAGCCTATTTAGGATTAGTGGGTGGAGCCAACCAAAGCAACTGAAGGCCCAGCCCATTCGGCGAGGGCACGGCCACAGAGCCCAGATAACAGCTGAGGCCAGGGGATGAAAATGAACAAACAGAAATGGGGGTGCATGTCCTAGGGACAAACTGAGGAACTAGACTGGGACACTCAACAGAGAACCCCCGACAATGTCCAGCCCTGGACCATGAAGTCCTCTTACCCTCCATAGAACATGTGAGCAGTAATGGTGCAAGCCTCCTGGCCACACCACACCGTTGGAATCCTGCTTGGCAATCTGAGCAGAGAGACCAAGGATTTAGTGGGCCTGGAATATGAAATAGTCTCTCATCCCCAGAGGTGGTACTTTCCAGGCAGGGTGAGGCACTACTGGTGTAATGGTATGGAGGAGCTTCCGCTGTTGGCATTCCCGCCCCGATCTCAGACTCGCCTCTTACACAAACACTAACACCAAGGTCTGGTTTAATTAAAAGAATGAAACAATTCCTGAATTGGATTTTCAACTAAGTTTTGATTGGAAAGTAAAATAACAATGACTTGCCATCCTGATCATTTCTGGCTTCTTTCTGGCATACACACACGATGGCTTTATAGCTCTTCCCCCAAATCTCCAAGCACTTCACCTATTGATGCCTCCCGGCACCCCTGTGAGGGGGGCAAGTATTATTGCAGCTACTGTATAGGTCGGGAAACAGAGGTGCAAGGCAATGAAGTTACTTGCCCCGGGTCCCACAAGGAATCCTTGCCCCAAGGTCAAAGTCATCCCTAGTGGAGTTATAACAATGACGAATTGGACCCCGGTCCTGTTCCTAAAACCACCTGACCCTTTAACATTTCTATTGTTGTAGTTCTAGAAGCCACCCCATTGTACTAGGTGCTGTACAATCGTATTGCAAATGGCAGTTCCCGCACAAAGATCTTACATGCTTCACTTCTTTATAGACCGTAGAATCCTATAAAATTTAAATATTTATTTTGCTGTACAAAACCTCCACTTTAAGTCTAGCCCATAGTGAAGCTATAGCTTGCACGGAGCAATGAACTGAAACCATCTGAGATTTCGTTATGAACCGTCTTTCTCTGTATGCAAGTTCATTGTAAGCAAACTCACTGTGCCGCTGAGATTCCATAAACCGAGTTATTCGGATACCTTATTAATACATTTTTAATCGTGACTCCTGCAATCTACTCTCTCACTGAGATCAATTATTCAATTACCTGTCAAAGCTTCCAGGCATAATCAACAGTGCAGACATTTATACGTGGTGTGGGCTGCCAGGCAGTGTGCTTAGCTGGGAGTTTGGTACCATAACTTTGTTTTGAAATCCCTTTCCTGCCATTTCCTTTTCCACTGAATCGCCTACTCTGCTGAATCAGCTCTGCGGAAGCTACGCACCTGTCAATCACTGAAAGCAAAGGCTGCCTCAGAAAATCTGGCACAGTCGAGCAGTAGGAGCTTGTTATGTTGAGTTGATGCCTGTATCTTAGCTACCTATATTTTAGCTGCCATTTCTTACTCCCAATTTCAGTTTCCTCCTCCGAAGGTATTTCTTTCTGCTCCTGTACAGTACTTCAGTATTGAATGTGGAGTAGTTTTCAGGATTTCTTATCATTGTTTTAAAGGAACATAGTCAAGATATAAATCAAAAATTTAAAACAACGTCTTAGCTAGGTCATTTATATCATCTTAGATTATTACAATTGAAAGAACCATTAAAATCAGGCTCGCTGTAATACATTTATTATTATTTAATTGGATTGCTTTTGCACCAATGTTATAAAAACATATTAAGAGAGAGTCTCTGCCCTGAAGAGCTTACAGTCAGAAGAGACAAAAGAGACAAAGGGCGGGAGGGAAAACAGAGGGGAAGTAAATAACCCAAGATCACACAGAGCTGAGTATAGAGGAGATCTGAGTCCTAAGACAGCGGTCTCTCCCTTGGACCACACGGCTACATGATGAGCAAATATGCTGGTTGCTTATGTTTTGTACGTCACCTTGTTTGGATAGTGAAACAAGGCTGGACAGCCAGGGTCGGCTCCAGCTTTTTTGCCGCCCCAAGCGTCGAAGAAAAAAAAAAAAAGATAAAGCCGCGATCGGTGGCACTTCGGTGGCAGCTCTACCGCGCCGCTTCATTCTTCGGCGGCAATTCGGTGGCCGGTCCTTCCCTCCGAGAGGGACTGAGGGACCCGCCGCTGAATTGCCGCCGAAGACGTGGACGTGCCGCCCCTTTCCATTGGCTGCCCCAAGCACCTGCTTCCTGCGCTGGTGCCTGGAGCCAGACCTGTGGACAGCTTTACTTTCTGATTCTAGTCAGTTTCACTTTCTGTCTGCGTGCGCTCATGTCCCCTGAGTTTTTCAACCTCTCGATGTCACTCTGTATTATCCAGAGTTCCTGTGGGCCCTGGTAAACAAGGGAGACAAATCTGGGACTCAAGCTGTGTGGAAGCCTGTTTGTTTCTTTGTGGCTGTTTTCTCTAATAAATACCTTCTTCTTATGAAGGACTAAGATTCCATACATCATGCCAAGCACAATGTTATTCTGTGTGGGTTTCAAACACTGCAAGGAAATTTTTACATGCCCAATCCTCAAGAAAACTGAATATCTTAGGAAGAACATAGCATGGAAACCTTTCTATTCATATGAGGTTTCTAAAACCTAAATTTTGTGCCTAAACTACAGTGAAATTCACCTGGCTCTAAGGCTTAAGTGGGATTTAAGTGTGTCATAAGCCTGTGCTAACCCTCCGCACAGTGGTGAATTTTACCCTAATTAGCAGTCTGATTAAAGTGTTACTAGGAAGAAAGTTCAACTTAGAGAACCACAAATTTCAGTGAAACTGAATCCCATCTTCCCCTTGCAGCCTAGAGCACAGACCTCTTCTAGGCTGATGCCAGGATGAGATGAAATGTGTATCATCACATGACAGACCAGCTGAACCCCAGAAGGCTTGTAAAGTGCTTTGGGATCCCTTAATTTGATAAAACAACGAGGAGTCCTTGTGGCACCTTAGAGACTAACAAATTTATTTGGGCATAAGCTTTCGTGGGCTAAAACCCACTTCATCAGATACATGGTGTGTGTGTGTATATATCTATATATATATCTATATATATATATATATAGATATATATATATATATACATACATATACACACACACCCCATATACATATTATAGTATATATATTACAGCACATGAAAAGATGGGAGTTACCTTAACCAACTCCCAACTTTTCATGTGCTGTAATATATATATTGCTTACTGTATTTTTCACTCCATGCATCTGATGAAGTGGGTTTTAGCCCACAAAAGCTTATGCCCAAATACATTTGTTAGTCTCTAAGGCCTGGTCCACACTAGGGGCGGGGATCGAAATAAGATACGCGACTTCAGCTACGAGAATAGCGTAGCTGAAGTCGAAGTATCTTATTTCGAATTACCTGCACTTACCTCACGTCCTCGCAGCGCGGGATCGACGGCCGCGGCTCCCCCGTCGACTCCGCTAACTCCGCTCACCCTGCTGGAGTTCCGGAGTCGATGGGAGCGCGTTCGGGGATCGATGTATCGCGTCCAGACGAGACGCGATACATCGATCCCCGCTATATCGATTTCTACCCGCCGATCCAGGCGGGTAGTCTGGACGAGCCCTAAGGTGCCACAAGGACTCCTCGTTGTTTTTGCTGATACAGACTAACACACCTACCACTCTGAAACTTAATATGATAGATATCACATAAATTTAAGATGTTTTCAATTATTCCTGTTATGCATTATTATTCATTACTAGTCCTGTTCTAATTACCAGTCATCTTAGATCAGCTGGGGGTTAGTGGAGTTACTTCTCTGTGTGCTTTCACAGGGCGAACCTTGTGTTGTAGAAGATTAGGGCGGGGTGACCTAAAGATCCCATCTCCCACCAGATACACACAACTGTGTTTGCGGTGTAGCTCAAAGGCTGGTCCAGGGAGAGTTTTACTTGATTAAGGACCTCAGAATTTGATCATAGGTGCTGGAACTAGGGGTGCAGCGGGCGGGGGGCAGGGGGGTGCTGCAGCACCCCTTGATTTGAAGTGATTTCCATTTTATACAGGATTTACAGTTTGGTTCAATGGCTCACAGTACCCCACTATAAAAGTTGTTCAAGCACCCCTGAATTTGATTCCCAGTTAGAAACCTTGAAACAGGTTTATTCTGTGTCTCTCCGGGCAACCCCTCCTACCTGCTGATTGTGCTATTTAATTTCAATTCTATTGGTAACCGCAGAGATGCAGCTCAAGATTATATCCCTAAGGAGCTCCCATTCATCTCCCAATCCAGTTCCAAACTTCTTGGCTTGTTTTAAAAACGTTCCTGGACTTGCTTTAGCCAACCTGACAGACCTTGCCTCTTTCCCTCGTCTGCCCTTTCTGATGCAACTGCTTACCTAATTGTGGTCTATACTACATTCCTTCTTGCAACCTTATGGTACAAGAGCCTTCTCCTAGGCAAGTAATGCTATCTGCAAGAGCCTTTCCTATATGTGTGTCTTATCATTCTCCATATCTCTTCATATGCCATCTGAAAACATACCTTTCGTTCCTTGCCTGTGCCTTTTGATGTATCTTCCCCTATTGATATTATATGGTAGTCACAGAACAATGTGTTTGCCCCACAGTTTTCTCTAATTTCTACCACTTAGGCCTTATCTGCTAGGGAAATTACCCGTTGCTGACAACTGGTGTCAACAACAGTTCCAGCGGAGCTGGTACTGAATGCAACTTAGCTACAAACATAGCCGAAGTTAAGCATGATCAGCTGTTTCAGGAACTGCTGCTTGCTCCAAACTGGCTTTAACCATTGTTTTCTGGCACCTGTTGTCAGCAATGGTTAATTTTCGCAGGCCATGCAGTCCACCATCTTGTTGTTTTTAATGCATTTTGGGCTGTGTTCTGTCCAAATAAGGGCCCAGTGCTGCAAACACAAGCCAGCATAGTGCTTTACCATCGTTCGTATTGCCACTCACGTCAATGGTAGTAAACATCTGCCCAGCTAGTAAGTGATGAAAAGTGTTGAAAACTTGGAAACCATTCAGGAAAGAGCTACAAGAGTGATTCGAGGTCTGGAAAACCTGCCATATAGCAAGAGACTTACTACGCTCAATCTATTCTATTGAAGATAAGGTTATGGAGTGACCTGATCACGGTCTACAAGTATCTACCTGGGGAAGAGATTTTTGGATAGTACACAGCTTGTTAAATGAATAGAAAAAGTCACAATGAGAGCCAATGGTTGTAATCTGAAACGAATCCAATTGATATTTGAAATAAGGTGCAAAATTTGAACGTGGAGGGTAATTAACCATGGAACAACTGGCCTAGAGACATAGTGAGTTCTCCATAACGTGCAGTCTTTAAGCCATGATTGGATATGTTACTTAAAGAAGGGCTGTAGCTCAAACAGACATTATGATCTTGATGCACCAATTATTAGCTGAGGTTCTATGGCCTGTTATGCAGGAGGTCAGGGTAGATGAGCACAGCGGTCCCTTCTAACCTCAGCATCTATATGAATCTATCAAGTGTTTGCAGCACCAGGTCTGTAAGTTGTATCACACTATGCAAGTTACTTCGTGCTTATTTTTCCTAAAGGCCTGGGAAAATGCAGTCCTGACATTTCCTTCCCTGTAATATATTTACTTGTAAGAGGCCAGCACCATGATTACATGGGAGGGGAGAAAAAAAAACAATTATAACGATAAAAGAAAGGCATCCGTGATGTATAAAATATCAGCCGTCGACCTTCTCCATTTGAGTTTAATTTAATAAAAGCAGGGAATCTATTTATTTTTACCAGTACAATTTAAAAAAAAAATAGACTTAAAATATTTTTCTTTAGATTTGTGGCTCCAGCAGCTGCAACTGAAACCAGCAATCAGAGAAGCCCCTTGTTTTTATTGGAGCTGAAGTGCCTCGTTGAAAATGGATTGGATTACGGGGATCAATCAGCGGCAGGTTGAGGAGGCTGAGGGAACTCTGCCAGTATAACAGCTGCCAAGAGCAGCGAAAATCCTAGCGCTAGCGGCGGGTCCTAACGTACTGGAAAATCCATTGTTTTACGAAGAGTTTTGGCGATAGGAAGTGGATTGAATTGCAGAAGGGTGCAAAAAATAATAATTCCACCCCAAAACTTCCTTTGTTCTATTGCATGTGACTGGAAGGAAAACAAACTCCATGGCTATGTTGACTGCATGTATTTTCAGCCAGGGCCAGGAGATAAAAACACCCATCATCCTGGGGCATAACGTGGAAAATGAGAGGCGCTTTGGGTTTCCATAGCGATCTGTTCAAGGTTTGAAAACGCTACAAAGACCTGATCCTGTCAGGGATCAGGCTCTTCTGAAGAGGAGCTGAGAGCCATCAAGTCCAGCTGAAATTAATGGGAGTTTACAGAGCTGAGGGCCACTCGGTAGGTATGGAGCACGCTCAAAGAATCGGGCCCTAATTAATTTCAGAATGGGTTGAGACACCCAGTTCCAGACTAGACAACAGAACTGGTCAAATTATGAATTGAGAATAATAGTAGGTCAGAATATCCGTATGTAAACAGAGATAGAAAGATAGATAAATTAACTTAGCACCTTTTTCTCTTTAAAAACCTATCCTGATTTCCATGATTATAATAGTTATTTGTAACTCTTCATCAGATAGTTTGAATGAACAATTTTTAGCCGACTCATTGCTTGCAACTGTTCTTCACTTGTCAATGGAATGGAAAGTCCATTTTACGGTGGATTTCAAAATGTATTTTCATTCCAGTTTGAAACAAAAAACAAGTAATTCAAAATTCTTTGCAAAAGAATCGCCTGGGGGGGGGAAATCGTGTCAGATCAATCAGAATGTTTTGTTTTGACAAAATTGAAATGCATTGTTTTGATTTAGACTTTTTAAAAATTTGATATTACAAAGATATAATATAATACTCTTAAAAAAAATTCAAAACAAAATGGTGTTTTGAATGGAAAAATCGTTCTGCAGATGTTAAAATGACACATTTCGATATTGTCAGAACTCCTGCCCCTTTCTTCTCCAAAACGACTTTTGGACAAAATCACCTCAAATTTGTGAGGCGTTTAGATTTCCGCGGAATTCTATTTTCTGTCCAAAACCCATTTCCTCACATTTTTCCCACCAGCTCTATTAGATTCCCATTCCCAGGCCTAGAAGAAGTGGGGAGTGTTCTGCATATGGAATGCCCAGGAGGGAATCCCTCATCATTCTGTAGTGGTTCAATCCCTTTGCACCATTTAAATCCCATGCAAGCCCCCAGAACACAGCTACGTCCTCCTTATGTCATAATTCCCACCACGGGTCACCAGAAAGGTTTGAAACCAGGATCTCCAACACCGAAATACAGACCTCTACCACTTGTTATAAAGGAGTTGCTCCACAAACTGGCAACAACAGTAAACTGTTGTCCTCTGGGTGGACTATCTGCTATAGGAGGGGATGAAACACACTTTACAAAAATATTACACACAGTCCTTGTGTAGCCCTCTGCACAAGGGTGAATTTCATCCAGTATCCATTGACCCCCCACTGGCTGGCACTGGCCCTTGGTGAGGGAAGGCCCCTAGTTTGGTTATAAGAGAAGGCATCCGGGCCCTGGAGGGGAAGGCTGGATGAGTCAGGCCTCAGAATTCATCAGGAAAGAAGCAGAGATGGAGCGCACAAGCACGGATTTTCACAAGCACACGCACAAGCGTGGACTTGAGACCCTCACTGCCTGCTCCCTGCAAATAGGGAGACAGGCCAGCAGCCTGGGTAGTGGGGGCAGGAGAAGCAGGAAGTTCCCTGGGAATGGCTGCCATGCTGACCGGGAAGGGGAGGCAGTGGGAATCTGCTAGGGGGAAAGGGTGGTACTCAGTTAATAGTGCATGGGGAGTCATGCAGGAGGAATTGAGAGAGGCAAAGGGACAATCCCATAGGCATTATAGCCCAGGGTGGGCTGAGAAACTGTGTTGTGTGTGTCTGGGGAGGTGCCTATGCTTGAATTATACAACAGCCTGGAAAAGAGACTCTGGGCACGGCAGTGCATCCTTTCTCCTCTGGGGACCAGCCAACACCCTACCCCCATTTCCACCTGTTTTTCTGAAGGTTCCAAACCTTTTTGGAAAGTCAGGTTTTGTGCCCAAGTATTTCAACAGCTCCTATTTGCTTTGCCTCTCAAGCCTAAAAGGCTGAGCAGCAGCAAGCCTCCCATCCTCTTTCTCAGCGAGCATGCAAAATATGTATCCACATTATTTTAATTTTGCTAAAAAAGTCTACTTTATGTTGAAAGATTGAATTCATGCCGCATTGGCTTGACTGGAAACATGACTTGCTTATGTGTTGTAGGATGAATAGTGTTTTAAGTGACTCTTCAGTGTCTCCCATGATAATGTCTTAAACATTCAGAGATACAACAAACCAGTGATTTAGATGAAGAAGTTTCTTGCTGGGGAAATAGACCAATGGAATTTAATGGAAAGAGTCACTAATTTTTTACTCCAGAGGAAGTACTGATGAGGTGACTGGAAACTGGATAGCTAGCTAGATTTGACTTTCAGTTATCGGACGTGTTCCTTTTGCACCATCTCATTCATCATTGTTCTAACTGGGATCTCCCATTCTCCAGTTCCCTCGTCTCTCCTGAGAATTAGGTTTGGCTAGTCGACATCTAGCTCGCACCTGAATGTATTCTACTGCAAAGCAGAGGCCATGTCTGTTTACAATGGCTGATTGATAAAATACATAAATCCAGCCATCACCTAAGAACTGTCTCGCATCAAGCACACTGGACTGACAGTAACAGATAGTCCTGATTGCAAGAGGGTGGATTCTTTATTATGTAACAGGGGGGTTACGGTGAGTAGTTTACCCCCACCTGAGAGAATAAAAGCCTGTTGCTCTTCCAGAGATATTCTCTGTGATTTTCACTGACTGTCTGCACTAGAGTCTCGACCGCTATTTATTTGTCTAGCTCCTCTTTAAATGATACAGTGGCTGGTGTTCGACGCCCCCTCCCCCCCTTTTCCAGTTTGCCTTGCCAGCTCCCTGCAGAGTTTCTAATGCTTCCTTCCATTGTCTATGTTGGCTCTGAAGATTTGCAGGGTTGACCTGCTAAGTCAAGTCACCTGGGGATGTTTGCACGTTCCAAATCATCCCAGCAACTCCTCTGCTCATGCCTGGACAGCCGTATTCTTTGTGGCTTCTCAGAAAAGCAAAGTATCAACCCAGGGCACGGTTAGAAAGGCATTGGTCATCTTATAGTGCCGGGCTAGGCCTAAGCAGAAGAAAGGCAAGTGCTTATGTGGAGCTTACCTATGAGCAGAGGGGAAGGTCCCTCAAACCATAAGGCCACCACTCGCTGTTTGGGCTTGAAAAGTCACAGTTTGGGTTCACAAACAGGCCAGCCCTTCCCACAGCAAACTCCTCTGGAGAGGGCTAAGCAGGAGGCAATATCTGTGAGCAGTAGCGGCGCCAGCATTTCCGGCGCCCTAGGCGGCGGAAGATCCCGCCCCCAAATTTCCACGGCCGGCCCTCAAATGTTTGTGCCCTAGGCGACCGCCTAGGTCACCTAATGGGTTGCGCCGGCCCTGTCTGTGAGGCAGACTCTGCCTCAGCTCAGGGAGTCGCTGGCCTGGCACACATACCCCTCAGCCCCTGAGGCATCCTCAGGAAAGCAGGCCACTCTGCCCTGACTCCATGCTTTTGACTGCCTGACCTCTCACCCCTGCCCTGTTTCTGGAAGCACAGCTTCAGTGGAGTCAAGCTACCAGGGCCCCCTGGTCCCCCATGCCCTGCCTCATAATGGATTCCTGGTGCAGCTGGGGCTCTGCATTGTCCAGGCTGTGTTGCCTTTCTTAGAGGTATCCATGGGGGCAGGTAGGGGGAAAGCTTGTGTCCACTGGCCTCGCTCCCACCCAACACTGGGTCATCCTCTTCCCACCCCCAGCCAGCCTAGTTCTCCCCTACAAGGACCCCAAGTGGGAGGAGACCATGTCAGCCCCAGGCAGGAGGCTCCTGGTCCCTTCAGAAGAAAGCTTTCCCCACTGGGCTGTTTCAGACCCTGCCTGCCCAGCTCACAGAGAGCGGGATTCACAGAGGTCCAGGCTCTGCTCTACCATTGCTGCTGCCCCACCCCCAGCTGCACACCCCACCCCCACAGTCTTTTCTGACTGGAGGGGAGGGGCGAAATGCTCTGTCTCCCCACACACCTCGGTCTCGCCGGCTTCAGCTAGCTTGCTGCAGCCATGTTGTGAGGGTGAGGCGTGTGGGTGCGGAGCAGAGGTGAAAGTAAGCCGGTACGGTACGCCGTGCTGGACTGGACCGGCTTCTCCGGCAGTGATTTAAAGGGCCCAGGGCTCCTGCCACTGCGGGGAGCCCTGGGCCCTTTAAATCGCCACCGGAGCTCCGGCAGCGGGGTAGCGGCGGCAGGGCTCCTGCGGTGATTTAAAGGGCCCTACTTTCATGAGCTCAGAGAAGGGGCTTGGCTGACTAATCTCCCTGGAAACCATGACGGTAAGTATCCGGAATCTGCATCAACACGTGATGATCTCACAAACACCTGAGCTGGGCAAGGAAGGTAGCTCCCACATGGAGGGACAAAGGGCCTGTCCTATTGGCATTTAACATAGAAGAGGCTGATGCTCAAGCAGGGGATCCTATATCTCCTCTGCCACTTGGGGAAAGGCACTAGGGTAAGCCTTCCTCCCAATTCTAAAAATTGGTAATGATTAACCTAATGTTCAATTTGCTATGATCTAGAAAGTACAGTTTAAAATGTAGGTCTCCCCTCCCTTTCCCTCCACCCCAAATGTAGAAATTTGAGTCCACTTAGCACTGTATCTGTTAGCAGACCTGAAAAAGGAGCAGTGTTCCTGCAAAATAAATATAGTGAGAGGGTACAAAATCGGCCCAAAGCTGGTTGGAAAGTGGCTATGCTGCATCTAGTATTCACAGGCCCTACGGCTTACGTTATATGGTGCTTTATACAATACAGAGCAAGCTAAGCTCCCTGCCCTGCAGAATTTAGCACAGTACATGGGAAAGCAGTCAAGGTGCATAGACATCATTGATGGGGCGGTCAGCACAGAAAGGCTTGGAGAAAGGGTCTGAATAAGAGAACAGAGCAGGTGTTTGGGGGAAGATGGGGCAAGTATAGGGCAGCATGGAAGAAGCCATGAATGAGAGAGGAGACTAATGGAAGCATTTACATGTCCCGGTTTAAGGTGGTATCAAACTCGTGGAACATCCGGGCCTTGGTACCGCAACAGATGATGTCTGCATAAATGAACTTTTGTAACTCCGTTGTTGGCAGGTCATTGATGTAAAGGTTGAACAGGGTTGGAGAAAGTACAGAGCCCTGGGGTAACCCATTGCTCTGTCGTCTCCAGGCACTTGTCTTCTCCCGCATATGGATTCTGGACTGCCTATCACGGAGGAACAGTTCAGCGACACCTGTGACCCAAGGTAGCAGGACCCATGATACCTTCATGAGCAGGCCATTGTGCCATACCATATCGTACGCTGCTAGGTCGATGAAAACAGCGCCTGTTTTCAAGTTTCTCTGGAAGCCATTTTCAACAAATGTGGTCAACGCAAGTACTTGGTCGTATGCGCTATGGCCTCGGCAAAAGCCGGCTTAGTCAGGGCTCAGATTTCTCTCCACATCGGGTAATATATGCTGTAGGACCAAGTGCTCCAGTGCCTTGAAGCACACCAACAATAATGATACGGGACAATAGATTGATGCTTGACTTGGTTCCTTTCCAGGCTTTAGGAGGCCAATGACTTTTGCCGTGCACCATATCTTCAGTAGCCTCCCTTCACTGATGGTAGGATGAAGAACTTCATCTGGTGAAGAATTTCACAAGCCAAAGCTGAGCATGGGGGCCAAGGTTTTTCAGGAATTCTGGAGATATGTTGTCAAAGCCCGCAGCTGTTTCACACTTGATGCTACCCAGTGATAAAGTTAGCTGACTACTGTAAGACTTGGTGCCTCCAACCAAGCATCATAAAAACAGTCTCCAGTTTGTTCCATCTTCATCACGCCCGCGCAACCCGAGAACTGAATGTTTATCTGAATGGTCAGAAGGTGAAACATGAAGTAGAACTGCTCTATCTAGGTATGACCTTAGACTTCACACTGAGTTACCATGCCCACCTGAAGAAGACAGCAGCTAAAGTTAAGACACGCAACAATCTTCTTAGCAAACTGGCAGGTTCGTCATGCTCGTGCTCCAACTTTGTGGACGTCAGCTCTTGCCACCTCATATTCGGTGGCGGAGTCCTGTGCACCAGTTTGAAGTCTATCGTCACACACCAAACTGGTGGATATGCAGTTACATGCCACCATGCGTATCATCTCCAGCAACCTGAGTCCGACTCCACTCCCATGGCTCCCAGTTCTGAGCATTACTGCTCCTCCTCCTATCAGACGAGATGTTGCCATTGGCAAGTTACTGGAGAACGAACGTGCCAACCCAAGCCTGCCGCTGCACAATGACTTTTTTTTAAAACCACCAGCTGCATGTTTGCCGTCACATCGCCCATTATGATCTCATCCACCACACCGGGATGTTAGGGCGGAAACACTCCGGTGAGAGGAATGGATCTGTTATACTCCCCAACCAGTCCCTCGTTGCCGACCCCACAATTTGCACGCCTGGTTTTGACCTGCCCCATCGCCAGTGGTCCCTGTGAACAGGTTCAAGACCAGGCAAGGTCTCTGTGCAGCCAACCAGTGTTGCTGGGCCTTCATGACACCCCTTTGTGCAGCTGTGGCACAACACAGACGGTGACGCACCTTGTCGAGGAACGCCCGCTGACCAGGTTCAGTGGTGGCCTAGAAGAACTGCATCACACCACTGAAGATGCCGTCGCTTGGCCAGATGACTATGCACACGCTAAATAATAATAAAAATAATGGAACCATTAGGATCTGGAGTCTAAGGAGCAAACGGAGGGGGCTATGAAATGAATGCAAAGACGGAGGCAATCTCTGCGTTTAGCAAAATGTGTTGATTCGCTGAAGCCCTCAGTAAAGCAGAACTTAGTCCATCTTTTCCACTCTTCATGGTGCCCTGACCCATCCCACAAGAGTTAATCTACAGGGAGAGGAGAAATGGGATTGGAGCTGGTGGAAAGTATAGCACGCACCTTACCATGGATTTCCCCTCCTAAGGCTTGAATGCTCTGAAATAATTAGTCAGGAAGCACGTTCGGGTTTTAGGGAAGGTCATTCAGGAGAACTGTACGATGCAATATCCCAGTATTGTGAGGCGCAGCATCGCCTGGGGAACTTGCAAGCTGCAGTTCCCTGTAAATGTTTTTAACTGGTTCTCTCTCACTTGGCAGCTCAGGGACCTTTGAGGTTCCAGAGCTTTCGTTTTAAGATGTATGGCTTAACCATTCACCAATATAAAGGGTGAGCTTTGCTGGAAAGAAAAACATTGCAATCTATAATATATCTTGTTAATTGTTTCTGACAGCCCGGCAGAAAGCAGGTACAGAGAGACCCAATCTAAATCACTTTATGAGCAGAGATAGTCAGTTGGGGGATTTTCTTTTTACTACACCGCAGTCCAATATAATATCAAGCTTCCTAAATTGACATAATCTCAAGATTATAGTTCTCTGTGGAGACATTGGGGTTGGTTGGTTAATTATCCTGGCTTTCCACACAGCAGGCGAAGAGAAGGAAGTAAGCAGGCAAGCCAGTCACGTAATTATTTCAGTGCTACGTGTTAACTGTGGGAGAGACCTTTCGAGAAATGGAGAGTGGTGTGAGAATGGCAAGGGATGGAGTGAGGGAGAGAAAAAGAGAGATGAGCGCACACAGCATGAAGTAGCAGTAGAAAACTAGGGCTAAGACTAGTCCTGGGGGGTGAGAATTCAACCAGGCTCTAGGCAGCCCATTGTTAGAAGCTGCCATAGTTCAGGACAAAACCAGTATTTGGCACTTGATTAGTGCCTGTCGTCTGGGTGTAGTGAGCACAGCAGACTGTGTAAAAATTGGAAAAACTATTGATTTGGCAAGTAGTGGGCATTGCCTTCTTTTTTGCATGTTCATTAGTCCTTATAAATGGTGGTACAAAGCCTCTCCACCTCTGCTACGTTTGCTGGTGGGCCTTGATTGGATCTGAAGCTGTCATTTATTTCATCCCTATATTTATCTTTAAATGAAGTCAGAATTGTTATTAATATTTAGTATTTCATAGATTCATAGATTCCAAGGCCAGACGGAACCATTGTGATCATCTAGTCCAGGGGTCGGCAATCTTTCAGAAGCGCTGTGCCGAATCTTCATTTATTCACTCTGATTTAAGGTTTCGCGTGCCAGTCATACATTTTAACGTTTTTAGAAGGTCTCTTTCTATAAGTCTATAATATATAACTAAACTATTGTTGTATGTAAAGTAAATAAGGTTTTTAAAATGTTTAAGAAGCTTCATTTAAAATTAAATTAAAATGCAGAGCCCCCCCGGACCGGTGGCCAGGACCCGGGCAGTGTGAGTGCCACTGAAAATCAGCTCGCATGCCGCCTTCGGCACGCGTGCCATAGGTTGCCTACCCCTGAGCTAGTCTGATCCCTTGTGAGACGTTATCTGATTAAAATACACCGCTACCTCGATATAACGCCACCCGATATAACACGAATTCGGATATAACGCGGTAAAGCAGTGCTCCGGGGGGCTGGGGGGGGCTGCGCACTCTGGTGGATCATAGCAAGTTCAATATAACGCGGTTTCACCTATAACGCGGTAAGATTTTTTGGCTCCCGAGGACAGCGTTATATCGAGGTAGAGGTGTATGACCATATAGATCATTGTTGCAACCACTGTTATATATTTGCAACAAATCTTGTGCAAAATGTGGCAAGTAAGATGTCTACGAAAAGGTTATGATTTGCTGGTTATGATTATGCTATCTGTCTGCATGTATCATATTGGAATTTGAAGTTATGAATATTGGCTCTATACCTGGATTTCAAATGTTTGTTCCTGGGGTAATGCCCACAAGGTAGTTACCCAGCACATCTTGGAGGGACTATTCAAATTGAGTGGCCCATCGAAAGAATATTTAACTGACAATGGACCATGGGAGATGCCCATCTACACTTAATGGAATTTCCTGCTGTGACTAGGCGAAATGCATGGACATGCGACCTGCCCATGTGACTCCAAACTCCACCTTATTGCTGTAATTTTCCACAGTAAGAACAATGGGTTTCCCTCCACATGGCAGAAGCTATAAAAGGCCCTGGAAACATTCCCATTTGGCCTCTTTCCTGCTCAAACGTCTGGACTTATTAACTTATGTTAATGGGAGCATTCTAACCAAGGGAATGAGATCCTTCCAATGATTTGGAAGCAACCAGAGACTTATCAAGCCAGCACTTTGTTCCATCACTGCTACAAGCCTGAACCAAGAACTTTGCAATTATTGTATGTATTTGATTCCTTTAACCAGTTTTAACTCTCACCTTTCTTTATTTCTTTTTATGAATAAACCTTTAGATTTTAGATACTAAAGGATTGGCATCAGCGTGATTGCTGGGTAAGATCTGAGTTCTATATTGACCTGGGTGTGTGCCTGGTCCTTTGAGATCAGGAGAACCTTTTATTTGATGTGACTGGTTGTAAAGAACCACTCACCTTTAAATCCAGTGGTTTTGGTGGTGAGATAAGAACTGGAAACTGGTTTTATGACTTCTTGTTAGCCAGTGCGGTGAAACAGAAGTTTGCTTTTGTTGCTGGTTTGGTATGTCTTATGGAAGAATAACCACCAGTTTTGGGTTGGGTTTGCCCTGTTTTTCAGCAGTTTGTCCTGAGTTTGGCATTCTCAATTGTGACCGATAGAATCTCCCCAAAATAATTCCTAGGGCAGATCTTTTAGAAAAACATCCAATCTTGATTTTAAAATTGTCAGTGATGGAGCATACACCACAACCCTTAGTAAGTTGTTTCAATGGTTAATTTCTCTCACTCTTTAACAAAAAATAAGCCTTATTTCCAGTCTGAATTTCTCTAACTTCAGCTTCCAGCAATTGGATCATATTGTATCTTTCTCTGCTAGATGGAAGAGCCCATTATTGAATATTTGTTCCCCATGTAGGTACTTATAGACTGTGATCAAGTCACCCTTTAGCCTTCTGTTTGTTAAGCTAAATAGACTGAGCTCCTTGAGTCTATCACTCTAAGACAGGTTTTCTAATCCTTTAATTATTCTCATGGTTCTTCTCCGAACCCTCTCCAATTTCTCAACATCCTTCTTGAATTGTGGACACCAGAACTGGAGACAGTATTTCAACAGTAGCCACATAAGAGTGAAATACAGACGTAAAACATATATAAAATATAACCTCTCTACTCCTACTTGAGAGTCCCCTCTTTATGCATACAAGGATTGTGTTAGCCCTTTTGCCCACAGTGTTGCACTGGAAGATAAAACAAACATATTGTTTGATTGACCCAGTTTACCAAGTGATCCAGATCGCTCTGTATCAGTGACCTGTCCTCTTCATTATTTACCACTCCCCCCATTTTTGTGTCATTTGCAAATTTTATTAGTGATAATTTTATGGTTTCTTCCAGGTGATTAATACAAATATTAATAGGCTGGGCCAAGTACTGATCACTGCAGGACCCCACTAGAAACACATTCTTTTGATGAAGATTCTCCATTTACAATTACATTTTGAGCCCTTTCAGTTAACCAACTTTTAATCCATTGAATGTGTGCCACGTTAATTTGATATTCTTCCAGTTTTTTAATCAAAATGTCATGAGGCATCGAGTCAAATGCCTTACAGAATTCTAAGTACATTACATCAATACTATTACTGTTATCAACCACATTTTGTAATTTCATCAAAAAGATATCAAGTTAGTTTGAAAGGATCTATTTTCCATAAATCTGTGTTGATTGGCATTAATTATATTATCCTCCTTTAATTCTTTATCAAGGCCCAAATTAGCCACTCCATTATCTTGCCCAGACTGACAGGACTGTAATTATCCAGGACATCCCATTTACCCTTTTAAAATATTGGCACATTAGCATTCTTCCAGTCTTTTGGAACTTCCCTGATAGTCCAAGACTTATTGAAAATCAGCATTAACAACGCAGTGAGCTCCTCAGCCAGATTTGCTGATTTAAAAATATCTAACTTTAGTAGCTTCTCTTTAACCTCCTCATGAGATACTAGACTAGAAAGGGTGTTATCATATGATATGACTATCTCATCTGTTTTTTTCCCCAAATAGAGAACAGAAATATATATTGAACACACCTTTTTTGCATTATTATTGATAATTCTACATTTCTGTCTAGTAATGGACCAATACCATTGTTAGGATTATTTTTGTTCCTAACACACTTTAAAAACTCCTTATTGTTCTTAACTCTGCTGGCCATAGTTTTTGCCTGGTGTCCCTTTGCCTCCCTTATCAATTTTCTACAATTCCTAACTTCTCATTCATATTCATTACTATCAACTCCCTCTTTCTTTTTACTATTACTGAAGGGCCTAGGAGCCCTAGTCATAGACCAGGACCCTGTTGTGCTAGGCACTGTACAAATGCTGAACAAAAGGACAGTCCCTAGCCCAAGGAGCTTACATGCTATCTTTTTATTGCAATTATGACACTGAGCTGCAACTGGGAGAAATACCCACCTGTGATATATTACTACTTTTAGGGCTTGATTCAAAATCCATTGAAATCAGTGGACTTGGAATGTAGCCCAATTGTGCCATCGCTGGTGAGTTACAAAGAAGAAGGTCAAGGTGAGGTCATAATGAAGGAGGTCATAATAAAGTTCTAACTGCCAGTGAAAGGCTGGTCCCCAAAGATCATCTCCTGAAAATGACATCACCAAACTGTATTGTACCAAAAAGGAATGAATACATAACAACTTTCCAATTGGTACTGTGTTTCTGTGGCTTGGAAAGCTTTCTGAATGCCAAATTATGCTTTAAAAAAACCCCAGAACCTGAAGTGGCGGAATGGAAATCAAAGCCGTGCTATTTTGCGTGGTTTCTGGTGAAACATGCAGACAGTGATTAGCAGCTCATGAAATTTCTATACCAGAGGCAGAGGTTAGCAGGAGATAAACAATCTTTGCCCTTCACCGCCTCAAAATGAAACACATATGAAGCAAGTTTAAGGATCCAGCCTCTATGATATCAAAACATTAAAGCTTCTTTTCTTGTTCTTATGCTGAATGTAGATGTGAGAAACCGTAGGGGAGTTTTTAAGCCACAGTGCCACTGTTTTTAGATTTACTTTCACAGGAACCAAAATAGACAATGGAAAAGAACTAAACAAACTTTCAGTTTCCAATTAGGAAAAGGCTCCAGTCTGTTATTTTACCACAAGCGTTCTTGTTTAGTTAGTGGCGCATGTGGTCATCCTACAAATGTACTATCTCAGATTGTAATGGGAGCAGGAAAAGTAATTAAAGGAATCGGAGAAAATAACCATCCAAAATGGAGGGAGTGTGGCCCAATGGATAGGGGACTGGATAAGGAGTTCGGAAACCATTCTGTTCTAGCTCAGACACTGATTTTGCTTTGTGACCTTGGGCAAATCATCTCTCTGTGCCTCAGTTTCCCCATTAATAATGAAGGGGATAATGATCATTACCTGTCTGAAAAGCATTTTGAGATCTATGGATGAAAAGTACTGTATACTAGCTAAATATTTGTATTAAACAGCGCTTGGGCTAACCATGCTGTAAGTCGTTTTTAGAGCAGAAGATTTACACAATGTGCTCAGGCTTGCTCTGTTTTAAAGAAAACTAGTCCCCAGGTCAGTGTGTGAGGTCACTTCATCAGTCACCACGTTGATGCAGATAGCCCTCTCCAACACATTGCGCAGAGCACTCGAAAAAAGCTGGCTATTTCTTCACGTTTCACACCTTCTTAATTACCCACCTGCGTTCCTTTTCTTATAAAGGCTTGTATAGGATCCCTCATAAACTAAAGGCCAAAAGGAAATTGCCCGTTTGTTAAAATTGCCTCATCAATGTACAATGGAATCATTTAATATCTGAACCCCTGGCCCCATAATTTTCTTTTGTTAGTTCCATGGCGCTCTGAAGCCTACATGGCCCACAGTGAGCATGAAACACATGCCCACTAGCCTAGGGGAGCTACAATTTTAACCAAAATCTCAAATCCTTCCATCATAGAGTATCACGTTAACTCTTCCTGCACTAAAGCTTGGATTTCACCCCAATCTCTGTTAAAGCCCCAAGCATGATCCGAAAAGTAATATCACATCCTCCTAGGTATTAGTACACCCAAGTGGACGCTTACTGGTTTTCAGTCAAACTGCTGTCCGGTGAAGTATTAAAACAATAGAACCTCTTGAAGTTGAAAGGGGCCTGGAGGAGTATCCGGTCTGTTCTGGTGAAGTTGGGTAGGATGTTTCCATTACTTCTAGATCATTTCTAGAGGGTGAGGAGTGAGTGTGTGAGAGAGAGATTCAGAGGTGATGTTGATGATGATGTAAGTTGGTGTCCATTGGGAGTGAATACTGATGATAAATGGCTCCATACTTTATAATGTCCTGTGTTATGCAGATGAGACTAGATGATCATAAAGGTTCCTTCTGGCCTTAACATCTATGTGTATCTAACCACCATCCCCAGCTTGTTTTGTGGTCTAAATATGTTTTAATTAAAAGGAAAAACAAACAAAAAAACCAAGTAGATTTTAAGGCCAGAAAGGGTCCCTTATGATCATAGATAGATGAATGAATGTGTGCATCTTTATTTCACACCTTCCTGCACCTCTCTGTGGATAATTTTTCCTGCTACAGCCTCTCTTTCAGGGTTTAAGTTGCACCAACTTCCTCTCATTCTGACGTTCACTTACATATCATTTGCACATTCATTTCCAGTATCTCTGAATGCATCCCAGTGTCCAGCCTAGCCTTCAGTATCTCCAGTGATGACAATGCTGTACCATCCCCAGCTTGTTTCATGGTCTAAATCTGTTTTAGTTAAAAAGCAAAACCTAAAACAAAAATTCCTGTTATTTCAACCAGTTTTTTCCATGTATCAGCTCCTGTTCCAAAGGATGACAGATCAGGCTATTTTAGCTTGCATACAACGCAGATGATAAGACTGGTCATGATATAATTCGGCCTGAATGTTTGACTAGAAGGTCTCCTGTTACAATGAGATCCATAGGGTGACTATACGCTGAAGCCATGACCTGTCCCATCCAGGCCTTCTTTTCTCCTTGTGTCTTTGTGCCATACCCAATTTGCTGTTCAGTTTCCTGCTGGTCTTGGACCTTGCTATTCAGCTGTGTAATTCCTACCATTCAATTGCACAGTTCCCAGAGTCTGTAATAACAACAACAATTAAGGATGAAGAGGCCGCAACTAGAGCTATATATTTTTTTTAAATGTATGCCACTGCCAAAAAAAGTGCAGCAGAAACAGCTGCATGATCTCATCCATCCATGTCTATGACAGGGTAGCAACAATTACCCTTAGGGCATAGTAGCTGTTCACAAGTCTGGCTCTTGATCATAAGACAGGGTCACTTACAGTGCCAAGTGGCTTCTTCTGTGATGGCTTCTCTGACAATGAGGCTTTGGAAAAATTTCCCCTGGAGGGGCAAGAAATTTAGTTTAAAAAACAAAACAACTCACATTAAAAGATGAGCTCTAAACCAATCAAAGTCAGAGACTTCAGCATTCTGGTTGCTTCACTTTCTGTCCGCTGTTTCTATGGCATCCATGTTTCTGGTTGAGGGCCTTTAGTGCAGGGCCAGCTTTAGGCACCAGCAAACCAAGCACATGCTTGGGGCGGCACATTTTCAGGGGCGGCATTCCGGCCATCTTTTTTTTTTTTTTTTTT
>QXTE01000044.1:95986-147267 GCA_003942145.1 Platysternon megacephalum
GGGGAGGGCTCTGGTGGGGGAGCGTGGGGGGAGCCCAGGGCTGGGGTGGGGGGCAGCCAACAAATTTTTTGCTTGGGGCGGCAAAAAACCTAGAGCCGGCCCTGCTTTAGTGGAACAGTATAGGAGGAATCAGAGGCCCAGGGATGGGAAATAGGATGGAGCATGATGGCTCAGGGTGCATCTTCACTAGCAAAAATGGTGCGTTCTTACCTCAAGTTAGCTAACGCACAGCAATTGACACAGGGTAAAATCCAAGTGAAGCAGCCAGATTGCTGAAGTCCGTGATTTTGATCCTTGTGTTAGCTAACACAAAATAAGAATACGCCTTTTTTCCCTAGTGAAAACAATACCTCAGGGGCTTGGATAAAATACTTGTCTGAAGTGTATCCTTTGCATTATTTTGAATTCTCCCTTCACTACAGGAGAACTTCAGAGTTACGAACACCAGAGTTACAAACTGACTAGTCAACCACACGCCTCATTTGGAGCCGGAAGTACGCAATCAGGCAGCAGAAGATTAAAAAATAAAAGAAGCAAATACAGTACAGTATTGTGTTAAACGTAAACTATTAAAAAAAATAAAGGAAACGTTTTTAAAAAAAAGATATGACAAGGTAAGGAAACTGTTTCTATGCTTGTTTCATTTAAATTAAGATGGTTAAATGCAGCATTTTTCTTCTGCATAGTAAAGTTTCAAAACTGTATTAAGTCAATGTTCAGATGTAAACTTTTTAAAGAACATCCATAATGTTTTGTCCAGAGTTATGAACAACCTCCATTCCCGATGGGTTCGTAACTCTGAGGTTCTATTGTACTATTATGAGGAAGCCCAATGCCTTTCCGTCTCAGCTGAGCTCATTGTGGGAGTGTTTGAATTGAGCTCTGATGTCGGAGGAGTGGCTGAGTGCCAACATGATGATGAAAGTATCAAGTAGAACAGACCTGCTTAGAACAGGTTAATGCTGCCCTCCGGTGTTGGGGCATCTGGGGGAAAAGGCAGAGCTCTCATTTGCAAAGCAACAAAGGGCCAAGATACTGGGAATGAAAGGCAGACACAAACATCGGTTTCCACAGGGGCATCTCTGGCGTTAGTGGGTCTTGTATTATCTTTAGGGTGTATAGAAAATGATGAAAAACCTGGCAGAAAGGGGACTTGCTGCTAGCAGAGAAAAGCTCTATTTTACTCTTTCGGACTCCCCCTGTGTTATTGTCTTTGTCCGGTTTAACCTCCCAACTTTTATGAAATTAAAATGATCAGAGCAGATAAGAAGCAAATTTAATTAAGGCTGCTTTTTTTTTTTTTTTTTTTTAAAGGAACCCAGGCAGCTCTCAGCAGCCTTGCTGTTCCCTTTGAAGCTCTGACTCATCTTCCTGGTCCCATTAAAACATAAAGCACGTGTGGTGGGCTAGCAGGGCTTAACCACACAGTGGGGAATCAGGCCTAATCCTATTTGATCTCCCTTTATTTTCACAAATCACAGACCCCGGCTTCAATATTCAAAAGAGAGGGGGCCCTTGGAATGGGAGCAGAGGATTTCAGGCAGCCCCAGTCAGCTGCTGAGCAGGCTTCAGAAGAGGAGTTTTGAATGGGACTAACCAGGTAAATAAACACTGACAAAACCATCTTTTAACCCCAAGACACCCATTGAGGCAGGAGATTAAATCAGGTGTCTGGATGTATTTGATCAGGAGGCTCAGGAGGCATGCCTGGTGCTCTATAGGCCAGCTTTATCTCCATGAGGTAATGTTTTGCGCTGACTCAGGGTCATTAACAAGAGAGCCAACTGTTCACAAATCAGAGCAGATAAACAAATCGGGAATAGGGAACAGTGCTGGGGAAAGAGCACACATCTGCCTTATCACTTGGGTTCTTATCTCATGGCCTTAGGCTACATGAGCTAAAGTACACAGTGTGTTAATTCAGGCCATCTCCTAGTGTTCCTGTAGGCAACCAAGTTTTAATGCTGCTAATGTGAAGTTGGGGGCGGGGGGGAGATATACATTTTCACAGATGATTAGAACTTTTTTGATAGGCACCTGGCAATTATTGCCTCCAGAGAGCTTCGTATTTTCCTAAAACGTTTTCTATTGTTAATCCTGCAGGCAATTCCTCCCTCTTCTGTGTAAACTAAGGGCCTGATTTTGAGTTTTATACAAGTGGAGCTCCACTGACTTCAATCGATTTATTTCTCCTGCTTTACACCTCTGGAAGGCAAGGCAGCCTCAGGCCCTGTACAGCTGGGTTTCCACACGGCAGAATGTAGGGGTCACCCTACAGTTTTCCGTATTAGACTGGGCAAAATTTTGCCGATTAATGGTTTATTAGATGAAAAAAGGCTGTTTTGGTTGACCTGCAAATTCGACACGAATAGTTTTGGCCAGAGAAGGAGGTGCTGCTGCTGCAGTAGACCCCCATCGACTCCCTACCCCCATCCCGTGTGCTTATTACTTTTAGCTTGGTGGTTAAGGCATTCACCCAGGATGCTTGGAGACTTGAGCATCAATCCCTGCTCTGGAACAGACCTGAAATGCAATTTTTTTTTTTTTCAATTTACCAAAAACTCCGAAAAATGTCAGCTTTAGTTGAACCATAACCATGCTTTTTTCTTTTTTTCAGAATTGCCACTGAACCAAAAAATCACTTATTTGCCCCGGTCTACTCCATCTGATTATATCCAGATCATGCGTACAATAGTGGCCTCTACCAATCAACCATTGGGCCATGCTATGGTGTGAGCATGGAAGCCCTTTCAACAAGGTGACCCATCCTCCTGCCACTAAATTCAGCCATAGCACACAGTAACCAGCTGCAACGAAATCAGTGGGACTCATGCCTGCTTATGCTAGGGCTGAATTTAGCTGCTGAAGTGCCAGGCATTATATAGCCCTTGTAGATGTAATGATCTGTGCATTTTCTTCATGTTCATATGAGACATCTTTCTTTCTTTCTTTCTTTCTTTCTTTCTTTCACTCAGATACATGCAGAAAGTCACAACAAGAAATCTGGGTAGCCATCGTTATTTTGAACTGCAAAACCTTTTGATTGGGGTGAAAGCAGGAGTTGTCCCCATTGTGTAGGCAGCACCAGGAGATTAACACCTCACATGAGTTAGCTGTCTTCACTCCCCTCCTCCCCCAAATGCATTTAATGGGACTGGGCCAATCCTGGCCACCTGTGACAACCTTTCCTTACTAAACCCAAAATTAATCTAGTTGAGGTCTAGATTAACAACGGCAATCCTCCCAGTCACTAATCATTGCTTGTACTCAGCCAACAAACTGCATGGTGAGGGGGAAGGAGGCAGGTATTTGCACGGGTTCCAAATAGCTGGTCTTTTCTCCAGGTCAGGGAGGGCTTCCTCTGGGCAGAGCTTTTCTTTTTCTATACTCCTCCTTGATCTATTATCCCATTTAGAAAGAGTTTACAGTTCCTTTCAGTCAGGGTGACCTTTATTTTACATGAAGAGAACAACAGCAAACTTAAGGTCTCCAAGAAAGAGCACAGTGTGTGTGTCTCCTAAATGACTGTCTGCATTAACCTCTGCTTCTCTGAATGGTTCCCTGTAACTGCAGAGAGCAGAATCTTAGACCTTTAAAGGGGTAGTGCATACACAATCGAGCATGACAGTTATCTATCTAAATAATACATCACACTTAGCCGAAAGACACGCAGAAGAGGACACCCGTGAGGCTCACATAACAAAACAAGCTGCCTATACATACACTAAATTGTCATTGAAGTTTAACTAAAAGGACTTGCTTGTTTGTAAGGCTTGCCATGAGTCTGCCTGGGAGAAATAAGAGACTGGAAGTGGGGTTACTAAAATACACTTCTAATACAAGCTGTGCAGGTGTAACCCACGTGTGATTGCATGTTATAAATCCTCTCTATAATCAATATATAGAAGATATGAGTCTAGAGAGCTCTATCTCAAGCTGTAGAACCTCTGGCTTTTTAGCTCTGGATTGCCCTGGTCCAATCCCTAGTGTGTCAGTCAAGATGGCGGCCCTCACATCAAGAGAGATACGATTCCAGTCTGGAATACGAAGTCCAAAACTCCTCTATCTCTTTCTTTGCTAATCCTTGGGGAAGTTTTGCTCAAGACATAGACACCGACTCCGTGGCTGGAGCACCCACGGGAAAAAAATAGTGGGTGCTTAGCACCCACCGAGGAGATCAGCTGTTGGCAACTGCCAATCAGCTATTTAGCATGCGCAGCAGCCCCCATCAGCTCTTTGGCTGGCTGCGGCCAATCAGCTGTTTGGCGCGAAGTCCCCGCCTATCAGCTGTGTCCCCTGCGGCTGCTGAAGCTCCCAGCGGGCTCCCACTGCAGGCAGGTGTGAGTCCTTTTAATTTTCAGGGCAGAGGGAGCTGGGTTAGGGGGACAAGCAGCCAGGGCATGGCAGCTTCTGGGCAAGCTGCGGAGGGGTGGGCAGCTTCTTGGCAGGGGGCTAGGGGGAGACGGGCAGGCAGCTTCTCAGCTGGCCACAGGGGGCTGCTGGGGGGAGTACGGGTTGGGGGTTTCTTGAGGACTGAGCCAGCCATTCTCAGCCCACCCTGGTGTCTCCCCCAGGACCTGTGCCTCCCTCTAGCCAGGAGAAACCAGCTGTGGCCCCCCTTAGTGCTGGGCAGGGGGACAAACCAAAGGACATGGCTCCTTTAAGAAAAGTTTGCCCTTGTGTCTGATGAGTGAATTTGGGCTGGGGCCAGCAGCTTGCCCCCTCCCCGTGCTCCACTTGTATAAAACTCAAAATCAGTGGAAGTTAGGAACCTAAATACCTTTGATGATCCAGGCCTAAGTGACTAAAGAACATAAGAGCTGCCATATTGGGTCAGACCAAAGGTCCATCTAGCCCAGTTTCTGTCTCCAATAGTGGCCAGTGCCAGAGCTTCAGGGGGAATGTATGGAACAGGGCAATTTTTGAGAGCTTCCTATTGGCTAGAGCTGCTAGAAAAAAAAGATTTAAATCAATTTGTGAATGTATTTACTCATTTACAGAGTTCAATTCCCTATGATTCATATGGGTATTTGGACCTCACCAGCTATTTGTGAAAATATTTATGAATCCTGAAAATTTCACAAATTTTAGCATGAATCATGATTTGGCTACAAAATTGTTATGCAAGTTTAGTTAGTTCCCTGTTTAAAACCTTTCTGTCATCTAATTAGGAAGCATACACAATACCAGGTTACTAATCGTACAACATGAATAATGAATATCCAAAGAGAACAGTTTGTCAGCGCCATATAGGTTGGAAATGCTTCATCAAAACTAATCAGCAAAATACAAATAACGAACACAATTGCAGAAGTCAAGGCCGGTCTGCTAACCAAAAAGGCTGTTTGCAGCTGGTTTTCCAGCTCTGGCCGTTACAAGATGAAAAATTTGGCATTTTGAGCCATAGGTGCTGACTTTTAGTTTTGCCAGTGGGTGCCCCATCCTGGCTCCACCCCCTTCCTCAAGGCACTGCCCCCTACTCTGCCCCATCCCCCTACACCGCCCTGAACGCCTCCTGCCTGCCGACCCCTTCCCCTAAATGCCTCCCACCTGCCGCTCACTCCTTTCTGCTCCCTCCTGCCTTAAGGGCAAGGTGTATGTGCTGGAGGGGTGCTCTGCCACTTTTGAGGGGAGGCTATTTTCAGCATATTTATACACTTTCATTCTAGTTATTGAATGTGTGTCTATCGTTGGTATCTCCCCTTCCTGATGTTTCCCACTTCTTGCTCTCCACCTGTGTCCCTTTTCCCAGCTCTCTCTCTCTCTCTCTGCTCCCCACCTTCTGGTGGCTCTGTTTAGCGCCCACTCTCTCCCACGCACTCAAAGCAGCTCTATCTCCCCCATCCCCAGCCCCACCCCCTGCGGCCAGCTCAGAAACTGCCCGCCCTGAGACAGAGAGAGAAATTTAATTCAACAGCCCAGCATAGAAATGTCCCATTCATTCATCCTGCTGTGTAGCTGCTGTGTCACTCCAGCTCCTCCCAGGCCTGCAGCCCCCCTCCGCTTTGAAGCTCGCTCGCTGACTCCCTCACACACTCCGCAACTTTTGTGGGAGGGGAGCCCCTGGTGGGACCATGGCCAAAGGCGAAGGAGTGGGGGGTTGCTTCCTCCACCGGGCTGCAGCAGCCAGGCATCCTGAAGCAAGAGGAGCTCAGGTGTCCCAAGCTGAAGCAAGGCAGCGTCTCCCGACTTGAAGCTGATACAAGGGGGTGGATGCAATGGAAGGAATTCCCTGGGAGCTGGAGGGGGGGGGCTGGATCCAGGGGAAGGAAATCCATCCTTTCTGATGCGGGGAGGAGTAGACGCTGATCTCAGGGGAAGGGGGATAAACTTCCTCTCTGGGAGGAAAAGCCCCTCAAGCAGGCTTGATCTGGGCTGGGCTGTGTGTGTGTGGGGGAGACAGCTTTGAGCTGGGCAAGCGCTACTTTCCCAGGCCTGAGAGCCGGCCAAGGAGAAGAGCCCATGGGGAGGATGCGGCTAGAAGTACTGGTGGTGTGTTGCCCCGCCTGTCCCTCCACACATGGGGGAAGGGATGCGGAGCCCCGGGACCTGGGTCAGAACTGTAGGGGTTGGGAGCTCCCAGAGCCCACGTGGGAGGACTCGGGGCACAGGCAGGGTCCGGGCTGGGGGAGGCTGCTCATTTGCACCTGGGGCTGCAGTGAACAGGGCTGGCTCCAGGCACCAGTGGAGGAAGCACGTGCCTGGGGCGGCACATGCTAAGGGGCGGCATTCTGTCCATTCTTGGGGCGGCACAGTCCGGGCGGCTTTTTTTGTTGTTGCTTGGGGCGGCAAAAAATGGTAGAGCCGGCCCTGGGGCTTCAAGCGTCCTGGGTGAATGCCTTAACCACCAAGCTAAAAGTAATAAGCACACGGGAGGGGGATGGGGGTAGGGAGTCGATGGGGGTCTACTGGAGCAGCAGCACCTCCTTCTCTGGCCGAAACTATTCGTGTCGAATTTGCACGTCAACCAAAACAGCCTTTTTTCATCTAATAGACTATTAATCGGCAAAATTTTGCTCAGTCTAATACGGAAAACTGTAGGGTGACCCCTACATTCTGCAGTGTGGAAACCCAGCTGTACAGGGCCTGAGGCTGCCTTGCCTTCCACAGGTGTAAATCAGGAGGGAGACCCAGAGCATGAGGTTGCATCCCTGATCATCTTGGCTAAGAGCTACTGATGGACCTGTCCTCCATGAATTTATCTAGTTCTTTTTTGAACCCTTCACAACATCCTTTGGCAACAAATTCCATAGGTTGGCTGTGCATTATGTGAAGAAGTACTTCCCTATGGTTTAAACCTGCTGCCTATTAATTTCATTGGGTGTTCTTGTGTTATGTGAAGGGATAAATAACACTTCCTTATTCATCATTCATGATTTTATAGCCCTCTATCAGATCCCCCCTTACTCATCTCTTTTCTAAACTGAGTAGTCCCACTCTTTTTAATCTCTCCTCATATGGAAACTGTTCCAGACCCCTAGTCATTTTTGTTGTCCTTTTCTGTACTTTTTCCAATTTGAATATATCATTTTTGAGACAGGGTGACGAACTGCACACAGTATTCAAGGTGTGGGTGTAGCATAGATTTATATAGTGGCAATATGATATTTTCTGTAGTATTATCTATCCATTTTCTAATGGTTCCTAATATTCTGTTAGCTTTTTTGACCTGCTGCTGTACATTGAGCGGATATTTTCACAGAACTATTCACAATGAGGGTTGCCAATTTTGGTTGGATGTGTTCCTGGAGGTTTCTTCACATGACATATTCTTTAATTAAAGATTAATCTTTAATTCCTGGACACTCCAGGACAATCCTGTAGAATTGGCAACCCAATGACTCCAAAATCTCTTTGTTGAACAGCTAATTTAGACCCCATCATTTTGTATGTATTGTTGGGATTACGTTTTCCAATGTGCATTACTTTGCATTTATTAACATTGAATTTCATCTCCCATTTTGTTGCCCCATTACCAAGTTTTCCGAGATTCCTTTGTAACTCTTCACAGTCAGCTTTGGACTTACCTACCTTGAATCATTTTGTATTATCTGTAAACTTTTCCACCTCAGTGCTTGCCCCTTTTTCCAGATCATTTATGAATATGTTAAACAGCACTGGTCCCAGTACAAATCTTTGGGGGACCCGCTATTTATCTTTCTCCATTGTGAAAACTGACCATCTATTCCTGCCCTTTCTTTTAATCAATCACTGACCCATGAGAGAACCTTCCCTCTTGTCCCATGACTGCTTATTTTGCTTAAGAGCCTTTGGTGAGGGACCTTGTCAAAGGCTTTCTGAAAGTCCAAGTACACTATAGCCACTGGATCACCCTGGTCCACATGTTTCTTGATACCCTCAAAGAATTCTAATAGATTGGTGAGGCATGATTTCTCTTTGCAAAAGCTGTGTTGACTCTTCCCTAACATATTGTGTTCATCTATGTGTCTTATAATTCTGTTCTTTACTACAGTTTCAATCAATTGCCTGGTACTGAAATTAAGCTTATTGCCCTGTAATTGCCAGGATTGCCACTGGAGCCTTTTTGAAAAATCAGCATTATATTAGCTATCTGCCAGTCATTTGGTACAGTAGACACATGTTTGCACAATACCTTCTCGGATCAGTCTGAAATGAGACAGAATGGTGACTCTAGGAGTCAGGGAAAAGAGAGGAGTTTGTTTTTCTTTGTGCTACTTTATCTCACTTCAATGGGAGCAGTCAAAAATGTCGAGGATAAATGAAAAACAACTGTTGGGCTTGGGTCCAAGTGGTTCACAAAGAACCCCAAATGAGTTTATATCTTTCTTTCAAGTTGTACAAATAAAAGGTGCTGGCATAAAAAGAACAGCATTTTTCTCTGTGGAAATCATTCGCTGAACTCATAGCATGAATAAGATTTCCCCCGCCCAAAACGCAATATTTTGCAATCTTAGGTTTTCCTTGTGCTAAGATCTTTCCGGAGAGACATCCAGCTGAGGCCCTGCCCACTTACAATCATTACAGTCTCTGTACCGGTTTTTGCAAGATCAGCAATGCTGCTCTGGAGCCTGGGCCGCATTCCAATTCAGGTAACTACTTTCAGCCTCCCGCAAGTCCCGCTGCACTTTCAATTGGACAGTGTATTTCCTGCTCCCATATTGTTGCTGTGCACGGTTAAACTGCTGTCAGGCCCCAGCCCAGAGGTAGGCGCACACCAGCTTCCAATTAAACATAACAATGGGCCGCTTTATTTTGTATCTAGTTTCTTTCATAAAATCATAACCCAAACTGTTTTTAAAAGGTAAGTAATCCTTGTAGGAAGGAAATTAGAAGTTAAAAAAACAAGAAGAAAAGATACATTTTCAGATGGGCTTTGAAAAGTTATAGATTCAATGAAGCAGAGAGTGACAGGACTACAGATATCATGGCGATTTGTACGATATAAGAACCAGATTAGGATAGAATAGAAAGGCTGTCCTATAACAGTGACAATGTTATATGACAATGCAGAGAGAATACGGGTGCATAGTTAGGATGGAAGTCGAAAGACAAAAGCTCCATTTTGGAGGCTGGTATAAATTCATGCTGGATTTTCGAAACAAAGAGGGCACACTGATCTCTTTGAGGAGGGTGGTAGTGTAGCTGTGGTTTGCAATATGCGTAAGGCCCTTCATTTTCAGTTTTTACTATTTTTTTACTGAAAAATCGCCGGGTTTACAAAAGCTATTATTCAGTTTTTACCAATTTTCACCCAAATTTTGGACTACTCAAGTACACGAAAATGCTGAATATGTTGAGAAAATCCAGTATATGACATTAGGTTGAGGTGTTTATGTCAATAATAAATTAGTCTAAGTAAATGTGAGGCTGTCTGGCATTTAAAGTAAGGCAACGTACTAGAAAATACGCACACCCACGCATGCATATGTGTATGTACTGTTAATGAAATAAACCATCGCATTAAACTGCTTTTACTTTCAACACTGTTACGTTTCTCTATTTCTTGCTTTTTTCTGTCCTCCCATCCCCCAGTATTAACCCCAACGCTTCTCCAGACAACTGTGAAGTTAATTTCTTGCACTGAATTTTAATTTTTTTTAATAAACACTGATAAATTCCCAGGAAATGTTAAACAAAATAAAAACTGAAAATGAAGGGCCTTGAATATGTGAGAATTTGGGCAGTAGCAGCAGCAACTTGTTCAAGTTTGTCATTACCCTTAATTCAGTCCCCTTGTGCCTGTGTATTATACACAGGCTTTAATTACATGATCACATACTACCTTTTTTCCCCCCAAAAGACCCCTGTCTCATTCAGACAGTGCACACAATGGACCTGCTTTGGGGATGAATCAAGGTTGTGTAGTGAAGGAGGCTGTTGTCTGTAGGACTCTTGCTTCATTGGTTGTACAAGTTGGAATATCTGTCGAGAATGAGGCAGGGGGTTGTAGAAAGGGAAAGGATGATCTCATGGTTAAGTCAGTTGAAGGCTGCCCTTGAGAATAGGATTCTGTCTCTGCCTCTGTCTCAAGGTTCCCATGTGATGCCGAGCTAGTCACTGAAGCCAGACTTTCCACAGGTGGTCACTAAAAAGTGTGTTCCTCATTTTTTGGGTGTCCAGCTTGAAACCCTGGGGTGTGATTTACAGAAGCACCAAGCACTTCCAGCTGCAGCTGAACTCAGTGGGAGCTGGGCTTTGAAAATATTAAGAGCTCTATACTGCTAAGTCCTCTGGAAACTCAGACCCTGGGCATCTTAAACAGGCACCCAAAATTAGTGGAAACTTTGGACCCTAAGCTCTCTGTACTTCATCACCTCAGAGGGGTGCTATGAACATACATTCATTAATACTTGTGAGGGATTCAGATACTATAGTGAAGAGGCCATAGAGAAGCCCAAGAGGACATTAATATTTCTGTCTTCAGAGCAGGGTATGGATAGTGTGCAGTAAATCGAACAATGAGGATAAAACAAAAAAACCTTGAACAATCAGCATAAAACACACATATAACAATGAGGATAAAACAAAATATTGACTAGCTGCTTATTAAGTGAGCCCTTTCCAGCCTTGCATACTGAATGAAGCAGGGGTCCTGTGGTAAAAAATCATATGTGATCATGTCCCCAGCCAGTTCCTTAACCACAAAACCATCTTTCCCCAAGACTTTCAAGCTGGAATATAGGGTAAGCCATCGACAAAGGAGTTAGAGAAGATAAGGAGTGAGATAAGGAGTGAGAAGAAAGAAGGGCACAGATACGGATTTACTCAGTAAGGGAACCAAGGCAGTGGCATACATCCATTCAAAAGCATTGCTCTCTAGTCCCCTCTCCCTTTTTAGGTCGATAATACCTCGCAGTTAATTGTTTTGAGTGTTTATTTTTACCCTGCTCTATAAAATAATCCTTTATCAAAAAGGAAATTGAATGGCCTGGTTCTCCTCTGACTTACGCTGTCACAAATCAGGAGTAAATCCACCAAAGTCAAAGGAATTAAAAACTGGCGGGGAGATCAGAATCAGGCCCTAACTGTTTGTTTAGCATTCTCCAGGGACAACGGAAGGGAAAGAGGGAACCGAATGAAACACCGCGTTGGGCACGCTCTGCAGTTATTAGGAAAATTCCACCTTCGTGCAAATTGTATTTCATCACTTAATTAAGAAGGCATTTATTCTTCCGCTTTAATTAATATCTTGTCTCTTCCTTCCGAAATACTTAATCCTGGAGTGAAATCATACTAGAAATATTACCCTGAAGTGAACATTGGCATTTTAGATCTCAACAAATCTTTTGGAGAGAGAGAGAGAGAGATTTAATAGCAGTAATTATAAACTACTCTGCCAACTTATGGCTGCTTTACATTTCTGGCTCCCTGCCACATTTTTTTCCCCCAGCGCCTAATGAATAGCAAGTCTTGTGTACAGTAGAGCTGTGCTCCGTTTAAGCAATATCCCCAAAGAAAGTGGCCTTTACCAGTAGTTAATCACAACTTTGTTAGGCATTGCCTGGGGCGATTTGACAAAACCCATTCGTTAACTAGAAACTGTAATCGGTGGTTTATATCGCAGCAATGTATACTTTCAGTGAGGCCACATTATAATAGATGGAAAATCGGTTATTTCCTGAGCATCCCATGAACAACCAATTTTCCACCAGTCAGCCCAGAGATGGATGTCCCATAGGCATATAGGGAACTGGATTAATTGATGTCAGCATCTAGTGGGGAAAGATACCAAAAACACACACACTAGAAACTAGTAGCTTTCATAACAAAATAACAATAAGCCACTGTACAATGTTTGAATTGCCTCTTGTAAGTCAGGTTAGCCTTTCAAAAAAGTAAACTTTGATATTATATTAATATTGATATTACTCCTTAGCAGGGAGGGTAATTAAGCATTGGACCAACTTACCTAGAAATGTGGTGGATTTTCTGTCACTTTACGGCAAGACTGAATGTATTCTTAAAGGATACGTTCTAGCTCAACCAGAAGTTACGGGCTTGATGGAGAAATTACTGCGTGCAGTTGAAAGGCCAATGTTATACAGGAGATCAGACTCGGTGACCATAGTGGTTCCTTAAAATCTATGAACCTGAGACTATTTTAAGGATTGATCATGCAATCGTTAGTCAGATGAGTAATCATTACACCTGTCCTCAGGAGCGCCGCCAGCTTTTTCGGCGCCCTAGGCGGTGGAAGGTCCCGCCCCCGAAATGCTGCCCCTGACAGCGGCGGCGGAAGGTCCCGCCCCTAAAATTCCGCTGACGACCTGTCCTTGAAGTGAATGGGCTCATTTGCCACTATACTGGTGTAAATAATTTAGGGGCCCGATTCTGCTGTCTNCGGTGGAAGGTCCCGCCCCCGAAATGCCGCCCCTGACAGCGGCGGCGGAAGGTCCCGCCCCTAAAATTCCGCTGATGACCGGGGCGCCGGTGCCCCCCAAATAGTAGCGCCCTAGGCAACCCTGCCTGTCCTTGAAGTGAATGGGCTCACTTGGCACTATACTGGTGTAAATAATTTAGGGGCCCGATTCTGCTGTCCCTATACACATGGAGTATCCTGATTCACTTTGGTGACGCTACTCATGCAGAATCCCCTTTTGAGGTCTCTAGATGTTTGCAGTACAAATAACAAGGAAAGCTGGCAGGATCTGGCCGATTGCTTAGCTTCTCATTAAGAAATCTTCCTTTCTTTCTGTCAACTGTACAGCTGGGGGGTGTTACAAATGGCAAAATACTAACCCAAAGCCATGAGCATAACTGGAACAATTCACTCTCTTAGTGCTCCCGGTTTGGTTTGAAGTTTTCCCTCTGATCCAAGAGCTGGAAAGCCAGATCACAGATGCAAGTGATTACACGCATCTTCGGCGGATGGCTCAGAAATGTTGCAAGACCCAGTTTTCAATTCTTTAAGGAAGAAAAAAAATCCAATTGAGTTAACAATTTCTGTCTCTATTTCCCTTCTTAATGTGATAAGTTGATAGGACAGTATTGTATCAACCCTTTCTAAAAAGTGTGACAAATTCCTAAATAAGGGAAAGAATGACTGACTAGCCAATGGAGTTGTTGTAAAGCATGTGGTTGCAACTCCTTGTGACATTACTCTGAAAAGATGGATTAACAGGAAGGCATGTGTTGCAGTGTAAGTTACAACTTATCTCAGAAAGTTTTAACTTTAGGCCTTTGCATGCCTAAGGAATCATTTTAAAGGGAGCTTAAGCTTTACGAGTCCCTTTAGATTCCTACACAAATCTGCAGCTGCAAAGATAGTTCAAACTATTTGATGAACAGGACACAGGGAGTTTGAACAGGACACAGGGAGTTTGAACAGGACACAGGAAGTCGCGATTCATGGTTTCTGTCCCTGGAAATGCCACAGACCCTCTGTGTGAATTTGGCCGAGCCACTAAAATGCTCTGTGCCTTGGTTTCCCCTCTCCAAAATATGGAAAGAATACGGTAGCATTTGGAGGTCTGGTCCATATGCCCGACGTAGATCAGTAGATGAATGGTGCTCAAGTGAACAAAATAATTTCAGAACAGCTTGTGCTGTGCATTCCCTGCACTATTCTTCCCCCTCCCGCACTGCCCAGCTCCACCTCCAGCCCAAATTCTTGCCTTTCACCTCCGTTTTGCTGTTCACGGATCCTCCACAGCTGTGAAAGTGGAAGCAAGATTTTCCCATAAGAGGCTCCTCTGATATGTCCATCTTATGTAGATAGATATTTTGATGTAACTAGACATCCACAAGTTTGAACACTTATCCAGGGTGGATGTGAACTATCCCAACCCCATAGGTCTGCTAAAATGAGATGAACTCTAGCACGGGCAAGACTACTCATGAGATTTCTGGAGCTTCTGTTTTTTCCCAATGGGGACAGAAATACCACAACTTCATCAGTGCAAGCACTTCACCTTCCAGTCATGCTTAGATCCAGAACCAGGAACATTTTAGAAATACTAAAGGTTAAGCAGACTTTTTTTGAACCTCAGAAAAGATTTGGATTGGGTTTTATATGATTCATTTCTGATTCACCCGTCTGTATGGACCAGCCACATCACTGAGCTTTGGAATTGGAAGGATGGATGTTCATGGAAAATTTAGAAGATGGTTGGGATGTGCTAGGAAGGGTTGTTTTAAAGATGAATACAATTACCTAGAAGAAACAAGAATGCAAAGACAAGAGCCTTCAGCAACATGACTGTCAAAGAGTTGGATGGCTTGGGGGTCGGGGATGGGGAATGTTCACGTGTATACAAAATATATCTGGCCGTGATTTAATGGTAGGCTTAAACATGCTTTAAAGAGTTCTAAGCACAGGAAGAAATATGCTGCTAGTAAAGCTTCCGTGTTATCAGCACAACTAAATAATGACGTGCAATGTGTCATGTGTAAAGAATATATTAATGCTTGCATAAATATTTTCCTAATGTCTGCTTGGCCGATGTCTACTTGGCAAATAACCAGTGGATAGTAAATAATGCTCACATTTCTGTTTATTTAAGGTCTATTTTCTCCCTTGTATTTTACATTGGCAATCATTTGAGGCCGTGCAGGGGAGGGGGCGGGAGGGGGAGAACCTCAGCCTTGTAAAACGGTTTGTTTTCCTTACAGATTTTGGGAGAAATAAACTGTTTATATCTTGGTATTTCACTGCCATGGCAGTGGATTGTTTTGTGTGAATATAAATTGTGTAAAGCTTAGCCAAGCAGTAGCTTTATAAGGGATGGAGGTGGGGGGAGATGGGGAAATTGAAAGAACATAGTGAAGAAGACACTCCCTATATTCTATATAGGTTTTTATACTGCACTCTTCACTGCAATATCTGAGCATCTTTCTGTAGTGCATTAAGCAACGTGACTCTACATCTGTCCTGTGTTGTTTGTTCACTCATCCTCCCCCCTGTGGCTTAGATGTAAGAGAAGGCAAGGTCCAAGAAGTGTGCCTTGCACTTGGAGTGGAAAGCGGTGAGGTTTGGGGCTGGTCCGTACTTCCTGGGAGAGCTCATTCCACACTCTCGGAACATGGGGAAAGTTCAGTCTTGCACAGACGAGTTTTACCCTTATTGTTGGGAGTTTCATTGTGCCGGAGGGGTGGAGTTCTCAAGCATGGTCTTTGTCCCGGAGCTTTAGACAAACTTTTAGGTATCCTGGGCCCAAGTCATGGAGCAGTTTGAAGATAAGGACAGAGACCTTGAACTTGATTTGAAATTCTGTGGGCAGCCAGAATAGCGAGCAGAAGTCAGGTCTGATGTGTCCGCAGTAGCCTGTGTTGGAGAGGAGAGATGCAGCAGCGTTCTGAACTAGCTGGAGTTTCCTAAGTGCTGAAGGCTTCATGCACAGGATTATTGCATTGCTGTAATCCAGCCAAGAGGTGATTGAGGTGTAAATAACGCTCAGTGACGCCATTGTTAATCTGGAGAACCTCCATGTAGTCCATGCAATTGCCTGTATTGGGACAGCATGGTGCTCCAACCGTGTCCCCCTGGCACAGATCTGAATGAGGTTGTTCTGAAGGCTCCATGGGTGGGACAGGGAGAGTCAAGGGTTTATGCTTCCTCACCCAGCAACAGATTTTACCACTCACAGAATACCCTTCATGGGAGAGCTGTGCATGAAGTCAGAGTCAGATTTTGCAATTCATATAAGGATCTGTTTGGGAGGTACCTTGGGGGAAAGGCAGAATTTGGGCCATGGAGCCCGGGGTTCAAGACCCTCTCCTTTGCGGGGCCTCAGACCCAGCTTCAGCTCTAGCCCAAATGTCTACACTGCAATTTGATAGCCCCGCAGCCCGAGCCAGCTGACCGGTGGCCATGCCATGGGTCTTTGATTGCAGTGTAGACACAGAGAGCACAGTGTGTATGTCTCCTCATCACAAGCTTCAGCAACACTTGAGAACTAAATGGCTCCATGCTACACACAGCACAGAGTTAAGTAGGGTGACCAGATAGCAAATATGAAAAATCAGGACGGGGGTGGCGGGTAATAGGAATCTATATAAAATAAAGACCCAAAAAATCGGGACTGTCCCTATAAAATCGGAACATCTGGTCACCCTAGAGTTAAGTACCCATTTGCCAGCCATATTCCACCCAACTTAGAGAGTACACCCCCATTTTCACCACTCATTTTCATTTAATCTGACAAAGACAGATGTATCTATTCAGCCCATAGTCTATCAACGTTTAATGGCTTGATCCAAAACTCATTGAAGTAAAACGGAGTCTTTCAGTGGATTTTAGCATTGGCTCTGATTGGCAATTTTTTTAAATTTTATTTTGTTTGTTTTGATTTACTGTTGCTTAAATCTAGAATACCCCAAAATCCCACCATTCCACTGACTAACTGGAGAACCTTCAAATGCAAGGTTCCACATAAATATTATATCACCTATACCTAGGTGACATTATGGTCTCATGAGCAAAGTCTACAACTGTTTTCTGAGTTAAGTTCCTCCAATTCGATTTTCACCATCCGTGATGTAGCTGATTTAATCTGCAGATGAGGTAGCCAGGATTCACAGTAGGCAGAATATCTAAAACTAGTGAAAGTTCTACAGAGACCATTGCCAAATGTAATGGAAAGAAGGAAAATTAATAATAAAGTAATGACTCAACTTGAAACAGGAAAAAAACCGTTAATATCCACTTCAGAGCTCAGCTGTCCCCCTCCAGCAACATTATTTACAGCTAATTAGAAGCTATTTTTAACATTTTGCTATAATTTAAATGTTTTTACACATTGTTTTTCAACAAAAGAAAGTGCCAAAAGGAAAGCGTGTCAAACTTGTCTTGGGGTTTTGCTTTTGTTGCTTTTTCTGATTAAAATCTTTATTGATTTTTCCACAAATCAAGAGCCCAGAAACACCAACACAAACCGTAAGGCAGCAGAGAAATTGTAATAATGCTGGTACAATACCCGGCTTGAATCCTACACAGCCTGATAAAGTTATGTGGGCATCTGGAAATTGACAGAGTAATGATGCATTTTAAAAAGTTGAGTACATTTTGAAAGCTAGAGATATGCTTTTTTATTCTAGATAGATAGATAGATTAGATTGATTTACGGTTAAACAAGGTAATACGTCATTTCAACACTGCAAGTCTCTCAGGGCAAACTGCTGATCATATATAAACCAATGTAACTCAGTTGACATCAGTGTGGCTACATAGGTGTAACTGAGAGTGGAATATTTAAATCAAGATTGGATGCATTTCTAAAAGATATAAATAATTCACAAATTACTGGATCGATGCAGGAAGCATTGGGTGAAGTTCAATGGGCTTTATTAAACAGGAGATCAGACAAGATGATCATAATGATCTCGTCAGACCTTAAAATCTGAGATCAAAATTTGACTTCATTATGAGAGCTGGGTGAACTTTTTTTCTCTGGATAGCAAATTTGTCCAAAAATGCCTTTTTTGTGGTGCTGAAACTACTCGCAAATGTGGGTCAAATTCACCAAGTAATTTCAGCTGAATGAAAAAATAATTCAGAAATGTTTAAATGTTTCTGACATTTTCTAAATGAACCTTTTCGATATTTCATTTCATTTTGAATTGATATTTGAAACATATTGTTTGACCTAAAGGAAATGTTTTCAATTTGCCAAATATAACTCCAAAACATCACTTTTTGTTCAGAACTAAACAATTTTCTTTTTCAGATTTGTCAGTTCAGCCACTGGACCAAACAATCAATTATTCACTCAGCTTTAACGATCATATCTCCATTTGCCAGGAGTTCCTTAAGCCAAGTCACAGAGCCTCAACAGAGAATTAGGTAACTAGAAGCGTCACAGATCATGTCTGTAGTACATGAGCATATATACAGTCCCAGCTAAATTCCCAACAATATGCACTGCTGTCAGTGTAAAAACCTGAGATGGATTTGCTCTGGGCTGGATTCTTCATTGTTTGCGCCAAAGTCATGGTGACGATTGAGGCATGTCTCCAATACGTTACCCAGTTTCTGTCTCCATTCCACATCCTCACCGCCATGCCTGACTTCCTGAAAAGCCATTTCCGTTACTTGGTTCTGAGTGCTCTGCAATTGTTTCCATTTGATCATAAGATCACAGAAATGTAGGGCTGGAAGAGACCTCGAGAGGTCACCTGTCCAGCCCACTATGCTGAGGCAGGACCAACTAACCTAAACTATTCCTGACAGGTGTTTTCTAAGCTGTTCTTATAAACCTCCAAGTATGGGGATTCCACAATCACCCTTGAAAGCCTGTTCCAGAGCTTAACTATCCTTAAAGTTAGAAAGTTTTTCCTGCTATCTAACCTAAATCTCCCTTGCTGCAGATTAAGCCTATTACTTCTTGTCCTCCCTTCAGTGGATATGGAGAACAATTGATCACAGTCTTCTTTATAACAACCTTTAACTTATTTGAAGACTGTTATCAGGTCTCCCCTCAGTCTTCCTTTCTCAAGACTAAACATGCTCAGATTTTCTAACCTTTCCTCAGAGGTCAGGCTTTCTAAACCTTTTATCATTTTTGTTGCTCTCTTCTGGACTATCTCCAATTTGTCCACATATTTCTTAAACTGTGGGGCCTGGAACTGGACACAGTACTCCAGGTGAGACCTCACCAGTGCCAGGTAGAGCATGACAATTGCTTCCCATGTCTTGCATATGGCACTCCAGTTAATACAAAACGGAGTATTAGCCTTTTTCGCAACTGCATCACATTGTTGACTTTTGTTCAGTTTGTGATCCACTATAACCTCCAGATCTTTTTCAGCAGTACTACCATCTATTCCCCATTTTGTAGTTGTGCATTTGATTTTTCCTTCCTGAGTGTAGTACTCTGCATGTGTCTGGATTGAATGTCATCTTGTTGGTTTCAGACCAGTTCTCCAATTTGTCAAGATCATTTTGAATTCAAGCCTGTCCCCCCAGTTATTAGCAAACCCTCTCAGCTTGGTGTCATCTGCCAATTTTATAAGCATACTCTCCACTCCATTATCCAAGCCATTAATGAAAACATTGAATGGTACCAGACCCAGGACAGACCCCTGTTGGACCCCACTAGATATTCCCCCTTCCCCAATGAACCATTGATAACTACTCTTTGAGTACAGTTTTGCACCCACCTTATAGTAATTTCATCCAGACCACTTTTCCCTAGTTGGTTTATGAGACACGTAGGAGTCTTACTAAAATCAAGATATATCACATCTACAACTTCCCCCCATCCAGTAGGCCAGTAACCCTGTCAAGACCCTCTGATCACATTTTCAAGGGCTGACCCCTGAGCCCATGCATAACCCCATTAAAATCAGGGTTCTGCACTAATTGCAGGATTGGGACATAAGGGCCGGATTGAAAGCCCATTGAAATCAATGGAAAGACGCCCATTGACTCTGATGGGTTTGGGATCAGGTTCTAAACATACAACCCTCCTTGTCCATCTCTCTGAAGTGGCCGGAGGGAGGGAGCAGGGAAGTTACAACTCCTGATGACGCTTCAGCTCATCCCAGTCATGGAGCTCAGTAATCATTTCCACAATTTTTACTGATGAAACTTTAACCATTTTAATGTTCAAAATCAAGGTTTGGCTCCACACCTCCCCCCCACCCCCACCCCGTTCCCCTGAAATTGTTTGTGCATCATTTCACCCTATTACTTAAAGCTTTATTTAAGAACAAATAAACTCTCTCTGTCCCCGAGTATAGACGATAAGCTATATCTGCCCTCAGGCAGCTAGCTTACTACTTTCAGGATTACATCCGTCATCACAAATACCAGAACAGATCGATTTCCTGCTCTGTTCACGGCAGCGCAGAAACGTATTCATGTGTTCCCAGTGGAAACATATCAAAGCCGAGACACTTATCTCCAAGACAGACACCAGGTGGCACTCTAGCGTGGTTGATGCACACAAACGCCAGAAAGAAGTCATGGCTGGTTGAACGGGCATTCAATCCAGTGAACAGTGTGTAGTGACAGAATGCATGATCAGTGAACAGCTATAAACACAATGGAACCAGGCCTGGTGTCAGCGGTAATGATAGCGTCAGCACTTCGCTAAGTGCCTGTAGGAGAAAGAGGAGTTCTGGGTAAGTCAATCCACACTGTGTGGTGCAACAAAGTGACCGACTGTAATGAGCCCTTGGATTGACAGGAGAGGATTATTGGTACACAGCTGCCTATTGTACTGTATTTAAGAGTCATTCACCATTGCCTGCTCTGTGCTTAAACATGGAGTACTTCCAACCCCAGATGTTCACTTCCCCACCTCATAGGGGTGGTAGTGAGGATATATCCTGTACGAGTTTGTGGGGAGTTATGGTAAGGGGGGGCCATAGACGTACCTAAAACAGACAGTCTTTGGCAGTAGCTACCACACAACGGAGAAATACATAAAATCCTCTCTTTCCAGTGATGGATTAGCCACTGGGCCCATGCCCAGGGGCCCCCGCCAACTGGGGGGCCCCCGGAAAAAATCCGCCGCCCGACGGTGGAAGCCCAAAGCCCTGGCTTCCTGGCTGGCGGGATGGGGGAAGCCCCCGTGCCCCAACCTCGCTCCGCGGCAGCAGGGCCAGCCCCCTGCAGCAGCTCCCGACTCTGGCCCCAGCTGAAGCTGTGGGAGGGGGGAAGCCCCAACCCCAGCACCCTCTGTGTGGATTGTCTGAAATAGACCCAAAGGGGGGAAGTTGCATTTTTGATTATCTCCAATTAAACTGAAAGAAACCCCATTGTTCTTTACCGATTTACAAATGACACCAAAGGATAAATAAACACACTCACCCCAGCTATAATCCCTCAGTTATGACTGGAAATAAGATGCACATTTTGAACATTAAAGGTAGTTAACCATTGAAACAGCTCCCTAGGACATGTGGTGGATTCGTCCTCACTTGGAGCCTTCGAATCGACACTGGATGACTGAGATGTTCCACTTCAACCTCAAGTTACTGGACTCAATTCAAGAATCATTTGTTGAAATGCTCTGGCCTGTGCCATCCAGGAGTTCACAGGAGATGCTCACCACCGTCCCTTAGGGGTCTATGACACCGGAGCTTCCTGTATCGCACAGTGACTGGGCTAGTTAACAAGGGGCTAACAATCATGATCCCATGAATCAGTTGTATTAACATGTTGCTTGCTGCCCACACTTAGGGCTAGGTTTTCAGAGTCCTCACGCCAGTCTTTAAACTTTCACCTAACTTGTAACTTTTTTTCCCAGCCAATGATTTTGTGCACTGAAAATGGGGCAGTTTGACAGCCCTTCCCCCCTCCCTCTCTTCCAGCCACGGTTGTATGTTATATCCACTTGTGCCTAATCTTAAACCTGATCACCTTGATGCAGGAACTAGCTCTTACTATGTTTGTGTACAGCTCCCAGGCCCATAATTAATTTAAGGGTGGTGGAAGGTGGGGGAGGATAGCTCAGTGGTTTGAGCATTGGCCTGCTAAACCCAGAGTTGTGAGTTCAATCCTTGAGGGGGCCACTTAGGGATCTGGGGCAAAAATTGGTCCTGCTAGTGAAGGCAGGGGGCTGGACTCAATGACCCTTCAGGGTCCCTTCCAGCTCTATGAGTTAGGTATATCTCCATATATTATATTATATTTACATTTGCTCCTGAATGAGGTAAACCTACATTCAAACTGTAGCTCTGACTCCTGGTTTTTTAAAGCTATCTGACTTTTGCTCCATTGCCTTTTCATTCCCCTCACTGACAGAGCTGTGCATAACTAGAGCTGCAATTGCAGAAGACGCTCCTGGAGCCTAGTGACAGGTGGTTAACAGCTCCAGGATGCCTGACTGCTGGAGCAGTTTAACAAATGATCAGCACAGTAATTTTGTGGTTAACCAACCCTTTGCTGTAAACAGGCCTGCTAATGGAGCTCCTTAACGAGGCATCCTTCCTGGTACTGAGCCAGGCTAAGAGTGTTGGGAGACTACCTGAAAGGGGGTTCCAAAGAGGATGGATCTAGACTGTTCTCAGTGGTACCAGATGACAGAACAAGGAATAATGTTCTCAAGTTGCAGTGGGGGAGGTTTAGGTTGGATATTAGGAAAAACTATTTCACTAGGAGGGTGGTGAAGCACTGGAATGGGTTACCTAGGGAGGGGGGAGAATCTCCTGCCTTAGATGTTTTTAAGGCCCGGCTTGACAAAGCCCTGGCTGGGATGATTTAGTTGGTGTTGGTCCTGCTTTGAGCAGGGATTGGACTAAATGACCTCCTGAGGTCTCTTCCCACCCTAATATTCTATGATTCTATGGTGTCATTCTTACTCCTCCTTTTTAAAAACGGCACCGATGGACATAAAGACACCAAGACCGTCGAAAAGAAACAGAGCAAACTTTAAACACGAGAATGGACTTTAAGTGGCTCATTCCTGTAAACCATGTTTCCCAAAGCTGAAAAATCCAGTCTCCAATGTTGTGCTTGAAATTTTTAATGCCCTTTTTTTCTGCCAGTGTTTGTCTGGTGCTTTATTTGATGCCCAGGGTTCTGCATTTGTATTGCCGTAGCCCCTAGGAAGTCTTAGTGATGGACCAGGACCCCGCTGTGCTAGGCGCTGTACAAACACAGTCCTTTGCGCGCGCATAGCCTTCTCTTTAAGTTTGCGCATGAACCTGATGTGATCAATCTCCTGAGATTTAACAGGACAGGGGGGTGAGAGTTTAACAAGCTGGCCAGGACCCTAGAGCCTAGAAGCATGTGGACAGAGCCTCTCACCCTCACTCCTTGTCAAAAGCCCTCATTGTGTAGTAGAGTATGGCGGGTGTCGGGGGTAGAGGGCCTCATAATCACTGTGTGAAACAGGTTTCCATTCAACATGCAAGCTGCTGTTGTGGTGGGAAAAGGCTAGGAATGGGAGATAGCCTGTATGCTCCCAGGGTTTGGTTCCCTCAGAGGGAGTCTTCTCCATCAGGAGCCACAGGGCTCCATCAGCCTGGGGCCTTCGCTGCCTGGACCAATGTCAATGGTGTCATTTTAGGCCCAATGTCTCCTATGCAGGGCCGGCTCCAGGCACCAGCGCAGCAAGCAGGTGCTTGGGGCGGCCAACGGAAAGGGGTGGCACGTCTGGCTCTTCGGCAGCAATTCAGCGGCGGGTCCCTCAGTCCCTCTCGGAGGGAAGGACCTGCCGCCAAACTGCCGCTGAAGAATGAAGCGGCGGCGGTAGAGCTGCCGCCGATCGCGGCTTCTTTTTTTTTGCCGTTTGGGACGGCAAAAACGCTGGAGCCGGCCCTGCTCCTATGTTGCACAGAAATTTGCTGTGACCACCGCTGCATGCACTTTTATCGCGGAAAACGATTGGCCTCCAAAACAAGGAATCCTTGCCCTGGGGTGACAGGCAGAGCTAGTTGTGTTATACTGAGGGAAGGAACCCCTGAGGGTCTAATGCATGAATACATTTCCCAGGGTCCTTCTCACTCATTGCATCCCACATTTGGGCCTGGGCAGGCTGAGGGGTGTGCAAGGCCCAGAAATGGCCTCTCTGATCCCAGCTCGCAGGACAATCTCAAATGGTACCCCAGAAGGAAATTGTTTGAAGGAAGCAGAAGCCTCAAGGCTCCTCCTGCCTGGGGCTCAGATGAACGCCTTCCACTATTTCCTGGGCTCATCTTTTCCTGAGGGCTTATGAGAAGCAGGATGTTGTTTGAGGGGCAACCGTTGAGTCATTCAGCATCAGTGTGGTGAATAATGCTAGGTCAGTGAGGAACAAATCTACTTTTCTTCTCCTACTTTGGAGGCCTGAGGGCATAGGTCAGCTGAGGAGGTGGAAGGTTCTGTGGCAGAGTTCAGAGAGACAAGGTGTTTTTTTTGGGGGGGGAGTGGGGTCTAGGAGGAATGTGGCCCTTGGCAGCAGCCGGCTGAGTGCTATCTGAAATCCAGAACATTCTAGAAGCCTTGAAGGCCTAGGAGTTTAATTTTGGCCACCAGTGAAAAGCCAAAACAGAATGGTTCGAAACCTGAAACTCAACACTCATTTATTTAGCCCATTACTGATCCTACTCCATTGTGGCCAGAGTATCTGAGCACCTCACAGTCTGTAATGTATTTCTCCTCACAACACCCCTGTGAGGTCGAAATTATTATTGTCTCAACTTTACAACTGGAAAACCAAGGCATAGGGAGGCTAGGTGACTTTCCCATGGTCTCACAGGAAGCCTGTGGCAGAGTAGGGACTTGAACACAGGAAAATGTTAGGCTAGTTCCTAACCACCGGGCCATCCGTCCTCTCAACCAGCCATGCTCTCTTAAATGATCAGTCCTCAAAAACATCAGTTTTATTTTTTAAATGTCTATAAATACCCTCACTAACATAAGTATACCTACAGAATATCACTACAAACATCTCATATAACTCTTTGCTATCAAACATTACACAACATTAATAGAAGCCAACATGCAAACCTCTCCAAAAGACAATCTTCAATTTTTTTTTATTTAACAGTTGTATTCAATCATTTCCCCTTCACCTCTTCTTCTTCTTCCTCCTTTATTTCTTTTTGATATGGTGCTTCCTAAAAAAAACAAATGTGAAATTCCTAACAGTTCTCTAAGGTAGGAATCTTCTGTTATAAATCACTTATGCGTATCCTAGCCTTAAAAAAATCCAAACAAATCTTGACTTTAGCTTTCTTGGTTTCTCGTACTTACAGATACTTTCTTTCTTTCTTAACATTGCCCAAAACTAGTTTCTTGTTCTCCCCTTCTGATCCCTTAGGAGACTCTATAAAGAGATTCTCCCATTAGTGTCCTTTAGATTGACACTGCTACGACCAAGGTTAGAATCTGGCCCCTAGTGCTTGAGCTTTGCAGAGGAAGAGACCATACTCAGATCTCTCTTGAGGTCCAGGCTTTCTGGCATCCTCAGCCCCTTGGCCTCCAGAGAGTCAACTGCTCCCCTGCCCCCAGATGATCCAACCCCTAATTGCCTCATCTCTGCCCCATCTGGCATCCTACTCCAGAACTGCCTCTTACTCCTAACACATCCCCTCACCTCCCCCAGGACTATGAATGTCCTCTGCTGCCCTTACCTGAGATCATCCTTTGTTGCTCCCAACTGGAGACTTTTGCTCAGGAAAAAAAAAAGGGGGTAAACAATAAGCAGACACCCTTTTAGAGGTGGAAGTAGTTAGATCCTACTCGCTCGCATGAAGATGTCAGCGGTCTAGCAACCATCACATCTGGAGATTTCTTTCAACCGCTTTTTGGCCGGAGAAGACGACAAAGCTCTGGGTTGTTGAGAACCCTTCAGCCACCCAATGCTTTTCATATTTCTCATCCGTCGCTGGAGACGGTCACTCCCACCGAACCAGTTCGAAGAACGTGCCTTTGTTTCATCAAGGACTAAGGAAGATCAATGGAGTCTCTTCTATTCCGCTGCTAACCAGGAGAATAAACAGAACTTCATATTGCCCCACCTCTCTCTTCCAACTCTGCAGGGAGAAGCCAGCATTAACGCTCACAGACCAGGGTCTTGTTCAAGCAAGAACGCTTGTAGTAAGACTTCAATATGAATGAAAGATAACACGGCCCTCTGTTGTGGTGTGGCAGGTTTCGGCAGTCACGGCACCTGGCTCACCAGAAAAGCCTGCTGCTTAGCATTTAGCAGAACTGCAGATTTAAAGAGACAGAAGGGTGGAAAGAAAGCGCTGGTGCCCCACCCACTGCTGGATAAAGCACACACAGAATTTCCCCCGAGCTCCTTCCCAGATAAACCATACTTACGCGTAGCAGCTATTACAGAAGCACTTTGAAAGTCACCCTCGTTCTTTAAGGAGGCCCTCTACCCCTTCTCCGCTCTTCTTATGTTAAAGTGGGGAATGGAGGCAGGGAACCCTATTAAGAAGGGGGAACTTATTTAAAGACTCTGGAGATGAGTGATTTAGTTCTGATCCCCAGGAAAAGGGAGCTGAGGGAAGTGTACCTGCAGGGCCTGACTGTGCCACAAGGGGGTGCTCTAGGACGGCCCCCTGCCACAAGACTCTATAGACTGTCCCATTAATGCTGTTCAGATTCACACCGCTGGGACCCAGATCAGAATCTGGCTGCCAGTGTTGCATGGGAGCCATGTGCAGGGCCCCCTCATTCCCTAGAATCCCCCCAACCAGCTTCTCATCTTGCTTCCCTGCTGCCACCTCTAGCTGTGGTCCAGCAGGGGGACCAGTGGGAGCAGAGTGTGTCTGGTTAGCAGGCCCACAGGGACCAGATGTGTGACAAGCTGGCTGGGCTGGAGGCATGCCTGAGTTGGGGAGCTGCAGGTCAGGCAGGATGCATGTGGCTTGGCAGCCCTGTTCTTGCATCGTCCTGTTGTATCTGGGTTTATACATATATTAGCCATAGAATGTCCCGTCCTATGTGTTTGCACAGCACCTCGGGCAATGGAATCCGGAGCTCAGCTGAGACTCAGCGGTGCTGCTGGAACTGACGCTCCTTGCAGTGACCTAGTAGGGGACCGTGAACCTGGGACCTTCAGTAAGAAAAGCACGAGTGTCTGCTGCTTGTCTCGAAGGCCTAAGGCCCAGAGCCTCTAAGGTATTCAGCCTCCTAACTTCCACTGATTTCAGCCTAAATCCCTTTGAGAGTTTGGGCCTAAATCCCTTAGCTGGCAGCTCATAAAACTATTATGTGAGTCAGGGGGAAAAATGCCCATCCTCTGTTGTGTGGGTTACTCTACTGTAACGTAAACAATAATGAAGTCATAAAGAATGGCTTCAAAATGTATGTATATAACAAAAGGCTTTTAATCATTTAACAGTTTTTTCAGCAATTAAATTTGCTCCGGCCTGAGCTAAACCTACATTCAAACTACAGCTTGATTTTTGTTCTTTCTTCCTTTGCAGCTCTCTCCTCAGCTGCTGCTTTCGGAAGCTGCATGACAATCACTCCTTTTATTTCCCTCACTGTCAGGGCCTTTTTCCAACGAGAGCTGCAGTGGCAGAAGACGCTCCACGAGGCTGGTGATTAAGAGCTCCGGGATGCCTTGTGCCCGAGCGCACTTTCGAGCAGTTGAACAAATTATGAACAGAGCCATTTTGTGGTTAACTAACCCTCTTCTGTAAACAGGCCCGTTAACCAAGTTCCCCAAACAACACAGCATCCCTCCGGTTCAGCGGACTATCTCACCGTGAGTGTACAACACCAGTGATTGGCAATCGGCAGTCGCTGCTTGTGGGTTTCTAAGGGCTTGGTTTTGACCCTAAACATTTACCCTCTTCTTGTCCCATATTTGAGAGCGCTTGCTTTCACTGAGCTTAGTGGTTGTGCTCAAGTGAGACGTGCAGGGGGAGCTGGGAGGAGGGATAGCTCAGCGGTTTGAGCATTGGCTTGCTAAACCCACGGTTGTGAGTTCAATCCTTGAAGGAGCCATTTAGGGCAAAAAGCTGTCTGGGGATTGGTCCCCCTTTGAGCAGGGGGTTGGACTAGATGACTTCCTGAGGTCCCTTCTGACCCTGGTATTCTGTGAGGTCAAAGGGAAGCTGCTCCTGCCGTGGCATTATGCTCAGGGGGGCCCCTGGGCTTTTGAACTTGTGCCCCCAGGCATACAACTTGAATAAGCCCAAATATATTGACCTTCAGGACACACTGAGAGACTCATCTCCTTTGGGGGGGGGGGTGTCATGCAGTGGAGTGGGCTCTTTCAGAGGGAACTGGTCCAGCCCTGTGCCTCATTAACAATGGGGCCTGATGGAGAGCAGCTGGTCTCTCTAACGAGCCAGAGCGGCACAGGAAGAGGAAGCTGTGGCAGAGGCTACAGAGAGCAGGAGCTCTGTGACTTGGGGGAAGTGTTTGGCCTGAGCCAGAGGTCTGAAGAAGGCGGAGGGTGAAGGCAACAGCAAAGCAGTTTGCTTGGTGGCCTCTCAAAGCCAGAGAATGGGCAGCATGGAGTGAGTGTTGGACCATCTCCTGGGGAAGAAAGGACACAAGGTAGGAAGATGGGGGTGTTCCTGCTGGGAGGAGCTGAGAAGGACTCCAGCTAGAAGGGGCTGGGATGGCTACTGATAAGAAATAGGCTGAGGAAGAACCTGGGACTAGCAGTGCTGAATAGGTATTGAACTGATGGATGATATTTTGGGACTCTGAGGATGGTTTTGAATTGTTTGTTAATAAAGCCAGACCCCAAGGAGGGGTGGGAGCAGCCGCAAGAGAGCGTCTAGTGGAGTTATTGATTGAGGCCCTGAGTAAAGGGAAACTGAGTCAGGGGCACTGCAGAGCTGCCTCAGGCCACTGGGAGATGGCAATGCCCTGTGACAGGGAGACACAATCTTTAGAGAGAGTGGAGTGGAGGGTGGGTCATAGTCAGGGAATGTCCTTTGCCGGTTGTTTATACAGTGCTTAGCACAACGGGACCCTGACCTGGTTGAGGGCTCTAAATGATAATCATATCCCCTTGTTTTTCCCTTGTTTGGTAAGATCTAATTACACTGCTGTGCATGGCTGAATTTGCAGCTGGTTTTGCCTTGATGTCTGCTTGTAGTTTTAAATAACTCTTAAGGATGCTTAGAACAGGTGTGTGTGTGTGTGGGGGGTGTAGTTTCATTTCTTTCCCTGTTTTTATAAATTTTAAGTAAAACTAACTTGGACATAACTAATTGGTGGGTGCAATTCCAAAGGCTGCTTTTGACAATTTGTCCAGGTGGATTTTTTTGAGGGAATACGGATTCCTGCGTTTCTGTAAGGTACGAGTGTTGTAAAGGTTATCAGAGGCATTTAGTGCTGAATTTGCCAAGAAAGCTGCAAGCTTATGTCACCTTACCACAGTCAGAGTGAGTTTTATGACGGTGCTTGGGTTTATAGAGGGCGTTGTACTCTCAACTACTGTAAGCATCACTTTAAATAAAATTAAAGGCTACAAGGGTCATCAGAGCAAATGCATCTGTTCACTGCATAATGACCGTGTGCAAACAGTATTGCCCTGCGCTATGCTGCTTCAAATCACCAGGATAAGAATAAGGCCATTTTCTTCGGTTAGTGAACATATCATTCAGAACGGGAACAGGCAATGAGCCCAGGCCCCACAAGGCATGTCTACATTGCAGTAAAACACCTGCGGCTGACCCATGTCAGCTGACTTGGGCTCATGGGGCTCAGGCTGAGGCACTATACAATTGCAATGTAGACGTGCAGGCTCAGGGACCCTGCAAGGGGCGAGAATCCAGGCTTCAGCCCAATCCCAGACATCTATACTGCAGTTTTAAAGCCCTGTAAGCCGAAGTCAGCTGACATGGGCCAGCTGTGGGCGTTTTATTGCAGCGTAGACATACCCCGAGGCAGAAATTCTTCCTCCAGTGGCAGGTTCTTGACTTCTGGTCGTGGATTTACTGTACACACTGTGCATTTGTCTTTACACTGTACTAAGATGTTAGTGAAAATCCGAGTGACTTTTATAGGCCAAGCAAAGAAATTATTCCAAACCTCTGTTTGTTAGTGAGAGACTCAGCCAGGACACAGCTTCTCTTTCTAGTACAAGAAGTCCAGAAGGCATAAGGAGGCATCCAACAGGCATCGATACAGAGGGGAAATACATACAGTAGGTTCCTAATTCTCTCAATGGAGAGACAGCAGGGCTCAGTTATGTCAATGTTTCCCAAACTTCTGACAGCTGACTTACACCCCTTCAAAAAAATGAAACCAGGGCCCACCTTTTCCTTCCTCCCCAGCAAATCTGCCATGTGTTGTTAAAGGTCTACCCAAAACGAGCAGTCGGCGTGGAACATGTAGGTCTTTGCACTATATTGCCTCTCTTCGCTTGCACGCTTGGTACAGTGAAATAGTGAATCCGTACGTGTAAAGGTTTCAAGTAGCAACAGTAACATCTGAGTCACACAGTGAAATTAATTTGGCAGTGCACAACTCGGGGTAATTTTCAGGTTCTCTGCAAACTTAGGTAGATGCTGCTGCAGCAGCTACACGGGGCTCACATTTTCGAGGTTTTTTTCTTCAGAATGGTTACAGCTAGAGACTCTCGGAGACATTGGAGAGGCCTTTCTGTGCCCACCTATATAGAATGAGTCGCACCACTCCACCTTAGGAAACACAGAGTTATGCAATTAGGAGTCAGAGGACGTGTGTTTTAGTTCCATCTCTGTTACTGACTCCCTGTGTTTCCTTGGGAGAGTCACAGCCCTGTGCCTCAGTTTCCCCACCTGTAAATAATAATGCTTTATCATCACCCCCTCAAAGAAGAAATGTTTATGGGGTGCTTGGAGATCCAATGATGGCTGTTGCTATAGAAATGCAAATGGTTCTTCATGTTAACACATATTCAGTGTTAAGAAATTAATCACTGATGTGGCTGGGCGGCCACACTGTCTATATGCATCTAGGAGAAATAATAATAATAAAAAAGGCTCTATAGCAATTGCATGAAAAGCCTTCAGCCCTGCAGCCTGGCATGTCCATCTCCCCTATAAGTATCTTTTTATAGTTACTCATAAAATAGTTAATATGCTTAATTGGAGGCTGTTAAATATATATTCACACCGTTTTCCTGACCTCCATAAAGCAGCACCAGGGTTTTCAGGTATAGCCTGGCAACATTTTAGTTCAACCTTATATGAATGTTTTATGTTATGTCACATAGGGGCTGATCCTGCGCTCACTGAAATCATAGACAGCACTCCCATGGACTCCAATCAGCACAAAGATGTTTGTTCATGGCATACACACAAAGTAGATAAAAACATAAATACTCTGGCTGGAAGGTTGCCATGTAACATGACTTTATTTCTCAGAATGCAGAACGATAAGACACAGGAACCCAAAATCAGAGAGAGACAAAGCAGGCTGCTCCCTAAAAACAGAGAGGCACAACTCTACCTTACTCTTGTTTGGCTCTTTTCAGACTGACTTCTTCCAGATAGCACTCTTCACTACAGAGCCCCCTCGCCTGTAAGCAGAACCAGGAACACCCTTCACTTCTCTTAAATTCATATCTTGAAATTCCAACACCGTCCTCAATATACCACAAATGTCAAGCTCTTTAAGAGACATGCGTCTGACGAAGTGGGCATTCACCCACGAAAGCTTATTCTCCAATACAACTGTTAGTCTTTAAGGTGCCACAGGACTCTTTGTTGCTTTTTACAGATCCAGACTAACACGGCTACCCCTCTGAAGCTCTTTAAGCATTTTCTAATGAACACTTGTAGCGAGACTGAGATTGGATTATGTACCCATTAAAGGATTATAAAGGGAATTCTTACTCCTATGCAGACTACCCAGACCTTGGATCTGGGTACACAGGAGTAATCATGGCTACTTTCAGGTAGATGCAGCTGAGGTGGCCTGTGGGGGTTGGGTTGTATCTTACTGCTAGTATAGGCCAGCAGCATGCCACTGCTCCCAGAAGCAAGGGGGATCTGGGAGAGAAACCGAGACTCATAGTCAAACGCCTAGCCCAAATGAGCAGACTTTGCTGACCTCTCTTCCCCACTCTTGCTTTGTATGACTCCATCAGGAAAGGACCCTAACTGGAAGGCCATGGCGTTGTGAACACAAACACCATTTAGCTGGGAATTGTTGTGATAACTGGGCCTACAAATTTACTCTAAGTATAAGCTCAGCTGCAGAAAAGTATGTGAAAGTTCATAAAATGACACAATAACCTATCATAGAATCATAGAATATTAGGGTTGAAAGAGACCTCAGGAGGTCATCTAGTCCAATCCCCTGCTCAAAGCAGGACCAACACCAACTAAATCATCCCAGCCAGGGCTTTGTCAAGCTGGGCCTTAAAAACCTCTAAGGATGGAGATTCCACCACCTCCCTAGATAACCCATTCCAGTGCTTCACCACCCTCCTAGTGAAAGAGTGTTTCCTAATATCCAACCTAGACCTCCCGCAATGCAACTTGAGACCATTGCTCCTTGTTCTGTCATCTGCCACCACTGAGAACAGCCTAGCTCCATCCTCTTTGGAACCCCTCTTCAGGTAGTTGACGGCTGCTATCAAATCCCCCCTCACTCTTCTCTTCTGCAGACTAAATAACCCCCGTTCCCTCAGCCTCTCCTCATAAGTCATGTGCCCCATATCAAATGTTGATGGGAAAAGGTACAAAAAGGAGGCAGAAAGATTAAACTAGTCTAAACAAAAAGGCCTCCTGATATAACTCAAGGACTGTGTTAAAATCATGCTTGGTAAATAAGAAAATATGGGTCCAGAAATTAACGAACCAAAATTGGTGTGTCAGATATTGGGCCTAATTGTTGGACTAAATAATGAGGGGAGGGGCTATTCCACACATCACTCCCTTGTTGGGTCCTTAAGGACAGAGACTTGGGGATGGGGGGGAAGATGGGAGAATAAAATGAGGTTACTGGAGCGAGCGTCACCATCATATGTGCCACCACCACAACCATCTCCTAGGACCCAAGATCTTCATCCTAATCCTCAGAGATTTCCTGACCTAAATAGGCCAGAGAGAGGGACCTAAATGACATCACCTCCCCAACCAGCTCCAGCTGAATCCCAAACATCACCTGAGATGAAACGGGATCGGACTTAAACAGCAGCAACAATAGCTCCAGCTCATCTCAACTAACTTCTCCTCTCTTATCCAAAAATGGCAGTTATTACCATCTTTAATGCCATCTAAGAGACTGTCAGACAACGAGGGGGATCCCTTCTAAAACACTCTCCAGCTAAAAGGAAAAGGAACAAGAAATGTTGTTCAAATGAAAGCCTTACTTAATACTTTATATTTCAGGAAATGCTTTCACTTTTTTCCCTTCATAGAATCTCAGGGTTGGAAGGGACCTCAGGAGGTCATCTAGTCCAACCCCCTGCTCAAAGCAGGACCAATCCCCAGACAGATTTTTGCCCCAGATCCCTAAACGGCCCCCTCAAGGATTGAATGCACAATCCTGGGTTTAGCAGGCCAATGCTCAAACCACTGAGCTATCCCTCTCCCCCCCTTCCTCTTTAATAAAAGGTTGAAATGACTTTTAATGGTGTTTCTGCCATGGTATTCAGCAGGCTGAGGTCTCTGTACACCAAACCGCTAACCTTGTTTAACAATATTTAATATTGAACAGTGAATGGCTTATGTAAACACCTTTGCCCTATATAGTCCATCCAAATTAATACAACAAACCTTTATCTCCCTCTATTGCACTTTAAAAATCTCTTTTGCAACCTCACCCAAGCATGAGCTGATTTGGTGCATGGACAGTAAATTGTCAGGCTAGATTCATCCCTGGCATAACCACAAAAGAATGAATTTGGCCCTTACATTGGCTTTATTCATTGTTCCCATATGCTGAGGTCTGGACAAGCAGATGCCTCACAGCTCATTCTTCTTTAGTGGCTCTGTCTTGCTGACTGTGGCACCATTTGCCAACCCCAAACATTCAATGTAAAGCCCGGCAAAATCATGAGATTTTAAAATAATAAACGTTTGGTTCTTTCTTTATTTGATTTTTTTGTTTGTTTGTTTGTTTTTTAGAGCCTACGGGGTACACTCAGGTCATGGGTTCAAGCTTTGCTCCAATGTGATGAGGGCTAGCGACTTTAAAGGAAGCTGCAGTTCTCACACCACTTGTCTCCTGAAGCTGGGGCCTCAATTAAAACATCAAATAGCGTGAGAATGGCAGTAAAATTGTGAGAGTTGGCAACGCATCCAGGAGCAAACAAACCATTTCAGGGAACTCTGCCTAAATTCCTCCTCATGGTCATCTCAAGCGTCCTCTACTGAAAGGTCATGCAAGTGGCTTTCTGACATCCTTCGCCCTCTTTCCTAAAGGCAGGAATTACCTAGGGAGTTGAAGGCCCTTTCTCATGAAGCAATGCCAGACTTCCGCCTGCCTCTGTATTCTAGGAATTCCTCCCCCTGAAGCTAATGTAAAATATCCCTCCTTGGCCTTTGACAGCCTTGGTTTCAGGTTCTCCTTGCCAGCTGAAAATCCTTTCCACTCTTCTGGGCAAGTTGACAGATATAACATCTTTCTTTTCGAAAACAGTCAGAAATCCAAAGTGATACGGGCAGCAGGCTGTGTTTGTCTCACTCAAGCTGTGGATATCCTTGCCTCCAGCTCTTTCCAAAACCGCAAACGTCATCTCCATCCATGAGATTGAAATGATTCTGCATCTCCTGTCAGAAATAGGTTTGAGAGCCATGGGCAGCGCATGAACCGCCGGTTGGGGGAGGCTGGCCCCCAGACCTGCCCCATCTGCCCGAGGCCCCACCCCTTCTGCCCCCTGCTGGAGTACAGAGCCCCCCCTCCCCACTGCGGCCACCCGCCCAGTCCCAAAGGAGCGCCGGGATGGTGGGCAGTGTGCAGCCGCAGCCCCCCCCAGCTCTGGAGCGTGGGAGGGCGGGCGGCCACAGCCGCCCCAGAGCACTGGGGGCTAGAAGACTGGAGCCACATGCAGGGAGTGGTGGTAAGCAGGAGGGGAGGGAGGCACGCCTGGCTGTTTGGGGAGGCACAGCCTCCCCCAGCCTATGCGACCCGCCACCCATGTTGAGAGCCCTCTGGATGTGTTAGAGCCTTAACATGGACAATGGCTTATACCAGTGGTTTTCGACCTTTTTCCAATTGTAGACCCCTAACATTTTGAATGGCAGTGCAGACCCCTTTGGAAATCCTAGACATAGTCTGCAGACCGCAGGTTGAAAACCAGTGGTTTGTACAACATGTATTGTATGGCAGGGGAAAAAACAGATTTCTGGGAAAGAATCTTTATACTGTGTGAAGCAATGCTAAGGCCCTTGAGCATGACCTGACTGGGGTCAGGACGCTTTTTATTTTTCATCTTAATCACTGGATAGAGCTGTTAACTTTCTATGTGGGTCCAAGCAATTTGATAAGCCTGATCAATTTTTACATGCCACTGTTAGTGTGAATGCCTTAGTTGCCTAGGGCACTGGAGACTGTGTGTTGTAATAGCTAATGCCAGAGTTTCTTGGGGATAACACCCAGGGGGCGAGAAGAGTTAAGGAAAATTTTTGGTTTCATTTACTGTAAACCATTACTCGTATTATTACTGTATTGCAGTGGCTGCTGTTCTTGGGAAAGCAACAACATTGGGGATCAGTTCCCAGGCTGATTGAGAAAACACAAGCTTGGTGACATTGGTACTGTGTCCAAAACGGGTCACCCATAATGTCACCCACAAGAGCAACCGAAGCCTCCAAATAGCTGGAGCAGCTTCTCAGTAGGGCCCAATCTCCAAAGGAGGTGAGCACTCATAGCTCTAACTGAAGTAACGTGCCATCACTGGTAATTAGTACCAAGGGTCAATGATGAGATATTAAAAGTCTTTTTCCTATGTGTCTGGCTGGAGAGTCTTGCCCGCATGCTCGGGGTTCAACTGATCGCCATATTTGGGGTCGGGAAGGAATTTTCCTCCAGGGTAGATTGGCAGAGGCCCTGGAGGTTTTTCGCCTTCCTCTGAAGCATGGGGCAGGGGTCGCTTGCTGGAGGATTCTGTGCAACTTGAAGTCTTTAAATCATGATTTGGGGACTTCAACAGCTGAGTCAAGGGAGAGAATTATTCCAGGAGTGGGTGGGTCGGCTTTTGTGGCCTGCATCATGCGGGAGGTCAGACTAGATGATCATAATGGTCCCTTCTGACCTTAAAGTCTATGAGTCTATGAGTCTAAGTCAATGGTGCATGTGGGCCATGGCTAGTGCTGGAACTCAGGACCCCATGACTCCTTTTATAGCCTGAGCCCTGGCATCTCTAGGTGCATCCCATAAAAAGGCAGCCAACAGCCTTCCAATTCCTATGGAATCAGTCTCACAACTATAGGACAGAACTTCCCTTCAAGGGAAACCTCCTTTGAGTGAGCTCCAGTGTAGGAACATCTCCTAAGCCACCTCCTACACTTATGAATCACAGTGACTGTCACCTGTCTTTTTTTGTATGGCCTTATGGAAAATTCCTATAGAATTGTAATGAGGTTGACACCTATAGGTTTCCAAAGACATCTAATAGAGTTCTATATTAATTACCTACGAAACCTACACAGTATAATAGAGAATGGCATCGTTACTATGGGTTCATTGAACCATTCTGTAGAATTCTATAACGGGTATCATTTTCTATTATAGGATGGTTTGAAGGTCATGGTTACCTATTCAGTTCTGTACGACATTTCCATGATGACCTTGCCTTCCATCCCAGAGGGTCCTATAGCATTTTATAAGTAGTGTGCCAGAATGTGTCTTTTAAAGTCCCAGCTGCTTGAAGGGCTGTAGGGATGGGAGTCCAACATCGGCAGTAGCCAGAGGTATTCTGCCTACAATGACTACATTCCTACAGAAGCCCTTGGAATCTCTATTAGTCACTGCTTTCCTCAATTCTCCTCGGAGCCTGTCAATCCACTCCCTTAACCAGCCACAGGGGTCACTGTGGAGCAACATCACTGGGCTCCAGATCGTCAGCAGGTGGTTGACTTTAATGGAGCTACACTGATTCACTCCAGCAGAGGATCGGCCCTTATGCCCCATGAGATCTGAACATGCTGCCTCTGCAGAACTCCCAGCTCCCAATGGCGTGGGAAGTGAAAGACTAGGGCTGGGACTCAAATCCTGGTCTCTCTCCTAGTAATACAAAGCCTTGCCACTGGAGTCATATAGGCCACCATTAAGGATTTATTCACACAAGGGGGTTGTTTTTCCTCGGGAAATATTCCAGGATAGAAAATAAACTCTTTTAATATTGTTTTTGACCTCTTGTGCATACACAGCTTATTAGATAACTCCAGTAAGATGCTAAACTGAAGCAGAAAACATACAAAACCGTACATGCCATGCATATTCTGAGTAGGGTGACCAGATGTCCCGATTTTATAGGGACAGTCCCGATTTTGGGGTCTTTTTCTTATATAGGCTCCTATTACCCCCCAACCCCTGTCCTGATTTTTCACATTTGCTGTCTGGTCACCCTAATTCTGAGCAGAGAGAGGTGTGCGCTGCTGGGATCAGATCTGGATTTAAATCTTCCAAAGTGGGGCTGTGTTTGGATACGGGGCCTTGATTCAGTCCATTGCGCGATGCTAGGAACGGATCATGGACTGCGAACATTTGGATCTGAACTTGTTCTGGATCCAGAGTTTTGGTTCAGATCCACATTCAAGTCAGAAATGCCATGACATCTACACACTGGTTTGTTTGAAATATCGAAAGCAAAGACTCTTATAGCAACAAATGCAGAATATTTTCATGCTGTTTTTTTTTTTTTTCCCCCAGCCCTCTTGGCTGAGATGAAATTTTTTTTTTTACAGCAATAAATAACAGAATAATTATTTTTACTTCCTACACAGGAACTCCAGTGTTTGATTGATGTTGCCCTTTTTGGCATGGTGAATACGCCTGAAATAGCTCTCCCTGGCACACCTGCCAGTAATGTTTTGCGTTAACCCTAAAGAGTTCTGGTGATCTAGGCTTGAATTCAGGAGGGAAGCATCTCTTCTGCTTCCAAGCTGGTTTTCCCTTTCCCGGTGTCAGTCTCAGACACATGAACAAGCCAGGCCTGGGATCTCCCCTCACACAGAGATTCCCTTCTGTCATTTCAGCAGCTCTGTTGGCTCTTGGGCTAATGGAGTGGCTCAGTGATGAGGTTTTTAGGACAAGGAGGGGAACGGCAGGAAGGTGGGTGTCATGGCAACCAAGACCAGTGCCATTCCACCATCCAGGTAGAAGTGCCAGTCCTCTAGGGCAATGAAGTATTCAGGAACTGTTTGTGGGCTGGTAGGAACTAGCTTTTGCTTACAACAGCAGCTCCCCTAGCACCATCCCTCATGATAAATATTTATCCCATGCCCAGTGAACGCTCTTAGGTTTGCATTGGCGAGAGAGAAATGCTTGTAGCGGCCTGTTAGGGATTTTGAAGGTTTGATCACCATATGTAGGCTAAAATGCTGAGAAGTGGTTACAGAAGAGATCAATAGCCTCTAAATTAGAGACGGGGAGCCATTAGGTTTGTTTGCCCATTGTCCTACCAGTGAGGGGGGCGGCATATTTGATCGGCCTAGTTTTAAATAACTCAGACAATAGGGCTTCTGCAAGGGAGACTATCCCGCTGAATAGTGCGTCTAAATGTTACAGATTTTTCTCCTGATATTTAGCCTAATTTGGGAATTGTTCCATCATTCAGCTCACTTTCGTAACTGATCCCAACCTAAGCAGTCCCTCTCCTGCTTTGCTTTCAGTCTAGACCCTTCAAGCAGTGGCGACAATTAGGGAGGAACTGGGAGAGAAAGGCGAATGCCCTCTCCCAAGGGGTTTTGCACTTGCATGACCTGTCCACTTAGGACCTGTACTGGTCCAGAGCATTGCTCCCGCTGCGGGGTCAGAATGCCACTAAAATCTGGTCTGGCTTCCCCTTTGTGCAGATAGAGGGGCAGCCAGAACAAATTTCAATGAGTGGTGTTGCGACCTGGTGCCCAGGGTCACAGTGCCACTCAAATTTGGCCCAGCCACCCCTCCATCCAGACAGAGGGGTGGGAGGGCAAAATGGTGTTGCTATCCAGTGCACGGGGGAGTCTGCTCTTGTACAGTGGAGCACAGGCAAATCCTCTGAGAACTCAACTCCTGGCTAATGCACAGTGTGGGTAAGAGAGTGTTTAATGATGGAGCTGATTAGACGTCATTAAGAGTCTCGGTTTCCAGTGGATGATTCCTAGAGCTGTTAAGCGTGAGATCTTCTGTGCAACCAGTGAAAGGCAACAGAGAAACTGCACTAGCAGTGAGGTTCCCCAGTACCCGCTGAAATGACTGACAGCCGAGTTACATGGCAGAACCTCGGAATGGGACATCAGAACTGCCAGCGGTGGCGGGATGGTGGCCGATGGCCGCAGAGAGACAGCGAGAGCAGAGAACTGCAGCAGGGGAATGGCAGGAGCAGAGAGACGGCTGAGGCATTGCCCACCCCAGGGGTGGAACCCCTCCCGCTCGCAAACGCACCTCTGAACTCTGGGTCTTTGCTAACCAAAGACAGCCAACTGTGAGTGGGGTGACAGGGAGGGAGAGAGGAGTAGTGTGTTAAGGGACATTTGTTTGTTGGTGAGAAACTGAGGCAAAGGACACTGCCCAATGCACTGTGGGGTGGGTGTTCGCCTGTGGGCACATGCTCTTGAATTGTGGTTGTGGTGTTTTCCCAAGTTAATGTTGGGTCCCCTTTCAATAAGCTTTACTTTGTTGTACACAGACTCTATGCTTGTGAGAGGGGAAGTATTTATTGCCTCTTAGAGGCACCCAGGTTAGTTTTCCCAGATTACTAGGTGGGCGCTTGAGCCGGTTGTATTTTCCGTTGTTACGAGAAACCATTAGATATTGAACCCGGGCCTTGTTGCTACTGACTCCACCTGGTACAAGGGCTACATTTTTAACTTACATTCAACTGGCAGGGGCTGGATCTAGCATCTGAGAATCATTTTGCCTGAGAATCATAATTGTAAAACTTAACCAAATAAATAATGAAAGACATTATATAAAACTCCCACACAGACTCCCCTGCAACCTGAAACGTAAAGTAAATGTAGACTTGTGTAATCACAGAATCATAGAAATATGTAGAATATACACATACAGCAGAATCCGGTCCTGCAAAAAATATACCAGGAGTATAAGAGTATCTTTTTATATAAATTGGCTTGTTTCCCATTCCAGAGCCAGAGACATGCCATCCCAATAAACATTCATGGATCACTTAGGAATCACAACCAAGTATGAATGGACCTGTGCCCTCCTTGCTCGGCTGAATATTTAATGCTGAGTCGGTACATATCAATACCACTAAATATTCCCTGGTCAGTCTGGTCCTCTTAATTCCATCAGATAGTTCTTCTGATGAAGCCTGGCTAAGCTTCTTCGAGGTCTTGTGAAACAGCTGGCTGTAGGATTGACCCAAGATCTCTCCTGGATCTGTTCCGACAGAGCACAAATTCTCCCTCCCAATTTTCTTTTTGACACTGTAGATGATGGGACCAAATAATTCCAATGCATTTCAAGTGAGCTGATTGCGTGTTTGAATTTAAGTGCGTTCCCACGATGGAGTCACTTTGCTAATCTGAGATCTCAGTGCGGAAAATGCAGCGGTGACAAAAAACGTTCAGAGAGCTGCAGTTAATGCTGTCTGACCTGAGTTACCACAGCCAATGTGTCCCACTGAAATGGGTCCCACTTGCTGCAAATGATCACATGAACTTGTGGACTCTCTCACCTTGGGTAGCAGGGTATTTGCTCGGAGCATCCAAAAGGTGATTTTATTGTTTTCTGGGTGGGAAATTATAGCTTGAGTTGCTGTTTTGCACCACCTAGTGGCTGACTGGACAGCAACATCGATCTATTGATCTATGGTGAACCCATCACCATTGTATCTAAGACCTCAAGTCTTGGGGCAGTTGCTTGTACTCCAGACTGCAGGGTGACTCGCTCTCAGATGTCATGAGAAGAGGAACTAGAATAGTCTGAAGAGGGGAGAAGAAGGCAGAGCAGAAAACTGCAGTTACCAGCTGAACCAGCAAATAGAGCCAGAGTAGAACAAGGCCAACAGCTACCATAGAGATAGCAAGGACTAAAGAATAGGCCGCTCTTCTCAGGCAGAGATTGAGTATTCTGCTACCCATGGCCACCCTGGTATGGTTGCACATCACACTTGGTTAGACCATGGCAGCAGCTAGGTACACTGTGTAGCAGAGAATACAAGTGAGAGTTTGGTCAGTCGTAGGAAGGGGTATGGACTACCACGGTGATGGGAGGCTGTCACAGGCTGGCTGGCCCTCCAGTGGGAGTCAGTTTCAGCCTTGCCTGTGGCAGATCGGTGGCAACCCCCAACCTCCAGCTGATCCTGATGGGCTGGGGATCAGATGGCTTGGGTGAGTTATCAGCTGGGACAGGCAGATTTCCATAAAGGGCTGGGAGAGCTCAGCTGTGGAGGGGAACTGCAGGAGGGAGGTTCTCCTGGGACTGGACCTAAAGGAAGAGGGTGGTAGGAGAGGAGGCTTCTGTAGCAGGCCTTGCGGAGGGTCTAATCCCAGGCAGATGAGCTGGAGGCAGACTGGGAATAAGGAACCAGACTAGGGGAAAGACTCCAGGGAGGAAGCCCTGAGGGTCAGCAGTTTGGGTTGGAGCTGGACCTTGAGGGAGAAAGGTGGGAGGGTGAGCACTCTATGAGAGAGCAGGGGAGTAGAGCAGCCCAGGAGGGGCAGAAGACCCTTCTACTTTGAATTTGTTAGTTACCAGTGCCCTGCCTGGGAGCGCTGAGAGATGGGGGGCCCACAAGGGAGAGCTGTGGAGGCCGACCCTTGCACAGCAACCATAGAAGAACCTAGATAGGTAGAGCCACAAAGCCAAGCGTGGTCTATTCCAGGGTTTGTCTACACTGGGGATTTTGTTGGCACCAGTGTAGCTGCACTGATGTAGCTGCATCACTGATGCACTAGTGCAAACTGCTAGTGTAGAAGTGATGCACCTGGGTAAAATGTGACTTGCACCAGTTTAGCCTCCTCTGGTTTGAAACCAGGGTAAGCTGTGCTAGTGTGAATCACTTGTTTACTCCAGCGCTACAGGTCTGCACTAGGCATGTTTGCACTAGTATAGCTTTATTGGGGTAGCTACACTGATGCAAAAATATCCTCCGGGTAGACAAGCCCCTAGTTCTAGAGAAGACTGGGGCACAAAGATGGGGGTTTGGTTCCTCATGTAGCAACCTGCATGGGTCTTGGAAGGAGGAGCACAAGTTGCATGTGGGAAAAGTTTGGAGGCAGGACCAAGAAGTCAGTCTGTGTGCACATGGCTGGAATGCTAACTGCACTTGCGGAATCTCTGTAAATAGTTCTCTTAATAAAGAGCCAGTTTAGTTTTGAGCATGGAGTCCTTCCATGTTATTCCCCAGCACATGCTGACACTGACTTGCTGCGTAACCTTGGGCAAGTCACTTAGCCTATCTGTGCTAAAGTTTCCTTTTTTTTAAAAAAAAGGGGGGATGATAAGATTCCCAGCCTTTGTAGACCGCTTTTAGATCTGGGGATAAAAGAGGCTGTATAAATGCAATGTATTGTTGTTGTACAAGAGCAGGCACTGTTCTGAGACCTGTGCACAGAGAGGGGTTAGTTAGAAACAGAAATTTAACTCTGAATTTCTTGGCTTTTGTGAGGTTTGGTTAAAACCCCTTAATGTCATTTTAACAGTCGGGGTCTTTATTTGTTTTAATATGTATCCACATTTCAGAACAATCCCAGGTTCGATTCTGACTGTAATTAACATGACTATACAGAATTCTAATGCAGCCAGTTAAAAGCAAATCAGCCTAGAATCATGAGCTTTGCAGTAAACAGATTGTAGGAGTAATATGGGGAATGTTTCATTTTTCTCATTAAAGAAGCTAGCTGGAGAAATTAAAAGCAAATCGAATAGGCATAAGAGTTAAAACACCCTTTTCCCCCCTCCCCAGACCCTACTTTGTACTTGGTTTTGTGTTGAAATTGTGTTTGGCCTGGGCGGGTAAGTATATTAATGGATCTCCATGTGTGGCTAAAGGCAGCTAGTCCAGGTCTGCTCTGAAGAAGCCTATATAACCCACACAACTCCTAAGTGTGGTGTTCTGTCCCATCTAGTGCCACCGAGAGCACTTATCGAGAGATTAATGAGTCTGCTCTCCAGTCTTAGCTAAGAGGCACATGGCTTTTAGCTCATGCAGTAGAGGCTCATGCTCATGCTCTAAGCTCCAGAGGTCTCAGGTTCGGTCCCACCTGCCGATGACTGGGGTCTGTCGGTGTTACACCTGCAAATGGTTACATTGATACTCCTGCAGTAAGCCGTGCTTTCTGGACCAAAGTCTTAGAAAATAACCCTGCCAATCCAAAGCGTATTGGAGTCTGTGTAATTCCTTCCATGCCATTGAACTCAATGTGCTGTGAGATCATGCATTGAAGAAGCTTAAGGACTTAGAACACAAAACAGTTCTCATAGTAAGAAAGGAATATTTGTATTTCTTAGTTCCTAAAATCTTTGGATCTGATTTTGAGCTCATTTACACCAGTAGGACTCCACTGATTTCAATGTGTGCTGGGGGTGCACAATCTGGGGGTGTGGTTATATCTCCATCAGGTGCTGCTGGGTGACCAGGTAGCAGCAGTAACAAAGGTGCCTTTTTTCCATCTGTGTCTGCCCAGAGGGGGTAGCTAGCAAGTCGACCTCCATCAGGGATCCTTAAGGACAGTGGTACTTATGTTTTTTAAGTTGTGATTGATTAATATGAGGGTGAGGTAAGACTGCAGATGCATGTACATGTGTCAAGAGATGTTGGTAAAAGCCATCTGGTGTGCATAAGAACATAAGAACTCCCATACTGGGTCAGACCAAAGGTCCATCAAATCCAGTATCCAATCCTCTGACAGTGGCCAATGGCAGGTGCCCCAAAGGGAATGAACAGACAGGTTATCATCAAGTGATCCATGCCCTGTCACCCAATCCCAGCTTCTGGCAAACAGAGGCTAGGGACACCATCCCTGCCCATCCTGGCTAATAGGTCCATCAATGGCTATCTTCCATGAATCTATCTAGCTCCCTTTTGAACCTCGTTATAGTATTGGCCTTCACAACACCCTCTGGCAAGGAGTTCCAGAGGTTGACAGTGCGTTGTGTGAAAAAATACTTTCTTGTGTTTGTTTTAAACCTGCTACCTATTAATTTCATTTGGTGGCCCCTTGTTCTTATATTATGAGAAGGAGTAAATAACACTTCCTTATTTACTTTCTCTACACCACTCATGATTTTATAGACCTCTATCATATCCCCCCTTATTTGTCTCTTTTCCAAGCTGAAAAGTCCCAGTTTTATTAATCTCTCCTCATACGGAAGCCGTTCCATGCCCCTAATCATTTTTGTTGCCCTTTTCTGAACCTTTTCCAATTCCCATATATCTTTTTTGAGATGGAGCGACCACATCTGCACGCAAGTATTCAAGGTGTGGGCATACCATGAATTTATATAGAGGCAATATGATATTTTCTGTCTTATTATCTATCCCTTTCTTAATGACTCCCAACATTGTGTTCCCTTTTTTGACTACTGCTGCACATTGAGTGGATGATTTCAGAGAACTATCCACAATGACTCCAAGATCTCTTTCTTGAGTGGTAACAGCTAATTTAGACCCCATCATTGTATATGTATAGTTAGGATTATGTTTTCCAATGTGCATTACTTTGCATTTATCAACATTAAATTTCATCTGCCATTTTGTTGCTCAGTCACCCAGTTTTGTGAGATCCTTTTGTAGCGCTTCACAGTCTGCCTGGGACTTAACTATCTTGAGTAGTTTTGTATCATCTGCAAATGTTGCCACCTCACTGTTTATCCCTTTTTCCAGATTATTTATGAATATGTTAAATAGGATTGGGCCCAGTACAGATCCCTGGGGGACACCACTATTTACCTCTCTCCATTCTGAAAACTGACCATTTATTCCTACCCTTTGTTTCCTATCTTTTAACCAGTTACCAATCCATGAAAGAACCTTCCCTCTTATCCCATGACTGCTTATTTTGTTTAAGAGCCTTTGGTGAGGGACCTTGTCAAAGGCTTTCTGAAAATCTAAATACACTATAGCCACTGGATCTCCTTTGTCCGCATGCTTGTTGACCCCCTCAAAGAATTCTAGTAGATTGGTGAGGCATGATTTCCCTTTACAAAAACCATGTTGACTATCCCCCAACAAATTATGTTCATCTATGTGTCTGACAATTTTGTTCTTTACGATAGTTTCAACCAATTTGCCTGGTACTGAAGTGAGGCATACTGGCCTGTAGTTGCCAGGGTCACCTCTGGAACCCTTTTTAAAAATTGGTGTCACATTAGCTATCCTCCAGTCATTTGATACAGAAGCTGATTAGTAGTCTTGCAATTTCACATTTGAGTTCCTTCAGAACTCTTGGGTGAATACCACCTGGTCCTGGAGACTTATTACTGTTTAGTTTATCAATTTGTTCCAAAACCTACTCTAATGACACCTCAATTTGGGACAGTTCCTCAGATCTGTCACCCAGAAAGAATGGCTCAGGTTTGGGAATCTCCCTCACATCCTCAACAGTGAAGACCGATGAAAAGAATTCATTTAGTTTCTCTGCAATGGCCTTATCGTCTTTGAGTGCTCCTTTAGCATCTCGGTCGTCCAGTGGCCCCACTGGTTGTTTAGCAGGCTTTCTGCTTCTGATGTATTTAAAAAAATGTTGCTATTACTTTTGGAGTCTTTGGCTAGCTGTTCTTCAAATTCTTTTTTGGCCTTTCTAATTATATTTTTACACTTCATTTCCCAGAGTTGATGCTCCTTCTATTTTCCTCACAAAGATTTAATTTCCACTTTTGAAAGGATGCCTTTTTGCCTCTCACTGCTTCTTTTACTTTGTTGTTTAACCACAGTGGTCCTTTTTGGTTCTCTTACTATGTTTTTTAATTTGGGGTATACATTTAAGTTGAGCCTCTATTATGGTGTCTTTAAAAAGTTTCCATACAGCTTGCAGGGATTTTACTTTTGGTGCTGTACCTTTTAATTTCTGTTTCACTAACTTCCTCATTTTTGTGTAGTTCCCCTTTCTGAAATTAAATGCTACAGTGTTGGGCCGCTGTGGAGTTTTCCCCGCCACAGGGATGTTAAATTTAATTATATTATGGTCACTATTACCAAGCGGTCCAGCGATATTCACCTCTTGGACCTGATCCTGTGCTCCACTTAGGACTAAATCAATAATTGCCTCTCCTCTTGTGGGTTCCAGGACTAGCTGCTCCAAGAAGCCGTCATTTAAGGTGTCAAGAAACTTTATCTCAGCATCCCTTCCTGAGGTGATAGGTACCCAGTCAATATGGGGATAGTTGAAATCCCCCATTATTATTATTGAGGTTTTTTATTTTAATAGCCTCTCTAATCTCCCTGAGCATTTCAGAGTCACTAACACCATCCTGGTCCGGTGGCCTGTAATATAGCCCTACTGCTATATTCTTATTTTTCAAGCATGGAATTACTATCCATAGAGATTCTATAGTACAATTTAGCTCATTTAAGATTTGTATTTCATTTGATTCTACGCTTTCTTTCACATACAATGCCACTCCCCCACCAACACGACCTGTTCTGTCCTTCCGATATATTTTGTACCTTGGTATTACTGTGTCCCATTGATAATCCTCATTCCACCAGGTTTCTGTGATGCCTATTATATCAATATCCTCATTTAATACTAGGCACTCTAGTTCACCCATCTTATTATTTAGACTTCTAGCATTGGTATATACGCATTTTAAAAACTTGTCATTTTTTGCCTGTCCCCTATTGCATGACGTAATTGAATGGGACTTTTTTTCATTTGACTGTTTCTCATCAGATACTCCCTGTATTTTATCATTTTCCATCCTCTCCTCCTTATTAGGACATAGGGAATCTCCATTTATAGATCCTCCCCTAAGGGATGTCCGAACCACATGCTCCGCCGCACCTGTCGGCTTTCCCCCAGCCCTTAGTTTAAAAACTGTTCTACGACCTTTTTAATTTTAAGCGCCAGCAATCTGGTTCCATTTTGGTTTAAGTGGAGCCCATCCTTCCTGTATAGGCCCCCCTCTCCCAAAAGCCTCCCCAGTCCCTAATAAATCTAAACCCCTCCTCCTACACCATCGTCTCATCCACGCATTGAGACCCTGCAGTTCTGCCTGTCTAACTGGCCCTGCGGGTGGAACTGGAAGTATTTCAGAGAATGCTACCATGGAGGTCCTGGACTTCAATCTCTTAACTAGCAGCCTAAATTTGGCCTCCAGGACCTCTGTCCTATCCTTCTCCATGTCGTTGGTACAGTACCTACATGTACCACGACCACCGGCTCCTCCCCAGCACGACACATAAGCCTGTCTAGATGTCTCGAGAGATCTGCAACCTTCGCACCAGGCAGGCAAGTCACCATGCGGTTCTCCCGATTATCGCAAAACCAGCTATCGATGTTTCTAATGATTGACTCGCCCATTACTAATACCTGTCTCTTCCTAATAACTGGAGTTCCCTCCCCCAGAGAAGTATCCTCAGGGCGAGAGGAGACCACGACATCATCTGGGAGGAGGGTCCCAACTATGGGATCGTTTCCCTCTGCTCCAGTTGGATGTTCTCCTTCCCTGAGGCTTTCATCCTCCTCAACAGCACAGAGGCTGTCAGACTGGGGGTGGGACCGTTCTACTGTGTCCCGGAAAGTCTCATCTGTGTACCTCTCTGTCTCCCTTAGCTCCTCCAGCTCGGCCACCCTGGTCTCTAGAGTCCGTACACAGTCTCTGAGGGACAGGAGCTCCTTGCACCGAACCCATTCATATGCCACCAGTCCATAGGGCAGGTAATCATACATGCTGCATTGGGTGCAATAAACTGGGTAGCTCCCACTCTGTTGCTGGACTTCTGCCCGCATTCTCTTTTTACTCCCGAAGCTTGTTCCCTTATTGGTGCTTTGTTTTTATCAAGCGGTGTTTTGACCTTTAAGTGCAAAGAACGTTAGGTGTATCTAGCCCCTACTCACACTCCCCTGCAAACCCCTGTTTAGAAACTCCCCTGTTAGCCGCTCCTGTTCGCTAGCTCCTCTGGTCGCTTAGGAGCAGGCTTTTTAAAGCCCTGCTCTGCCTGAGTAGCCCCGCCCCCTGGTTAAGGGTTGATTGGCTGCCTCGTCAAGAAGCTCCTAGCTCTCCGCCTCGCCTAGCAGGCCGCTAGGCTCAGCAGACACACGGTCAGCACACGGTCCCCCAAACAAACAGACCACACGGTATATTTCAGTCAAGCAGCAAGCACGCCACAAACACGAAAACTACAGACAACAAACTTACCCCAAGGGCCCCGCAATCGCTCCTCCTTCACCTGGAGAAGTCCCTCGCCAAACTCCCCTGTTAGCTGCTCTAGTTCGCTAGGAAGTACTTTGTACTCCATGACAAATCTAAATAAATAAATAGTACTTACATTTACCAGGGAGTAAAGAAACGTTGGTGAGGCCAAGCTATCTGTATTTTTTTTCATATTTATGTGTTTTAAAAAAAACTTCCTATTTCAGTCTGTCTCAGAGTGTCCTTATGCCTGGCCTAGAAAGAAAGCTTATAAGAATGCTAGAAAGACAAAACTAACCTGGTTGGATTAAGGCTTGACCTAATGCTCACTGAAGGCAATGGCACCTTAGAGACTAAGAAATTTATTTGGGCATAAGCTTTCGTGGGCTAAAACCCACTTCATCAGATGCATGGAGTGGAAACTACAGTAGGAAGGTATAAATACACAGCACATGAAAAGATGGGAGTTGCCTTACCAAGTGAGGGGGTCAGTGCTAATGAGCCAATTCAATTAAGGTGGAAGTGGGCTATTCTCAACAGTTGACAAGAAGGGGTGAATACCAAGGGAGGGGAAAAAAATAACTTTTGTAGTGCTAATGAGGCCAATCTAATCAAGGTGCCCCATTTCAAACAGCTGACAAGAAGGTGTGAGTATCAGCAGGTGGAAATTAGTTTTTTGTAGTGACCCATTCACTTCCAGTCTTTATTCAGGCCTAATTTGATGGTGTCCAGTTTGCAAGATAATTCCAGTTCTGCAGTTTCTCGTTGGAGTCCTTTTCTGAAGTTTTTGTTGTTGGAGAATTGCCACTTTTAAGTCTGTTATTGAGGGTCCAGGGAGATTGAAGTGTTCTCCTACTGGTTTTTGAATGTTATAATTCTTGACGTCTGATTTGTGTCCATTTATTCTTTCAAGTAGAGACTGTCCGGTTTGGCCAATGTACATGGCAGGGGGGCATTGCTGGCACATGATGGCATATATCACATTGGTAGATGTGCAGGTGAATGAGCCCCTGATGGTGTGGCTGATGTGGTTGGGGCCAATGATGGTGTCCTTTGAATAGATATGGGGACAGAGCTGCCTTGATTACCTTGGCCTCATTAGCACTACAAAAGTGATTTTTTTCCTCCCTTGGTATTCATCCCTTCTTGTCAACTGTTGAGAATAGCCCACTTCCACCTTAATTAGTGGGTTTTAGCCCACAAAAGTTTATGCCCAAATAAATTTGTTAGTCTCTAAGTACTTATGCCACAAGTACTCCTCGTTGTTTTTGCTGATACAGACTAACACGGCTACCACTCTGAAACCTGAAGGCAATGGGAGTCTTTCCACTGAATTCAGTGGGCTTTGGATCAGGCTCTAAATGATACAGTGTGAAGAGGTAACTGCAGGTAGGGACTGTGAACCCAGGGAAGTCCTTTACCTCTAGATATGAGAGGTGTGAACCAAAATAAACCCTACCAGGAATGAGGAATTGTTTCACATGGGCCAAAGGGGTAGCGGTACTGAGGTTAAATTAACTAAAGAAAAATGGAGGCAAAAGTATCATAATACTGAGATATTTCAGGGCTTTTCCAGTCTAAGGGAAGTGGTGGAAGCCTCATTTCTACAGTCTTTTGAATCGGGATGGTCAAAACACTAGAATGTACTCTTGAGAACAATTGTTCATGGGCAGAAGTGATAGTTTAAGTGGGGGCTAGCCTAGATTTAAGAAAGAGTCTGTAAATCAAGCAATTGTGTCCGTAGTCTGGTGGGTCCTTCTCCTTTATCTAGGGATTCTACAGCCCAGGGATCAGACAAATTTTGTATGTGAGATATGATCCCTTCCCACAGTCACTGCTCGGCTTTATTGTATTTGTGCTACTGAGTTTGCGGTTGCTCAGGTTGGCTAGATTAGTCTATAGCTGAGATCATGGAGCTGTTAAATCAGAAGTGACAGGCTAGGAAGCTGAGCAGTCATCTTTCTGCATGGTCAAATGTTTGGCAGGCAAGAATTTGCAAAGTAATAGTTCCATGTCTTTTTCTGGCACAGTCCAGAGGAAAGAAGCAAACAAAAGGAGCATAACATTGTCTATCTGCTCTACAGCTACCTAGTTACACAGGTTTACAATAGCTTTTCAAACAGGAAAGCTGCCAAGCTTGGTGTGGGGAGGAGCAAATTTCAGTCATCATTACAGATGTTGCATAAGGAATTCTCTCATGCATCCATTGGCTCAGAACTGTCTGCCATACAAATGACTTTCTTTCTGCAGCTCTTCAGACAAAGCATTAATGTTCATAGTTACAAAAACACAGATTTAATGCCATCCTGGGTATGCTGTGAGCTTTTCAATATTTAAACTGGACTCATCAAACTTTGCCTTTGTGCCACAGAGACCCAGTGCTGTGGGATGGGTAGAAACCCAGTATTCTGTTTCTAGCAGTGGCCAGTGTCAGATGTTTCAGAGGAAACAAACAGAACAGGACAATTATTCAGTGGTCCACCCCCTGTTGTCCAGTCCCAGCTTCTGGTAGTCAGAGGCTTAGGGATACCCAGAGCATGGGGTTGCATCCCTGACCATCTTGGCTAATAGCCATTGATGGACCTAGCCTCCATGAACTTATCTAATTATTTTTTGAACCCAATGATACTTTTGGCCTTCACAACATCCCCTGGCAGTGAGTTCCACAGGTTGACTGTGCATTGTGTGAAGAAAGTTGTTCCCTAACCTCCAAAGAGAGTGGAGAGTGCAGGTGTTAACTGAGTTCAGGCCTGGATACATTCCTTCAACCACTCTTGCTGCCTTTGGGTCCAATCTGTACATGGTCAGAAATGACTAATGCGGAACTATTAACTAAGGTTTGTAACCTGTCCTTTAAATCGGCTTCGGTACCCAATGACTGGAAGTTAGCTAATGTAACGCCAATATTTAAAAAGGGCTCTAGGGGTGATCCCGGCAATTACAGACCGGTAAGTCTAACGTCGGTACCGGGCAAATTAGTTGAAACAATAGTAAAGAATAAAATTGTCAGACACATAGAAAAACATAAACTCTTGAGCAA
>QXTE01000044.1:148258-222070 GCA_003942145.1 Platysternon megacephalum
GGCCCCGTCCAGACTACCCGCCCGGATCGGCGGGTAGCCATCGAAGTATCGGGGATCGATCTATCGCGTCTCGTCTGGACGCGATAGATCGATCCCCGAACGCGCTACTTCGAACTCCGGTACTCCTGCAGGGCGAGCGGAGTACCGGAGTTCGAAGTAGGAGCCGCGAACTTCGATCGCGGCGCCGCGCGGACGCGAGGTAAGTCGCGTTAGTTCGAACTAAGGTACTTCGACTTCAGCTACGCTATTCGCGTAGCTGAAGTCGAAGTACCTTAGTTCGATCCCGCCCCTAGTGTGGACCAGCCCTTAGGTTCACTCCCTCTGGGGCACCTGGCATTGGCCACTGTCGGTAGACAGATACTGGGCTAGATGGACCTTTGGTCTGACCCGGTACGGCTTTTCTTATGTTCTTATGTTCTTATGACTGCTGTATCTGTCACCTTGTTGGCCAACCCCTCCTTAAAACCCAGCCATAAAATCGTGCTACATTCTCTCAGATTGAGAAGAATCTAAATTTATGGAGAAACTATTAGAAAGCCGAACGGAACTTCGTTCTAATGAGCTCAACTTTGTTCACAAAATAACACTCAAACCATTCACTGATACCTTCTCCCTTTAATTTGCAAACCTTTTCGTAGGCTTGGAGTCAAATCAGTAATCCACAAAAAGCACAGAAAGGAGAATTTTTTTTCCTCAGAGAGATAATATTAAAAAATATCTGGCCCTTGCAGATGTCAGGACCTTTGATATTCAGCTACATGTCGTTTCCGTATAGCATAGCAAACTTTAAGACCAAATGATCTCCATAAATAATGCAGCCTTGTGATTTCCTCAGCTACCATTCCTTTGTCGACCTTAAGGGTGGAAAGAACAGGAAACACAATGAGTATGCTAAGGCGCCATCCCTTTGGTTTTTAAGCTTAGACAACAGCATTATCTAGAGATGAGGATGTGTCCCCACATCAGAAGCAAACCTAGAAATAAGAGGCTAATCTCATGCAAGGCTTTGAATATCAGGAGTGAGGCCATGAACTGTTTACTGTCCTCAATGGGAAGCCAGTGCAGAAGAGCAGAGCACTGGGGTGATGTGTTCCTGAAGAGCAGCTTTAGCAACAAGGTCTATCTGGCAGGGCCGGCTCCAGGCACCAGCGAAGGAAGCAGGTGCTTGGGGCGGCCAATGGAAAGGGGCGGCACATCCGGGTCTTTGGCGGCAAGTCCTTCAGTCCCTCTCTTCCTCTTTGAGCTGCCGCCAAAGAGGAAGAGAGGGAGCGAAGGACCCGCCGCCGAATTGCCGCAGAAGAATGAAGTGGCACGATTGAGCTGCTGCTGAAGTGCCGCCTATCGGCTTCATTTATTTTTTTTTCGCTTCGCCGCTTGGGGCGGCAAAAAAGCTGGAGCCAGCCCTGATATCTGGTATCAGTTGGAGCCGTATAGTAGCATTTCTTAGCAAACACGCTTCATCATTGGTCTTCCATCCAACTAATTTCAGGAGGGATTTAATTGAGGAGAGGGTAGAGTGACTCAGAAAGGGTATTCTATGAGTAAGGAGCAGCATGGCATTAAAAATTGATGTTTGTTGGCAAACCAGGCAAGCAGGGAATTTGGGGCAGAAGAGAGAGGACAAGACGGTGACATAAGAGACAAATTAATTATTCATTACCAACTATTTGCCCAGCTCTAGTCTAGAGTGTGACTGTTTGTTTTTGCAAGTTGCCTCCACTGTATTTATCTCCTGTCCCCAAATATCAAAACGTATCCATGGTGCAACTGTGTTGCACTTATTGTCACTACGGCACTGATGTATTTGGGCCAATGGGACTACTTACGTTAGAGAAGCTTATCCATGTAAGTAATGGGTGCCTTTATTTTCTGTGTGAGATCTTTCTGCTATTTTTTTAAAAATCTGTAATTATTTTTGAACAATATATTCCCCATGAAGTGTCCTCAGTATGAGACCAAACACTCCGAGGTGCCTGAGAATTCTACTGGCTATGGATATTGGTTCAGAATCTAACCCTGACAAGATTTATGGCTGAAGTCACCTCACTGCCCTTGCCTCCCACAGATAAACTCTAATAAAAAGATGTGTTCGGCCTCATTCCTTCCCCTGTTGGACCCTGAATGCCACTTATATGTGGGTAATTGCTAGGGGAAATCCCTTTATTTTGACGCCAGATTTCTGACATGGCAGCATGTGGTACCATAAAACCGAAAAAAACAACCCCAACAATCCACAAAAGTTGGCTGCAAAAATAGCACAGGCCTGGGAAGGCCCGTACTATGAACTTTGTGGAGCTATAAAATGTACTCATGAAAAGGATGGGGAGGTCCCTTCAGAGCAAGACAAACCGCTGCAGTTACATGGTTGCAAACAGAGACAAACCTATCGGTGTAGAAGACCATGGTCATGAAAGCCAATGGGAATTCAGGGTGTGCCGCACCTTGTAGGAATGGAACCTGCTGGTCCACTCTTGAAGCTTCCCATCATGTATTAGAACCTGTTTGCATGTGATAGGTTAATCTATTGTTTGGGCAGTTCTTCTCAGACTGACCATCAAGACTCCTGGGTTCTTTTCCTGGCTCTGACACTGACCTTAGGCAAGCATGGTCGTCTTGAATTAATTTTGCTTATAAAATTATGTACATGACACTTCAGTTCCACAGTGATGGGTGCATTAGGCAGACAGAAAAATGTGTGCATTCCTTAAATTCTCACTTTGTGCAGTATATTAAAAATGTATGCACGTTCTACCCTACTCACCATTGGTTTGGCATCCCAAAGAGATGGGGGAATTGAATATGGTTGTGGTTGTATGTAATCAGTGGCCACAATTCCTTCTGGGCACTTGGGGCACTGTCCCTAATATCTGCTCTTGTGTTTTATCATGACAATGCCACCCCCACTTTGACAACAATGCCTGCCTTGAAACCCCTCCCCTATTTGTCCTCCCTGAACCATCTTCATGCTTCCTTCCACATCACACCTTCCACAGGACATGGCCTCCCCATCAGATCCTCCTCCTCTTGGACTGAGTAGCAGTTAGGGATAGCAGCTATCTGTTATAATTATACATTGTGTATATACAGTTTAACCGCCTACATCTTCCATAGAAGTTATTTGTCCTCTTAAACTGTGAGTTCCCTGGGACACGGGCTTTGTCTTCCTATGTTTTTTGCTTATTTGTGTACAAACAAAGACCTAAGAATAATTTCCCATCCCTAGATTATAATGGTCTAAAATGGATGGAATTATTTTCTTAACATGCACTTGATTGAGCATTGTCATCAGGTGACCTGAGACCCACACAGCCATTGATACAATAAAACCTCAGCTAAGCATGCCAAGAAAATCAAAGTCTAGTTTACGTAGGTTATCCCAGGAGGGAAATACAGTTAATACTGAGGTTTAAAATATCTGAGCCCCTGAATCTTAAAACTCCATCAGCACTTGGGGGTTTCAAATAACCTTAGCAACAGGGAGGTTAAATACACACACACACACACACACACACACACACAAAATGTAACATAACTCAACAGATCACTTTAGAGTTTTGTCTGACATGGTCTCTGCCCTTGATCACCTAGTATTTATAGAATGTATGGATTAAAAATAATAAAACCTGCCCCTTTCTGAGATTGCCTTATAATGAAAACAAGAATATTTTGGAAGCAAAGAATAGGAAATGTTGACTGGGATGCCCCGCTGCTTTTTAAGGAGCCTGGCTAGAAAGATTTATGTCAAGAGCAACAGAAGGTTGGAAATAAAATAATGCCATTGATGTTATGGTCTCTCATTCAGCCAAGCGAGATGGCTTTTTCATGTACCTTGTCGAAAACCCAACATGAGAAAGGGGGCAGGAGATGAAAATCTTACACCATTAACGGAGATTTACAAAAGACGGGACCAAATAAATACATATTCCATGTGTGAGAGAAACTGTTCCCCTTGGTGATATACCTGCTCCCATGCACAATGAAGGTAGCGTATAGTGAGGCAGAGTGTTTTATAGTCTCCAGAACAGTGGCTTTACTTTCAGAGGCCAGTATCCTCGTACCCTGTTCAAAGCCTGAGTAGGCCTTGTTTATGGGTGCTCCACAAGGGATGGGGCCTGACTGAAGCCACCCCACCGACCTGAAGAGAGGGATTGGAGCTGTTCTTTTGCTGCTATTGCAGCCCATGGCAACCCTGAGCTGCAGGGCCTACATAATCTCTGCTTGAACTCCAGGAGCATTACCCCTGTTTTATATTTCTGCACGTGAGAGGAGAAGCAGGCAGGTTTACACTACAAGACAGATTACCGTAAGGGCTGAGAAACACAGGGAGGGCACTATAGGGAGGATATGGGTTATAAGAGCACAATCTAGTGTGCCTGGAGGGAGCAAGGTCAATCTCGAGGCAGGAGCGATAAAGAGGACGTGAGTGATGGGAGGTAATGAAAGGGAGTGAGCCATGTGGAAGGAGACTGAGGTGGTGGTTGAGGGGGACAGGAGAAAACACATGGAGCTGCTTGTAACAGGAGACCCGAGGAGCTGGGGTGGCAGAGTGTACAGCATGAGCAGGGGATGAGAGCTGAGGTGAATCTGTTGAGAGTTTTGACTATGATAGACGTGAGCCACAACTCCAGATTCAAGCACCCCTTGGCCCTCTGGGAAGGTGTGATGGGGCACCGCCGCCGCTCCCGTCCCCTTAGCTTCACAGAGTGCTCACCGACCTTCCTTCTTGTAGAGGGATTTTATAGTGTTTCACTCTACCAACTTCACATACTAGTGCAGCCACGGTATGTACAAGAAAAAAGGACAGGAGTACTTGTGGCACCTTGGAGACTAACAAATTTACTAACACAGCTGCTCCTCTGAAACCAGTATTTACAAGGCTATCCAGCATCCCTACCCAGTCTCTTAAAAGGGGAGGGAGATAAAGGTGCCTTGGTTCACAGAACTCCCTTTTATCAGCCCCTCTCCCCCTCCCTTGTGCTGCCTGACTGTGCTCTTTTATCCAGTCTCCTTGCTAATGGGCTAATTAGCTCATTAGCTTCCCAGCCCAGATCTTATCTGGTAAATCAGGCCCCGCCCTGGGGCCTGATTGGCTAAAACAGTGACAGAATGCTGGTGCATTTGCTGATTCCCAGCACTCTGTCATGGAAGGTCCGGTCCAAAAGCAACATGTCTCTGGTGAGCTTGTTTTGGTTTTTTCCTAATCGTTTCAGAGAAATCAGCACAACTTGAAGCCTTTCCTTTTGAATCTAGGCCTCCAGGAGCCTAATGCTGGCCTAACGAGCAAACACAGGCTTTAGCTGTAGTAAAAGAGAGCTAACAGCAATGCTTGTAATAGAATGCACGTATTCTGAATGTAGGACTGGTTATTACAAACTCCTATGTTGTTAGGTGATGAAGATCACACCATGTGTCACTGAAAGGGCAATTTTCACTATAAGAACAGAAAGGTCTAAGATTTGTTCTCTTTGATCTTGATGTCATGATAATGTGGCCATTTTTAATGTACCTGTTTCTCCGTGGATAACTATTTGTGATGATAATTCATACAATTTGAAAGCCACCAGAGTGATCATCTGGTCTGACCTGCTGCATAACACAGGCTGTAGAATCTCGTGCAATAATTTCTTCATTGAGCCTGTAACTTCTTTGAGCTATAGCATGATATATAATATAACATTTTCTATAGTTCTTTTTAGTGCTTGGAGGCCAAAATGACATGCATTCTAGTCTCTCTCTCTCTCTCTCTCTCTCTCTCTCTCCCCCCATGTATTTATATGGTCTTTTATCACTGTTGTACTTCCCCCAGTGTACAGCCCTGTATATAGCAGCACTATATAAATAATGGAGATGATCAAAAATGGAAGGACATTTATTTTCATCCCAAATTGGGACACAAAGTCCAAATATCAACGCTTTTTACAGAACAAAAAGTTCCATTCTGAAAAATTTCAATTGGGAAATGTCAAAATGTTGGGAGTCCCATGATGCGCTTTGCCAGCTCAGTCACATGGTGAGATCTCAGTGCATCATGGTAGATGTAGTCCGGCTGAGGAAAAGGACCCATAGCAGGAAATTGGGGGCAGTAAGGATCTAAATCTACACGTCCCATGAGGCTCAGCAGCAGCTCAAGGAGAGGCAGAAATTAATGTTCACTTGAAACATTTTGTTTCAATTTTCCTGACAAAATTTCCCCAAAATTGATTTTTCACCACAGAATTCAATGAAAACCTATTTCCTGAAAAGAAAATGTTTTGTTCAAAATGTTTTGAAGTGCCCAAATAAAGAACAACAGTGATAGAAACTGCTGCGGTAATGAAGCACCTCAGGCAGCAGCTTAGCTGGAACGAGGGCCAGAGTATTCTCAGTGACAGAAGCAGGGCTGCAGTGGCTTGATTCTGCCTCATTGAAACTGGGTTTATGCCAATTAACTCCACTGGCTTATTAGAGTTGTTCCTCATTTAGTTTGGTTCGAGGAAAAGCAAAATTGGTCCTGATATTTCCATGCAAGGAGTTCTCATTGTACACAAAAGAAGACACAGTACAGCCCTGCTTTTCCAAAGGGTTTCAAAGCAATCCGAAACCTTCAGACGAATGGGACTTCGGAGCTTATAATAAATAAATAGGTATATCTCCATATATTATCTCATAGAGCTGGAAGGGACCCTGAAGGGTCATCGAGTCCAGCCCCCTGCCTTCACTAGCAGGACTAATTTTGCCCCAGATCCCTAAGTGGCCCCCTCAAGTATTGATCTCACAACCCTGGATTTAGCAGGCCAATGCTCAAACCACTGAGCTATCCCTCCCCCCTATACATTGGCTTACGTCCAGTTAGACATGCATATCAGTTAACCGGAGGTCACACTCATGGGGTTGCAATCAGAGAGGTTAGTGATGGAAAAGTCTTATTAGCTCATCCACTGCATGCTCCTGCCCATGCAGGATTGTTCCCTAGAGTCCATGATTTTGTATAATATACTACCAACTTATTGGGAATTCCATTCTGCACCACCGCCAAACATCCTCACCAAACCATAAGTTCAAGAACCCTGGAGCAGCTGAAATAGAATCAGCAACATTGGAGCCATACTTCTCTGAAGGTATGTCAATGCTACAAGCGCTACAGCAGCACAATGACACCACTGTAGCACTGTTGTGTAGACACTTGCTACAGAAATAGAAGGGGGGGGGGGTTTCCATCACTGTAGTAAATCCACCCCCTCAAGAGGGGGTAACTAGGTTAACAAAAGAATTCTTCCATCAACCTACCTGAGAGGCATGTGGGAAGACAGCGGAATAAGAGCCCAGCACTAGGTTATTGAGTGCTTCAACCTTCACAGGATGGAATGAGCTTTTGGCTGGGGGGGGCAAGGGGAGGGGAGGCAACTACTTACAGCTCTATAGAGGAGTAATGTGCAGAGCACTCGGTGCTTGCTGCCAGATGAGTCTTTATGCACAAACGTACACATTAAAAACTATGTTAAAAGAACATTATTTAAGGTTGCAAAGTCAAGCAATCAAAACTTAGGAAATGCCAGAATTAAGGTTGCACAGCCCCCTTGGGGCAATTGAATTATGCTACGGATTATAGAATTACATGCTGGGTTTTTTCCACATAACAATAATGTTCTTTTAATGTCGTTTTGTGTGTAATTTCCAAGGTTCTTAACAAAGCAAACTGAACAAAAGGAAATTCCATCGTGCGTGACAACCACATCAGCTGGCTTGGAACCTGTAGATTCACCAGATCTCTGCCACTATGACAATAGTTGGTTGTCGTTCTCTGTGTCGGTGATTAAAGTGCTACCAGCCCTGCCTATAAATAAGATGGGGGGACTTGGCCACACCCCCAAGCTAGCTGGCCATGCCCCCTTGGGAGTGAAACTGGGCGTATTAGCCAGTCCAGCTGCCTAGTTGTCAAGGGTGTACTAGATCTGGACCCTACCCTGCTTCTGTGCAGATGGGACAGGTGCAGGGGAGAAAAGCTGTCCTGCCCCCATTTCCCTGCCTTCCCCGAGACTCAGATCTCACCTGCACAGACAGGGCAGGAATTAGCTCTAAAGGGATATGTAATAAAAGTGCAGCTTCTTATGGGGATGCCTCATGGGGGGGCCCTGTAGCAGACAATGAGGCACAAGTGAGACAGATGCGAGAGCATTTGCGCCCAGGCCTGGGCCCTGTCAGGGCTAATGAGTGACACTGCACCCGGCTGTGTCTAGCACGTTGTCAGAACGACCTTAAACACAACTCAACCCCTTATCTTAATTTGGAACCTGACTGCCTCTTATGAAGTACCAGTTCAAGTCGTCTCCGGCAGCTGTGAGCATATGAGTTTTGGCAGGCAGCTCCAAGGCACAGTAGACTGGAGGGAATCAGTAGCACACATGGTGAAAGGCAAAGGAGCTGAGGCCAGGAGGAAAAGCACAAAGTCTCGTTGGTTATTAGAAACCGGAGGAGAACACACTGTGTCCTAGGCCTCCTCCTTATATTGGCAGGGAAGGGGTTAACCCGCTCCCTCTGGCTTAGGATCAGTTGGCAGGGTAACTGTGGAGAATTAATGACATCCCAGCACGCTGGACAGGGGATGTGGGGCTGAATCTAGCAGAAGGCAGGGAGGCTCTCTAGGGAGAGGGGCAGAACTGTAAGGAGAACCCAGGCACGGGGGTTCTCTTCCTGTCTGGCCCTGGCCTGAAATGGGCCAAGACTCATACCTTACTCTGGACTCTGGCTGAGGAAAACCCTGTTACTCTTCTGTCTGGCAGAACATTCTTTACATTGACCTCCCTGCTTTATAATCCAACCTGCTGCAAAGGTGTTTAAACTCCCCCTCGGAGTGCAGGATCCTTTCATGACCATGCCAGCCTCTCATACCTTCCAACATCACTGCCGGGGGTCTACAGATGTGGGGGAGAAGGGATGAGACATGCAACTCCATGGCCAAAACCAAACCTGGAAAACAGTGGATTTCAGTAAATGCTCGTCTTGCCTAATAATAATTTTTTAGCATGTACTGATGTTTTATTGCAAAGCACAAGGACAGATATTATGTAATTAAGCAAATTGATCTTTCTGGGTAGGGGCTGATTTAAAGAGCAGCTGACTAGAGAGTAACCTCTTTGAGACAGGGACCATGTTTTTGTTCTGTGTTTTGTACAATACCTAACACCATGGGACCTTGATTTATGAAACGGGTCCCCAATGCCAATAATATATAACAAATAATGATGGTGTCAGTTTATGGGAGACTCGTATGAAATGTTCTCCAATAAATCCGATCCAGTTAGAGGATTAGCCAGAGCTAGCACTTCAAGTCTGGAAACTCAAATCTGGACCCTGGAAGGAGAAACCACCGGACGTTGAAGCTAGAAAAATTCAGATTAGAAATAAGATGTAAATTTTTAACAGTGAGAGTAATTAATCATTGGAACAATCCACCAAGGTGGATTCTCCATCACTGACCATTTTTACATCAAGATTGGATGTTTTTTTCTAAAAGATCTGCTCTAGGAATTATTCTGGGGAAGTTCTATGGCTTGTGTTAAACGGGATCAGACTAGATGCTCACAATGGTCCCTTCTGGCCTGGCAGTCTAAGATTCAACCCAGCCCTTTACACTTTTGGTTCTGAGTTACATCCAAAAATGGAAGGGGCCTGTTTTTCAGCTCAGATGCACCTAGGAACTTGTGGGAACAGGAGGTTATAATGTAGGTGCAGGGGACGAGTTGCCAGAACAGATGAACTGTTAAAGTTATCAGGCACGTGTCTTATTAATGATATAAAGAAGGAATAAGGAATCTGGAGAATCCAAGAGATGTAAAACAGAACTTAACACTGCAGAATTTTCATTTAGAAGTTTTTCTACGAGGGTGGAGATGCTCTTGAAATGGGATTTGCACCTAGTGAAAACAGGAAGGAATTCTGGGGCGGAAATTCATCTTGGCATTGGTACAAAGACTGGCCAAAGGACTTAAAAGGGTAAGCTTGATCCTGGGGCTGCCCTAACTCATGCCTATCGGCCCTAGATCCCAATGGAACATGGTTTTCCCAAGGTGGGCATTTAGCTGTTTTTCAGCCATTTTGAGCTGATATAACCAGCGCAAGGACTAGCACAAGGCAACTTTGAACTGGGCCTTAAATCTTCATTCTGTTCTGTGATAATGGTTAAGCAGTGGAATAAATTGCCAAAGGAGGTTGTGGAATCTCTGTCACTGGAGAATTTTAAGAGCAGGTTAGACAAACACCTGTCTGGGATAGTCTAGATAATACTTAGAGTCCTGCCATGAGTGCAGGGGACTGGACTAGATGACCTCTCGAGGTCCCTTCCAGTCCTGCAACTCTGTTTCTATGATGGAGTGAGAGGGGCAAAGTCTTGACAGCTTTAAAGGTGGCCTGCAAAGGGAAAAATGCATGAGCCCTTTTGCATGTCGGTATAGTTATCACAGGCGGGAAGAGCAGGGAGTGTTCTGCATGGTTTTGATCTTTAAAAAATAGCAGGACTCTCACATCTGGTCTTCTCTGCTCCTGAAGAACCTTGTGAGGCTTCAGATATGGACTGTGGGTTTTTTTTCAACCCTGAACTGAAGGGGTGTGGTGTCAACTCTTGCACACAGATATCAGTTTTCCAAGCGCCTTCACGGTGTTTGAGTGAGAAAGGTGTCAGCAAAACCAATCGGAAAGTGATTTAAAGAGTCTGAATAAAAATCGCTTCCCTTCTCACACTGGGCCACTTCACCTTGACTGGTCCCATTAAGTAGTTATGCTGAAGCATCTGTTCCATCTTGTATTTAGCTGTGGCACTCTGAGTAATTTCCCAAGACCAGAAGAAGAGCTCTGATTAAGCCGGAAAACTTGGCTCTCGCCAACAGAAGTTGGTCCAATAAAAGACATCACCTCACCCACCTTCTCTCTCTAACTTCCCTTCTCAGTTAATCAGCATTGGCTTGTGTAGTGTCCCTGATCTTCTAAACCTGCTATATCTCCAGTTGTCCATAGATCCTTCCAGGAAATACCTGGGAGACAAAACTTGAATTTCTAATATTAAAAACAAGCAGGGAATTAATAATAATAATAAATTAATAATTTCAGTCCTTCTGTAGTCATCATAAATCAGCCAAAAAGAGGCACAAATCTATTTTTTTCCTTTGCTGGTCATCTTTTAGTAAGGAATAAGCAACCTGGTTCATAGATTTTGGGGTCAGAAGGGGTCATTAGATCACTAGCCTGACCTCCTGTATACCACAGGCTGTAGAATTTCACCCAGCTACCCATGTTTTGAGCCCAATAACTTGAGTTTGACTAGCGCATATCTGCATAAATACTTACCTGGTGTGGATACTTTGCCCAAAATCCCACTTGATCCCAAACACGGGCTTTTTTTAGCCATTTTTGTTCACTTTTGCTCCTTATTGCACTTTCTGGTTCTGATCCGGGTTGGTAGGTGGAAGTGCTGGAATAACTATCTGAACAGCTGTTCTCCTAATACTGCCAGCCTCACTAAAAGCACTAAAAAAATCCTGTAAGAAAGCCTGTTCTCATGACATTTCCAATTCAGCTTTGCAGTCCCAAGACCTGCGGAGACGATTTCAGATAACCATCTGAAGCTTGTGTTGCGTAGGCAAAGCAAACCACGCTCTAACCTATCTGAGATATGCCTGTGACTCGCTTGCTAAGAGGAATTTCCAAGCCTGGAGCAATGTATGGTCACGACAGCTTTCCAAGAAATAAATATAGGAATAAATATTTACCTTCTTTGTCCAACTCTCCAAACTAAGAGTTGTGCTGAAACAATTATCCTTCCCTTTTAAGCTGTATTTATTTTGAGACTTATCTGGCATGAGAAAGCAGCCCCAGATTTAAGTAATGTACACCTCTTGTCCTGTGAGTAAGGGGGACATCATACATGTTAACAGCATACTCTAGGTATTTCTGTGCTCCATTAGGTCCAGAACTGCACATTGGTGTTAAGAAGTGTTTGGGATCATCACAGAGGTGGTAAAGCCCGTTGCTTATGGTGCCAGTTTAGAGATTTTCAATCTTGTTTGGGGTTTGTATTGTTGAAATGTTTGCTAACGACCCAGATGGAAATAACATTCATACCACAATTTAAAGACCTGGTTGGCGGTTTTTCATCCAGAGTTGGATACACTTGGCAGAGACCATTTTTCCCACCAATTTAAGGTTTTGAACAGTTGATTTTAATAAAAGAAAAAATAACTTTGAGCAAACAAGAAAACTATGTCCTCCAATGTTTTCCAAAGACAACCAACTTCCTGTGAAGGCCCTTAAACTCCAATTCTGTTTTGCCTATAGCCCTGGTTGCCATGTTTTATTGATTATATTCCCTCTTTTACAAAATCATGCATGGTAATGATAAACTGGAGGTGCCTGTAACTTAAATATCTATGTATTTCAAAACTACACATAGCTGATGTAAATCAGCATTACACCAGTTCCAACCAGTTGAGGATCTGGGCCATGTTTTTCTTGTTTAGTTTAGTTAGTGGTATTATAGTAGTTTTTAGAAGCATCAAACCAAGATCGGGGCTTCATTGTACTAGGTATGTAATGTTCCCTGCTACAAAGACTTTACAATGTAAAGGGACAAGACGGACAAAGGAAATATTACTGCTGGGGGAACAGAAGCACAGAGAGATTTAGGGCTTGTCTATGGAGCCTTAGTCCACACTAGCTGGGATTTAAATTCTAATGCACACCAATGCGTTGCACACTTATTGACCCATGTAGACCCTGTTGGCATGCACTAAAAGTACCCTAGTGCAATTGATATAGTCTCTTTTCAAACCATATTGTATTAAAATGCACTAGGGAACTTTTAGTGCACACCAGCAGGATCCCCACGGACCAGTTAGTGCACAACACGTTGTTGTGTATTAGAATTTACATTGTCAGCTGGTGCTGACAAAGGCACAACATAGACAAGCCCTAAGTAACTTGTTCAGGGTTATATAGGGAGTTTGTGTCCGAGCCGAGAACTGAACCCAGATCTCCTGAGTCCCAGTGCAGGGCTTCGTCCACAAGACAGCCCTCAAAAGGACAATCAGAGGCCACAGCATAACAGTCAAAATCAGGGACCAGCTGACCACTGAACTTTCATTCTAATCCTGAACCAAACGTTTCCTGTTTTAAACTTCTAAAAGTTTGGTTCATTTGTTTATTCTCAATATTTTCCACTTTTTACTTCCAACTAGAACCAAAACCAGAAGGTCTAAAGTATCATAAGAAAGTCTGCTTTGGCTGGATGCTGGTGGTATCTGAACCCTCAAAGAGGGCCTGTTCTCGTGAGACTTTCAGCTCAGGGGGTTGAGCTAAGTATCGAGTTGTTCTGTTGTTGTTTGTACTGAAGTTTCCAACACTTTGAAGTTGAACCGTCCCTGTAAAACCTGCAGGGAACTGGGTTGGGGCCCACTAGCCTTTCATTTCTAAGATAAAAACAGGCAATATATTATATAGAAGCAGAATTGTGTATACGCAGCGGAATTTCTCAAAGTGTTATTTTTTCAGGGCCTTCTGCAGTATCCATCACCTTTGCAAACTAACACAAAATAGCTAATAGACCACAAGGATGATGTATTCTATATTTAATTCCTTTTCCTCCAGTAGGCCCACACCTTCAACTGACAAGACTGTAATTAATTAAAAGCCTGATTTAATTGGTTAGACTTACATCATGCCCTAAAGATTGATAGGTGTTGGTTTAAGCGTACAGGGAGGCAGCGAGCTCCAGATTAGAACTGAGAAGGGTCTGCTGCTAGTCCAGGAAATTTGTACTCCTGGCTAACTTGCATGTTAGCAGATACTTAATTGGATCACAAGATGACATCTCATGATGGGCTCCACTGGTCCAAGATGTATCTGCTGGAGACTGGGAAGTGGGTCTATTGGATTTGGAACCCCATTGATGGCTGCCTACCTGTCTGGATCAACTCCAGCCCTAGCAAACCATTTTACAAGTCTCCCCATATGAAAGAGATCCCCATTTCCTCACTGTGCAGAGTACAAGAACCACTGCACAAGGGGCTACCTCTTCGGCACTCTCATCAGGAACTGTGTGTCTGTGGCGCAACGGGTCAGCGCATGGGGGGAGGGATAGCTCAGTGGTTTGAGCATTGGCCTGCTAAATCCAGGGTTGTGAGTTCAATCCTTGAGGGGGCCACTTAGGGATGTGAGAAGGGGGGAGGGATAGCTCAGCGGATTGAGCATTGGCCTGCTAAACCCAGCATTGTGAGTTCAATCCTTGAGGAGGCCATCTGGGGCAAAAATCAGTACTTGGTCCTGCTAGTGAAGGCAGGGGGCTGGACTCAATGACCTTTTAAGGTCCCTTCCAGTTCTATGAGATTGGTATATCTCCATATATTATTCAGCTGTTAACCAAAAGGATGGTGGTTCGAGCCCACCCAGGTAGTGCCCCCTGTTACTTCTGGGGGGGNCAAGGGGCTACCTCTTCGGCACTCTCATCAGGAACTGTGTGTCTGTGGCGCAACGGGTCAGTGCATGGGGGGAGGGATAGCTCAGTGGTTTGAGCATTGACTTGCTAAATCCAGGGTTGTGAGTTCAGTCCTTGAGGAGGCCACTTAGGGATGTGAGAAGGGGGGAGGGATAGCTCAGGGGATTGAGCATTGGCCTGCTAAACCCAGCGTTGTGAGTTCAATCCTTGAGGAGGCCATCTGGGACAAAAATCAGTACTTGGTCCTGCTAGTGAAGGCAGGGGGCTGGACTCGATGACCTTTTAAGGTCCCTTCCAGTTCTATGAGATTGGTATATCTCCATATATTATTCAGCTGTTAACCAAAAGGATGGTGGTTCGAGCCCACCCAGGGATGGTAGTAGCCCCCTGTTACTTCGGGGGGGTGATAGCTCAGTGGTTTGAGCATTGGCCTGCGTTGTGAGTTCAATCCTTGAGGGGGCCATNGGACTAGAGACCTCCTGAGGTCCCTTCCAACCCTGATATTCTATGATTCTATGAATAGGAGTGCAGGAGGGAGCTTTCATTGCTTTTGCTCATGCTGTAGCTGTTCTATAAATAAGTAGGACTGTCAATCCAGCACCTTTCCTGAGCCTTAAATTCCATTTAAACCCATTAAATTAAAAGATACGTCCAGCGCATGTGGTGCAGGATGTTTAACATGCAGGGTACTAAATTGACATCAGTGCTTCAAGGGTCTGACTGGCATGTTATTAAACACTTTACAATGTAACAAGATGCCAAATACCTTCCATTTAAATGAACTGCCCTTTGTGTTATTCCAGGCAATTAAACCGGGTTATATTTTTAATCTGACATTTTAGCTGGCGCAAAGGTCTGTTTTAAATATTGCAATCTTTTGATCCTCCAGTTAAAACCAAGAGCTGACGGGGGTGTTTCATCTATTTGCACTTAAGGTTACAAGCGTGGTAACTTTCAGAGGATTTGCGCTTTCCATTTTGTTCCTCCCCTGGTGCGTGCGTGACAAGCTGTGTGCGAATCACTTTATTACCATGTTCCTACAACTAAAGACAAGCCTGATCTCACGTCTTGGCCTAGATTTCAAATACTTTCATCGTCGAGGATATTCCGAGTCAGGATCCACTTCACGCCCATTCACCGCACAGTCTGGCTGCTTTATACCCATCGACCAGATCCTCTGCTGAAATAAGTCACCTTCACACCGATAATAGAATTCATGAGGGTTTCTGGAGAGCTGTCACGAAGAGAGAAAGGAGTGCACATCAGGATTTACCCTGGATTAAAGCTGGAGATTATGCCTTGCAGTTGAACTGTGAACAGCGACAGCTGAAGTGATGTAGTGGTCAATAAAATATGAAAGCTGTTGACACTAGGATCACAATTTATAGCATAGTTCCTGACGGCCACTGAAGGAGCCGACGCAAGTTGCTTTTCACATCTGTGGCAAGCAGGGGTCAGGTTCACGGGGGGAATTTATTTATTGAAACTTCTCATTGCTGTACTTATAAATCTGCAGCGTATCGTTAACCTGTGAGCTGTGAACAAAGGCTGTCTTTTCCCAAAGATAGTAATTTTGGGGGGTGGTTGAAATCAATTTGGAAGGCGAGCGATCCAACCAAGCTGGAAAAGAAAACAATTACTCTTAGAACAGCCGGGCATGTTACTGGAGAGACAATGCCTCTACAATCAACCACAGTGTTGGCTTGTAAACTCTATTTATGCGGGTGGAACATCATCCTTGCCATTGGAAATAGTGTGTGCTCATTGTGTTACATCCTTTCCCGCTGTTGGCATCCTGTTTAAACATGCCGGATGCAAACGGGGTGCCCGCTGTTCATTTGCAGACCCCTCGTGATAATGGGAACTGTAATGGTATAATTTATGCAGAATAAACTAAGAGGAGCTGCAAAGTGGAGTTAAGTGCATGAAATATTGAATCTAGAAGAAAAGCTAACAAAGCCCGATATTTTTTGCCGCCAGGCCTATGTAATTGCCCATGTAAACGGAGAGAGAGGAATCAGCCAGCAGCAGCATGGGGCTCAAATGGATTCTGACTTTGCTGGAAGAGAGAACCAGAGTGGATATACAAATATTGAGTCAAATCAAATATTCCCCTGTAGGCAATGGAGTTACACCGGGGATGAATTTGGCCCCATTCACTTTTCTGCACATGTGATGGAACTATTTAGAAAAGTGTTGAAATTAACATTAACTGTTTATTATTATTTGTTTAGAGCCACCAGTGTACTCGGCATAACTAAAAACAGAGAAACAAAGACGGCAGCTGCAGTGAAGGGTTTCTGCTCCAAGGTCTTTGTTATTAACATTATTTTAGTGCCTACGTGCCAGGCATGGTACAAAGCCAAAGAGCGAGACAGTCTCTGCCCCAAAGAACGTATTGTCTACATAGACAAAGGGAGGGAGGAGAAAGTGTTGTAATGTCACAGGCAGAGCTGGGATTAGAACCCAGGACTCCTGCACCAATGTCCTTGTCACCAGACCACATTATCTCCCTTAACTAGCCCCGCCCCTTTTGCCTCAAATTTCTCACAGTTGCCAACATCACTGCAGCTCCCTCATTTTACCAAGCGAGAGAGACAGTGGTGGTGGCCACCAGCTTGTTTAGACCTTCTATGAGTAAGGTTGGACAACATGATGGTAGCAGTTGCAGGAGACTGGTCTATGCTAGAGCTCTGCTGTTGCTACCCCAGATAAAGTTGAGTTGTTTGCAAAAGTAGGGACAAAAAATCTAGCAGACAACTACACACAAGACGGAAGGTACTTAAAAATCCAGAGCAAGGAAGAATTTAGGCCCAATTTTTACCATCCTGAACTGAGCAAAACTCCCATTGAGCTCAATGGGGCTTTTGTTCAACTATGGACCCCGGAAGTCATTCTTTAGAGGCTTTTTATTCTGTACAACTGTGATGGTTCTTGGGGTACCCAGGACTGTGAGTCACCTTGTTACCGTCTCTCCAGAGTAAGGGAGTATTGCCTGTGCCTAGCTGTGTGTTAGCACCCTAACAACACCAGTCTGTCAACCTGTCTCTTCCGGGCTATGCCAGCCTTGTCTTTGCCTTGCAGGTTAGCAATAGGTGCACCACTGTCCTGAGTCCCTTTGAAGCATTCCCCTGTGGTAACCAGCCCCTGACACTGGCTGCTCACAGAAGTCCCAGAAGGTTTATTTAGGAAAGGACAGAGATTCTAAGAGAAACAAGACAGTGATGGGAAGAGATGGTTACAATACAAAACAAAATCATAAAACGTGAACCTGGTCCAACACTTATTAACAGTTACCTTTCCCGTCTAATAAAGCAGGTTTCCCCTCCTCTGTTGCAGAGCTGGCTGACTTCACTGGAACCAGGATCCAGTTTTTCATGAGAACGCCCTTGCCCCTCGAGATGTCTCCTCAGTGAAGGGATACAGAGTGCCTTCCCCACCCTGTGTTATACTGAAACAGTCTTTTGTCTTTAGCCATAGGCAGGGTGATTTCCATTATTTGCAATTGTCTCTGAGGTCTTTTCATTGAAAGGCTTGGGGTAGAGCAAGGCGAGACAATTGAACCTTGCATTACATCCTCTGCTGATCAGGGCGGGATGACATCTCCTTCTTGCTTGAATGGGCCACCACTGAGACACACTATCTCCTGGTGATGAACTTTTACTCCAAGTCCATACAGCATACTTTCAATATACTTATATTATTCCTTAATTATTACCTGTAAATATATCTCACAGTAATTATAAAGCTTGACAAGTTACGAGCTTTCTGTAGATACCTGACATGCTATGCTTTATGGATAAATTTCCTGCAAGACGTGTTTGGTGTAGCGAGTTTGTCAGGTCTGAGGTGAGAGTCGTTTGCAAAGAACTGGGATTCCTTTGCCAAGGAGCCTCTGTGTCACAACCCCCTTTTATTATTCATTATTTTCATTCCTGGACCAGGACCCCATTGTGCGAGGTGCTGTACAAACACACAACAATAAGACGGCCCCTGTCCCAAAGAGCTTACAATCAAGTATAAGGAAAGGGACCACAAACGGATTCAGATGGGGGAGTACAAGGAAACACTGAGACAATATGGTCAGCATGGTGGGCTCTGATCTCTGCACAGCAGTAGCCTAATCTTTATGAAGGCTTTTGTAGGTCTAATGGTCTTATTCGGGGCTCTTATTTAAAAGCTATTATCTAGCCCTTTGGGGTCAGCTAGTGTCTGAAGGGAGCAGACCTCCCTCCCAGGCAGATGCTGTTACGGTCTTCCTTCCTTTCCCATCCTTCACAGTATGCTGTGTGTAAGAGTGAAGCCACATGTTAGATTTTAATCTGTCTGTTGGGAATGTGGAGGGGTAAGGAGTGGGAGTCAGTGGGGCTGGATACTCTGGCCCTGCTGTATTTTATGTTCATTTGTTCTCCAAGTGCAATCATTTTGGGTTTTATTTAGCTGAAGAGGGAAGGTTTTCCAGGAGCTTGTTTTAATTTATAATGCTAGATCTGAGCATGATTCAAGCGATTTTTGGGGCTTGACTCTGAAGCAGGTCTGATGAGAATAACTTGCAATAGGCCATTGCTAGGAATCCTTCCATCTAGGTACTGGCAGGGTGCTTTCATGCCACAGAGCATCAAAAAAGTCCAGGGCAGGCTGAAAAATGTCAAACAGAACATTTCCCCATCTGAAAATGAGGTTTTGTCAACCTCAAAGTTGTCCAGATTTTGGTGGCATTTTCTGATCGGTGAATCCAAGTTCAATGTTTCAGGATGACCTGAGATGAAACTTTGGTTTGTCGACCCCACACGAAACATTTTTGTTTCATGTCGACCTTAATTTCTGCATTTCAAAGTGCTCCTGCGGTGCGTCTGAGTTTCCAAGTCCCTCCTGTTGTCATTCTCCTCTACGGGCCCTGCTCCTCAACCGATCTACCTCTCCTATGATGGTCTTTCCCTGTAGCTCAGCTGCCGCTATGCATATGGAACTACCTCTGGCTTCTGAATCAAAAGTTTTGAGAACTTTCTATTTTGCAAAAAGTTTTGACATTTTAACTTTCCATCCTGATTTAGACTCAAAACACATACTGAACGATCGGAATTTCCTTTGGGGTGGAAATTCCATTTTCCAATCAGCTGTGTTAGCAGCCCTTGTTCAGAGTTTCATGATAAACTCATTCAGAAGACTAAATTTGTAGGGAAAAACTCTTTGACTCTGAGAAATATACATACTGGGGCTGAGCTAAAGCCGACATGAACAACATCGGAACACAATCATAGAAGGGGCACTTTGGTTTTTTTCTTTGAGTATCTTGCCCCCCTAAAACATGTTGTCACAAAAGTGCTCCGGGCGGTTTATGTTAAAAATATGGTCACCCTAAATGATGATATTTTACAGTTGGATCTAAAGGATCTCAAAGCGTTTTACACATATACTTTTTTCATTAGGGATCAACTACTTGAAGGGGGGTTCCAAAGAGGATGGAGCTCAGCTGTTCTCAGTGGTGGCAGATGACTGANCTGGAATGGGTTACCTAGGGAGGTGGTGGAATCTCCATCCTTAGAAGTTTTTAAGGCCTCACTTGAAAAAACCCTGGCTGGGAAGATTTAGTTGGTGTTGGTCCTGCTTTGAGCAGGGGGTTGGACTAGATGACCTCCTGCGGTCTCTTCCAACCCCAATCTTCTATGATTCTATGATCACAAAAGCCCTGGAATGAAAGTAAATATTTTACCAGTGTGAAATCTGGGGCGCAACCTGATTTTAATGACTTGTTTATGGTCCCACAGTGAGTTGGGGGCAGGAATAAAACCTCAGCTTTCCTGACACCCAGTCCCATGATCTAACCATTGTGCTTCCTCACTTCTAAACTGGGAACCTATTCTGAAGGATCTGATCTTAGCATGAAATCTGGTAAGCACAGTTTCTCATGAAAAATCTAGTATTAGGGGTTAGAAAAAGAGTTCTGTGTCATTCATTCTGTTCTGACTGGTGCCTTACGTTGAAGTCAGATTGTCCTAGGGTGTGCAGCTCTAAAGTGAAAGCTGGAATGACCTGTCCCCTGAAGGCAGAAGCAAAAGATGAGTGAAGGCAACACACATATCACTGCAGATGTAAGTAACTAGGGACAACTTTATCACATCTGTTGAGAGGTCTTTCAATAGTACAATCTTGCAGACATGACATGAATAAACTGTAGATCAAAGGGAGCTCAGCCTCAGTGGCCCAAATGTGAAACATGTTTTAACTTAACAGGGTTAGAATAATAGTGGATTGGATTGTGTGTGGGAGAAATCTGCATCTGTAATAAAGTGAGAGGGACAGATGTCCTGTTAAAGATACTCCCATGGCTGTGATTCTTCACTGCCAAAGCCAGGCTACTACCTACCCTCCCACAACTTCCAGAGAGAGAGAGAGGGGCTGGCCAGAGATTTGTATTACAAGCCAGCACTTGCATTATGAACAGACCCACACAGAGCAGGAGGAGGGAGAGAGAACAAATGGGGCAGGGGAGGTAGGAGGAAAGGCAAGCTGGGTTCTCAATGGAAAGCCCGCTCTCCCCTTCGAGGAAAATAAAAGGCTAGGTGTCCTGGAGCAAAGCAGAGACAACCATGCCAAACAGCTGGAGAAATCTACCAGGCCTCTATTCAGTCAGCTCCTGCTAATCTCATTTTACTGCTGTGCGCAAGAGGAGACATTGAAATAAAGATGCTCTTCATTTGGATAGCGGAATCCTGTTCACCAACAAGTCTGTAGCATCTTGCCTACAGAAGCTGCTTTAGTCCGAAACTGGATTGGCAGTCACCTAAGATATAGTGTTTCGGAGGGGTGCCATGACAGAGGGAACTTTCACTGTGAGCTGAAGCCACCTAGTCAGTAGATTCCAACATCTGAAAGCTAATCCCCAGAGCACAGGCTGTAGGAAGAGGCTGTGGGCCAGGAGATAGGACAGGAGGACAGATGGCCCAGGCAGCAGGGAAAGGGAAAAGATTAGGCAAGTGGCCCAAGGAAAGGAAAACATGGAGGATTCTCCTTCTTGACTTGAGGACAGAGAACCCAAATATTCATCATCTAGGGCAGAGACACACCTACAGCTGCCCCTGACTGGCTAACTTTTGCAAAAGGCAAATCAGTTCTGTCACTTGGGCAGATGCTGCAGCAGCTAGTATGGCATTTTCACACCGAAGCTGCCACATTTACACACGGATGCGAGAAGCAAAATAAAAACCATGGGGTCAGGATCCTTCTGCGTCCTGCCTGGTAGTGGCTGCTAGTCAGTAGGGCCACTGAAGTGCTCTCATTCACTTTCTAGGTGCTCACAGCTTCCTGATGTCTGAGAGTCAGCAAAATACAGGTGCTCTTAGGATCAAGTTCCTGGCAGAGTAAATTGCTCCCTGACATCCGCAAGAACCTGCAAAGTGATTTGCTCTTCAATGTCTGTTTCAAATTCAATAAACTTTACAGCAGCCACATCTAACCACAGTGTGTTTTATCCTTTAACCGCTGCCACAACTATGTAGTGAAACACATTTTTCCATCTTTCCCTCTAGAGTTCAATTAGCTCATGATCTAGGCTGTTATCTAAGCATGAAGCAAATGCCATTAATGACCACTGTGATTTATGGCATCGTGTAACAAGGTAAGATCCAATGTCACGAACGCATAGGGAGATCTGGATGCTCTTGTTCGAATCACAAACCAGCACCAGCTGCTTCTAAGTTCGTCTCTGGCATCTCCATAATAGTGGGAAAAATTGTAAAGTGGTCTTGAAATCTCCATAATTTTGATTGGCTAAACCAGTCACACGGTTTTACCATGTAGCTTACTGATTTCCATTTCATTTGTGGTGGGCAGGTACAGCACATGGCCATGCGGGTTTCCTCACACACTATCTTGCCAATGTACCTCAAGCACATTCACCATCTCTAGTGGTGAGAGGGGGGATTAATCTCCATAGCCTAGTCAGTCCTTGGACTCGCTGTGACTGCCAACAGGGTGGCCAATGAGTGCCAATTGCAATGGTGATGTCAATGCCTGTCTTCAAGAAACTAGCCTGTAGACCAATTCACCAGAGTGCAACAGTGAGCAAATGCATGGAGTCATGCGAGCAAGCCAGCAGCTTATTAAACACAAGTATGGATGTATACATCCCTCATGCTGACAGTTAAATCAATGTCAGCATCAAAGAATGTCTGATTCTACATCCATTCCCTGATTATGCTTCTCTAGGGGATATGCCTGAGCGGGGCCGGCTCCAGGCACCAGCGAAGGAAGCAGGTGCCTGGGGCGGCCAATAGAAAGGGGCAGCACGTCCATCCGTGGTTGGGGCAGCACGTCCGGGTCTGCGGCGGGTCCTTCACTCCCTCTTCCTCTTCGGCGGCACTTCGGCGGCCGCTCAATCGGGTTTTCCTTTTTTTTTTTTTTTTTCTCTTCGCCACTTGGGGCGGCAAAAAAGCTGGAGCCGGCCCTGTGCCTGAGACATCATCAGTGTCAGTATCACTGCTACCCAGAAGAACTGACAGTCACAGATATTTGAGCGCTTCAGAAATGTATTACTCAGAGTATTTCTAGACTCTAGTCACGGCCAGGCACTCACCACTAGTAAATATGCAGCTTTGTTGTGACACCTTCAAAGCTGGTGGTAGCTGGCTGTCAACAAGGGAAGTTGGCAGGGTCATTAACTGTTGTTTGCATGAATGAAGATTTGCCCTACGGAGAAGCCCTTTAGAATTAATAGAAGAGTGTAATCTTTCTGTAAGACACTTTAACCATCCTCTAGAATTGAAAAGATAACGATATCCACGCTGTAACAGCCTAATGAATGGTTCAAAAAACCTGTAGAAAGGAGACCATTTATGTAGTAAATTCTACAGGTCTTTTAAAGCCATTTCTATAGAGTTTTATTGGTTTCCTCCACATTAACTTCTATACAACTTTTGCATATGGCTTTGTTTGTCAGAAGAATGGGACAGTAGAACCTCAGAGTTACAAACCCCAGAGTTACAAACCGACCAGTCAACCACACACCTCAGTACGCAATCAGGCAGCAGCAGAGATGGGGCGGTGGGGGAAGCAAATACAGTACTGTGTTAAACATAAACTACTGAAAAAAAAAAAGGGAAAGAAGCATTTTTCTTCTGCATAGTAAAGTTTCAATGCTGTATTAAGTCAATGTTCAGTTGTAAACTTTTGAAAGAACAACCATAACGTTTTGTTCAGAGTTACGAACATTTCAAAGTTATGAACAACCTCCATTCCTGAGGTGTTTGTAACTCTGAGGTTCTACAATAGATCCAGTAAGGCCCTGGGAGAGAGAGAGAGGGAGTTATGCCATGTTTACAAGTATATTATATTATTTATTATTTGTATTATCGTAACCTGTAGGAGCCCTAATCATAGACCAGGACCGCATCGTGCTAGGTGCAGTACAAACTAAACAGAGGCCCTGGCCTGAGGAGCTTACAGTCTAAGGGTACTGTTGTGTCTCTTGTTCTTTACACAACATATGTAACATAGGAACCATATGGGCATACAGAGTGCCAAATAACCATGCTTACTAACTATATACAACATTCAACATATGTACACTGCTGCTCTGCAGGGTTCTGGTGATATCTAAACCATAGAACCCAGTAAGCGCCACTAGAACACTCACAAAATATTTAGAGGGATACAACCCATTGCCTATACAGTGAAAGGACCCTGTTAGAGTGTCTATTCACTAATTCTGTGGGATCTGACTGGTAAATGGGTGCAGTCAGTGCTGGAGTGGGATGGAGCAACCGTTTAACAATTCACATCAACACTACACACTGCAGGGTGGGAACCTAGGTTAATAGGATGGAATTATCCCACTTGGAACATGGGTGGCTGGGACACCAAAGCTAAAGTCCCGGCTCTTGTGAAAAATGTGATAAGATTGTTTACCACTTTGATCAAATTTAAGACAGCATTGCATAGTGGCTAGAGCACTAGACTGGCACTCAGGAGACCTGAGTCATATTCTCAGCTCTTCCACTGGCCTGCTGGGTGATCTTGGGCAAATCACGTCATCGCTGTGTGCCTCAGTTTCCCCATCTGTACAAACGGGATAACGATACTGATGTCCTTTGCAAAGTGCTTTGTGACCTACTGATGAAAAGTGCTACATAAGACCTAGGTTTTATTATTTTGTTGTTATAATCCAGGGATGAAGACAGTGGAGAGGCAGATGAAGGAGATATACACTGCAGAGGGGAAAGGGGAAATGCCTTGCTATGGGTCCACTCAAAATGTGATTATGTAAGCTCTGGTGGGATGCCATTGTTTATCCCTCAGAACACTCCATCAGCCCCATTCCAATAAGCAGGTTGTCTTTGTGACTCCAGTCCTACAACTGGAAGAGGGAGCCGTGTAGCAATGTGGGAGAGGGGATGACTTTTGTTACTTCAGTCAAGTGTCATTATAGGCTTGGCTTAGGAAACACCTGCCAATAATCAGCAGGGCCTGATCAAAGGTGTCAGATGTTGTGGCTTCTCCTCCAATCCTCTAGGTAATCAGGCGGGAAACCGGAGAACTTGTTATTGCAGTCAAAATCTGCCTGATCACCAAACAGCCAGCAATTTTTTGAAAATGACCCAACCTGCCCACGTGAAAAAGAATCCGTGCTCAGCATCAGCCATTGTAAAGGGTCAGCAATTTTTAATATCCGGTAACTTCCCTCTCTCTTGCTCTGTGTACTTTTCTCTTTCCTTCTCTGTGCATATATCTGTGCATTCCTGCATTTGGAAAGGAGAGGGGTGGATGCGAGGGGCTCTTGGCACCACATAACTCAGGCAGAACAAAGAGGAGGAAAAGCTAAGGGAGACATAGCAAATACTTAAGCACTTTAAAACATCTCCTGGTAGGAGGGGGGGGAAATGTCATTGGCAGCTCCAGAATCTGATGTGGGGAATGCTGGGTGGGGCGCCACAGAAAACAGCTGAAGGAACTGATGTGGTAGGAACGGAAAGCATATGGCCAGGAGAGCAAAGCACCTTTTGCAGAGTCCTTTTTTACCCAGTTTAGTAACGGCCAGTGCAATGAACTGGCACAGATTTATGCTAATGGCAGCATTGGGGATTTACAGAACGCCGGCGGCTTTTCTCGTCGTATGTCATAGTGTGGCCTCTGCACAGCACCCCGAAGTCTTGCACGTACGAGTGACTTTACATGCTGCGTGCAGCAGATATTTGTGCAAAAGAAGTCTTGCCGTGTTTAGACTGGGCTACTTTGGGGAGGTGGAATGTCTGTCTGCTTTTCTCAGCTCTGTAGCAAGAGCCTCACTATGCTTTAGTCAATAGATTGTCATGACAGAGTTTGGGCCGAATCTGGCCACTTTGGGCTGCTTGGGTTTTGTTAGAGCCTAACTTAGTTATTTATGTGTTATGAATTAGCACCGCCCCCTTGCCACACAGCTACAGGGCTGGGGATGGGAGAATGCTCCTAGATTCATAGATTTTAAGGCCGGACGGAACAATTGGATCATCTAGTCTGACCTCCTGCATAGTGCAAGAAGTAAACACCTGGAACGCCAGCACCAGCAGTTTCTTCAGAAGATACTCAACATAAGGTGGGAGGATCATCGCACTAATGTCAGTGTCCTCACAGAGGCCAACATCTTCAGTGTTTGAGGCCCTGATTATTCAGCACCAACTGAGGTGGAGCAGGCACTGTGTGCGCATGCCTGATGTATGCTTACCCAAACAACTGCCGTATACCCAACTGACCAAAGGAGGCTAAAAGAAATGCTTTAAAGACATTCTCAAGATAAACATCAAGAGATGTGGCATCAACACCACACACTGGGAGAGAGCAGCCCAGAATAGGGATAACTGGTGAAGACTTGTCATAGAAGGAACGTCCACTTTTGAGGAAAATCGCCTTGTCCTGGTCACAGAAAAACGCCAGAAAAGGAAAGATGACTGTCACACAGCAATCGCGGCCCAACCCTGTCTTTCAACACCACCTGCAATGTCTGACAATGAGCCTGCCGCTCAAGGATCGGACTCCTCAGTCACCAAAGGACCTGTACAAAATAAAACCTGTGAAAGAGATCATCCTTGACCTCAAGGGCTCACCGACAATGACTAAGACAGCACAGAAAAATCAAGCTATGCGAACTGAGGAGAATTCAATGAATCCGTTTTCATAGGGATCCCACTGTAACTCTTAAATAATTCAGTATGGCACATCCAAATGACAGATTTCCAAGCTCCACCACTGAACAATTGTGGATCAGCCCTATCCTAGTTCTTGATGGGGATTTAAGGTGATGGAGGAGTGACTCGGAAGAAACCACATCAGCCAGCAACATCTTTTCCTCGAGGCATAATGCCGATAACAAGCAAAATATGTTCACGTAAGTAAATGTGGAATAGAAAACTCCCTAGCTCAGTATTAAGTCCATCCCTATGAGCTTTGGGCCGGAAATTCAACCTTTCCAAAGGCAGTGTTCTCCTTGCATCTCTCAAGCATCCATCCAGTGACTTTACGCTCTGAGGCCAAAATCTTCTCCCCTGCTCAAAGTCTGAGTAGGCCTTGTACATGAATGCTCCACAAGGGCTAGGGGCTGAGAGAGGCCTTGCCATCAGCCAGCAGAGAGCCAGTAGAGCTGTTCTTTCATTGCTTCTGCAGCTCATGAACCAACCTGGTCTCTTCTTGAGTTTAACCACATTAGTCCTGCTGTTAATGAGAGGACAATTGGGCCCCTTCCAGCATGAGACCAATTTCAGCAGGGGCTGAGAAACAAAGGGAGGGAACTATGGGAAAGATACAGGCTATAAGAGCAAATAATATTGTGCTTGGGCCTTCCTAGAGGGAGTAAACTCAGTCAGGAAGGCGGGAGTAATTCAGAGGAGGTCAGTAATGGAAGGTAATCCAAGGGATGAGTTATGAGGGGGGGCTCAGATGAGGATAGTGACATGGCTACTCAGAGCAGCTTGTAGCAGGAGATCAGAAGAGCATCAAGGCATGCTGAGGTGACACAGCACATGACATGAGTAAGGGGAACCATAGGAGATGGGAGGCAAGATTTCGACAGATCTGTGAAGAGCTTTGACAGTAAAGGAGCAGAAATGGAGCACCACTCTGGGAAGTTCAGCTCAAGATCGGAGAGGCAGTGTGATCTAGTGGGCGGGTGATGGGGCTGGGAATCAGAAGACCTGGGTGCCATTCCCAGTTCTGCCACTGACCATGTGTGTGACCTTAGTGAAATCACTTCACCACTCTATGGCTGTGTTTTCTCTCCCACCCTTTGTCTCTCCTGTCTATCTAGATTATAAGAAATTTCGGGCCGGGACTATCTCTTACTATGTGCATGTATCGCATGTAGCACAATGGGTCTCTCTACAGAACAACTGTGATATAAATAATAACATGACAAAGGGGGAAATTACTCTGGGGAGGACAAGGACTGTATTTTTCAGGAGGCTGCTGGGAAGACTGGGGAAGAAAACACTGATGTGTTAAATAGCACTGACTCCTGTGACTGTGTCTCCTTTGCTCTGAGGGATCGAGAAACATTCGGCAAAACCTGGTAATATTTCTTTTTTTGAAAACAAACAATCTTTTCAATTAGACGGGTTTGTCACAGAGGCAGTAAATCTATGCTTTATAAAAACAAACGCTCTCATAATTAGTTCTATCCAGGAAGAAAATTAACTGTTTATCTTTGTGTAATTAATCAAAGGACCCTGCCAGCTTTACCAAGCCGCCTCTCCGCAGACCGAGGGTTGGAGCGAGGTGAGAAACACATGAAATACAATGACGGGACATCGGGATACCATAGATCTTTCCCCCCTCTGCTTGTACGACTGTCCACATGAATTATGTGCAATAATATTCCAGGCCAAAGAGTTACAGGGCTGTGCAATGGCAGCTACTTGAAGAAACAATAAATAACCAGCGGAACAGTTGATACCCTCATTTGTATTTACATTTTTAACAGCGGGATCACTCTGGCATACATGTACAGTGGGGCAATCCGGTTCACCTGTCTAATTGGTAGAACCGCAATGCCCTTTTACATACAAAAAGAACAGGAGTTCTTGTGGCACCTTAGAGACTTTATGAAGTAGGCTGTAGCCCGCGAACGCTTATGCTCAAATAAATTCGTTAGTCTCTTAGGTGCCACAAGTCCTCCTGTTCTTTTTGCGGATACAGACTAACATGGCTGCTACTCTGAAACCTTTTACATACCGTGGAAGTTACACCAGGGCTGAGTTTGGCCCAACAGCAGTCAGGTGAATTAGCCCTGGTGTCTTTCCAACCTGAGTAGTCACATTCACTCTTCTTGTAGAATTTCCACCAGTGGTTTAATTTGGATAAAACACACGCCTCGTTCCACTGCAGGGGTGACTGCCTTTCAGTGATGGGTGTGGCAATCCCATTGGGCCTCATCTTGCCCTTAGCTCCACAGACACAATGAGCAGGAAAGATGGTCTTTCCTTGTGTCTAGGGAATGAGTTACCCTGGACTCTGTTCCCAACTCTACTGCCCACGTTCCACGGCAGCGGACGTACTCCAGGTTTTCACTAGTGCAAACAAAATCAGAATCTGGCCCATATGTTCTCTAACACCAGTTTCCCATCTGTAAATCAGGGATAATGTTTACCTGTGTCACAGTTTGAGATTATTGGACCAAACTATTAAATATGCAAAATGTTGCTACCTGAAGGCTGTCATTAGGGACAATGATTTTATCTGAAATGTGTTACTCAAGTGCTGAGTGAGAGGGAGGGATAGCTCAGTGGTTTGAGCAGTGGCCTACTAAACCTCAGGTGGTGAGTTCAATCCTTGAGGGGACCATTTAGGAAACTGGGGTAAAAATCTGTCTGGGGATTGGTCCTGCTTTGAGCAGGGGGTTGGACTAGATGACCTCCTGAGGTCNGGCCACAGTAAGTGAAGTGTGTGGTGATCCTTCTGGATGCTGGAGATAATAATGTGAATTTAGATACTGTCATTAGTCAGTAATTATGTTATTGTTTTTATTGTCACAACAACACCTTGAAAGCCTGGATCAAGGCGCCACTGTGCTAGGTGCTGTACGGACAAGTAGCAAAGTCCCTGCCCCAGAGAGCTCGCAGTCTAAGTGCCAGACAGAACACAACAGGGGGATGAAACAGACCAACAGGGTGGAGAGGCTGGGAGCGCAAAGCAACGTAAGCCAAACCCACCTTCTGTCTACACACAATTCTATCTGAGGTAGGCCTTGGCCCAAGGATCCCATAGGGTGGGTGCATTCAAGACCGGGTCTCACTAGGATTCGCACCCAAACTCCATTGTTTTGCAGTGTGGACGCAACTCAAGCCTGCCCCCCAGATTCGGGCCCTGAGAAGGCACCGATATTATTCCACAATCCCATGGGCCAATGTTCTTTGTCCTCCCTATCCCAAGAATAGCCAGTCAACTCCCAGGAAGTGGAAGCACCTTCCCTTATTCAAGCAACCTAGGGTCAATATGCAGTGTGGCTTCTCAGAGCCTGGGCTTTCAAACCCAAGGTCTGCAGACTTGAGTCCCACTAACCCTCGGCGAGACATACCCTCTGTCTCTCCTTCCCCTGCAGTGCTGAGACTGTCAGCATCCGTGCCGATGGTGTCTGGCATGTGGACAAGGTGGCAGATCCATTCTCCACCCCTTCTAGCTATAGGTGTAAACCCCACTGACGTGGCTAATTACTCCTGATTTATACTATGTCAGTGAGGGCAAAATCAGGCTCAAAACTCTCTTTCTGCAGGCTGGTCTGAAAGGAGGTTGTGTCTTCATTGCAAAAAACAGCTGCACACATAGGGATGTGCCTTGTCCACACCTTTTTTTTTTTTTTTTTTAGTGAAGACAGTGTCGCTGCTATGTTGATTTGTAGGCCGTTGCGAGCAAAGGGTGCAGAGGTTATCATTCAGAAGCCCCCCAATTTTGAAAGCCACCCTCTTCCCGCAGCGGTCTCTGCCTTTCCCAGCCACTCATCTATAAATCTGAAGAAGAAGGAAGTTGAAGTGCAGGTCATTGGAAACCTGATCATTCCCCTAGTTTGCCTGCTCATTAAGGTGAGGTATAACTTTACCTTAACATCACGCTCCTTTCACTCTTCATCTTGCAGCGGCCCCGCTGAACGCTAAGCAGGTCACATATGGCCTCTGTCAGCTACACCCCAACCTTTGGTACCTTTTAATAAAAACATCATGAGTGTTTTCTTTTCGTTTCCATTTGAACCTGGCCCATCTCGATGATAAGGCTTTGTCGACTGGCTTTGCTTTCCAGACCCATGACTCTGTGGCCACGGCGCGTCCGCTTGGAGACCATAGCCATGCGTTGTGTGACTCTGTCCCTGTGTGCGACAAAACGGGGCACTTCATTAACTCCCTGCAGTGGATTTGCAGATGTGCAACAGTGAGAACTAGCCCATCCCCCTCCTTTTGCTTTTTCCAAGTGGGAAGGTGTGACGAAGTGGGACTGTTCTTAATGTTTCCTCTGAATACTGTGTGGGTACCTCAGTTTCCCCTATGCATTTCTTAAGTCTCTAGAGGGTGAGATTGTTGCAGAGCAAAGGGCCAGTGTGCATAAATGGCCGACACTCTGTCTCCTGGCCACTAATGGCCGGGGCCCTTCCCCTCCCCCCCTGCAAGGGGATAGCTAAAGGTGTTGGAGAACAAAGAGATCAGGTGACCTCCTGGCTCGGGGGGGGGGAAAGGAGAAGACCAGAAAGGAGGGGCTGGAGAGTTTCAGTATTGGGCTGACTGGGGAATCATAGAGAACCCTAAGGTTGGGGGCTAAGTTCCCTACTACCCAGAAGGGCCTGACTAAGGGGGTCCTGTTTATGCTGACAAGCTCTGGAGTGGACTGTGTTCCTGTCATCTAATAAATCTTCTGTTCTACTGCCTGGCTGAGAGTCCCAGTGAATCGCAGGAAGCTGGGGGTGCAGGGCCTTGTCTCCCCCCAAACTCCGTGACAGAAGGGCTAGTTAGTTCAGCTAAAAGCAGACTGGATTCATTATCGGGGTGCATAAGTAATTTTCATCATTTTTGAGACCTAAACATTGAGATTTCCTGCAAAGAAACTGACACTTCAAAAAAAATCTCAGTTTTTAAATTCAAAAGGTCTTTGAGATAAACTGCCGATTGTGCAGAAAGCAGGATGCATTTCTAGTTCTCAAAGACAACATGGCCCTTTCATGGAAATCTAGTGGAAAAACCCTGCATCTGGATCACTTCTGACCTGAAATGAAGAGCTGAGTATCTGAAAGGAAGGATGGTCTTGTAGTTAAGACATCAGCTGGGCGTTCAGGATACATGGGTTCTATTCCCTACTTTGTCACAGACATTTGTGCAACTTTTGACAAGTCATCTAATCTCTTCCAGCTTTAGTACTGCATCTACACAACGGGACCAACAAGCTTTCCTTGGTCTGTCTTAGACTGTACACTCTTTGGGGCAGGGACTGTCACAGAGAGGCAGGACGGTCCAATGTTTAAGGCAATAGCCAAGATATGGGTTCAATTCCCTCCTTGGCCACAAATTTCCAGTGTGACCTTTGATGAGTCACTCCTCAGCTGTAAAATGTGGATAACAGCTTAAAGGGGGTTGGGGAGGATAAGTACATTAAAGATTGTGAAGCACTTTTGAAATCTTCTGATGAGAAATGCTATAGAAAAGCCAGATATTAGTAGCTGTCTGTACAGTGCCTATCCCATTAGAGACCTGATCTTGGATGTGATCACTAGGTGTTACGAGTAATGTGAATAATAATTGTACATAGAATTTCATGAAAACATTTTCATCCTTTTCACACTGCTCTAGTGATCATAACAACTGAAAGCACAGTTGCTTTTGATTTATAATTTCTTTATACTACTATTACCATCAGAGGCAAGAGAATGAAAGCTAAGCAGGGAAGTGTTTTTATACTGTTTGGTTTTTTGGCTTGTTTCGTTTTAAAATATTATTCCACTCCAACAGCTAACAAATGCTTGGGGGAAAGGACATCTTTATTACAGATTCAACACCTCTACCTTTTCTATTAAAGAATGAGAGATCTCTCAATCTCTTTCTGAGACCTCCAGCAAAACCATGGAAGACTTGACTTGTTTGTCCTGATATTTCTAAGGTAAAAGGACTATGGGGTGTTACACCAGATGGTGCCAAAACCTGTGGTGACTACATAGATAAAAAGAGACAGAGCTGAATCATCAGCATGGAGGAGCTGAGAGTTGACATCAATGAGGAAGTCCAAATACATTTCACATACATTTATAGTATTATAATACTAGATAGAATCATAGAATATCAGGGTTGGAAGGGACCTCAGGAGGTCATCTAGTCCAACCCCCTGCTCAAAGCAGGACCAATCCCCAACTAAATCATCCCAGCCAGGGATGGGAGTAGAGAGATTCAGGCTTATGAGAGAAGAAGAAATTAACGATCAAGGCTGCCACAGAGGAGAAAAATCCTAGGGACCCCTATAAAGCATCAGTTTTTACAGAATCCAGACTCTCCTCTCTAGTGAAGTAAATGACATCACATAAGTGAGAGAATCTGGCCCAGTTTTTCAAAATAGAGTTTGGATGAAGGACAACTCCAGCCTGTGCCAACCTGCCTGAATGCTCTCGGGTTTGCCCAACAATTGTTTGCAAACCCATCTGCTCCCTGAACCTTCCTAGTTCTCCACTTGTCTCACCAGCGAAGTGAAATTCTGTGAGGCGTGTGTGTGTTTTCTACCAGGTGAGCTGGGATTTGGGTAACTTGGATGCCTTCCAGAAGCCTTTCCTTTCACACTGTGCCCTTTATTAAGAACCAAAGTATGTAACCATTGTGGAAAAGGTGTTTATGTTTCTCTGCCTAATAAATCACTTGTCCTTTTTCATCTTTAATGGCCTGAATAGAACCATTTCCCTGGTACTGAATTACTACAGCTAGTATTACCCCCACTCTCCGACCCTTTGTATGGTAGCATACGCCTCCTTGTGACTGTTGCAGCAGGGAGGATTGAAAGGATTTGGGAGTTAAAAACCCAAATTCTGCTCTCCTGTGGGCCGTGATGAATTTTTCAGCCCCAGCAAGGTCTTTGCGTCAGATGCGTTCGCAATGACCTTCCTCACAAGAAAGGCTAAAAACTTACTATAAAAAAAGAGAAGTTGCAGTTGTGTGACAATGGTAAAGAATTCCAGGAAGAGCTACGTTCTTACCCTGAATGACTATTAGATTATGGTAAAAAGCACTATTGCTAAAGCTTGCTTACACAGACTGCAAGCAGTTTGGGGCTGGGACCATCTTCCTGTTCTGTGTTTGTACAGCTCCTAGCACAGTGGGGCCCTGGGCCATGACTGGGGCTCCTAGACGCTACAGTATACAAATAATCAAAATAAAGCTATTTGATCTGCTTCTGGTAGATCTTCTACCAAATGCCTTCTCCGGCCTCCTCCTGTCTAGCTTCCTGCTACAGAGTTACAGACAGTACATACCCTCACAAAAGCTAAGATTAGCCTGGATGCTCACAGATTCCCTAAATTCAGGAGGGGTTGGTCTGTAGATTTCACAGATTCCCAAAGGCTGGCTCTGTTCCCTCAACCTTAACTGATTCTTGTTTGGTTTCTGCAGTTTGTGCACTGGCCCATTGAGCTCCAATGTAATGTCTTCGTGGCAGAGTTAACTTGGGCTCATACTCAAATGTTGCCCTTAACCCCCACTCCCATCTACAGACACAATCCACTCACCTTACGTTTATTGGTGCTTTCAACCCAGGCTAGCTGGCCCGGCTGGGGATTTCAGCTAGAGCTCAGGTGCTGCTCTCCCTCAGGCTGGTAATCTACCCACTTTGCAGTGAGGATGCTGCCAGTCCTCCATTGCCTTCCCACAATTCCCTCCAAGTGCCCGGAAGGACAGAAAAGTTTTCCCCCAATTCACTGGGGAAGAATTGTAGCATGGCTCAGCTTTATGCTGCAGAAAGAACCCCGAGAAGTCCTAGCAAGTGTAACTCACACCAGGGAGTGTGGCACCAGTGGAGACCCAGTCACTCAGGTAGGGCTTTGCAGTGTGGTGGCTCAGGCTAGGCTAATGTGGGTACCACTCACCCAGGTTAACCCTGCAGTGCAGACAGACCCCTAGAAGCTGGATCAGTCCCTAGCTCAGACCCTCTGAGATTTTCCCTCTGCTGCTAAGCTTGTCAGAGGTTGGGTTACTCCAGGCAAAGTTTCACACACCTCAGGTTAAGTGCAATAGGGTTCGAAAAGCCCCTTAATGTATGTTCTAGATTCTCCATCTTACACTTCAGCTGAGTGTTATCCAGCATTAATTAGTCTGTCTGAATCTGGAGGATAAGCATTTTGTGGGCTATCACCTCAATTCACCTCCTCCTCTCCCGGTTAAATATTCCTATATAGTGACTTTGCATTTCTGAAGGAGGGGAATAACCACCACCCCCATTTTACAGATGGAGAAACTGAGACACAGAGAGGGACTGTGCCCAAAGACTTCTCGAGCTCACACAGCAGCTCAGTTTCAGAGTTTGGCATAGACCCCAAGTCTCCTGATGCTCAGTCGCATTTTCAAGCAGTGTGGTGATGGGGACCAATAAGCACCTGAATGAAGATACAGATAGTTCAGGGGACTAGATTGCAGCTGCTCCCAATTTCTTGCCCAAGTTGGTACATGTAATTTCTGTTCTAGCAAATGTAATAGTAAATTGCACCAAGTTTCTTATACTCAGTTTAGGGACCCTGCAAAGAGCCATAAAGCACCTATGAAGGGATTAGCACTGCAGAAGCTAATTACCTCTCTGCTGTTACCTGCTTAATTGATGAAATCAATCCTTTCAAACCCATTGATTCCTGAGTGGTCAGTGAGTGCTGTGTGAAATGTTTGCCAGGAAACCGGAACCCCCTGGCTTTGTTACAAATACCAGCCAGCTCCAACTTTTGCTTAAACCTGGGTGATCTGCGCTTTCCTGAGCCCCTTTACCAGCAAACTTGGGCTAATCTACACCATTGCAACCAAACGAAGTGAAATTGCCCCCTGTATCAGGTTCTGAGGCAAAACTAGGTGAAACTAGGCAGTCTGGGCTGAGCTTGCCTTTGGGTTTGCTGGAAACTGTCGTGAGTTCTCCAGGAAACGTGGACCCACATGGATTAAAACGGAAGGAGATGTTTGCCTCAGTCCTGTCACCTGCAAATGTTGATTTTTGGCCAGTGCCTGAAAAGCCTATGACACTGTGTGAGCATCTAAAACTACGGGTGTCTCTTTCTGGAGAGGTGCCTGAGAGTATGATTACCAACCTGAAGCCTTCAAAAATCATCAATCAGGCAACAAATCCCCACAATTTAGGGTCGCCAACCCTCTAGGGTTGTCCTGGAGTCTCCAGGAATTAAAGATTAATCTTTAATTAAAGATAATGTCATGTGATGAAACCTCCAGGAATTCATCCAACCAAAGCTGGCAACCCTTCCCCACGTAACTAATTTGCAACTCCTGTTCTAGCATAGGAATAGTGGGCAGAGGGAGAATTATGCCTTGCCTGCAGGATGGGAGGTTGGATTCCATTGCCGTCTAACCTACTCTACTCACTCTTGGTGAAGACAACAGGGTGCATTTGAAGCTTGACTCCATAGGCAGGTTGCACTGTGCTAATCCCCTAGGCATGCTGCAGTCATCAACTAGCCAGGTAAATGCTAAGGGCTGCATTCCAAAGGAATTATCACTTGCCCTTCCTCCTCTGAGCCTGCTGTTCCCTGGGAAATCCCCTTTGGACCAAGATTTATTACCTCCTTCTCCAGTCTTACATCATCTTTCATTTTCCCCAGACGTTTGGGCCCCAGAAGAAAGGAAGGAGAAGAATTCCTCAGGGTGTTTCAGGGAAGGATAACTAGAAACAGTGGGATGGGTCAAGATGACCAGTGGAAATTCTAGGACGGAGATTAGGTGACTATTCCAATAGTGAACTTCCTTGGACAGTGAAAGCCCCTCTCAAGAGAAGTAGTGGAAACCCTATTACTGGAGTTAATTAAAAGGAGACTGGAGAAAGTGCACATGAATATGGGGAATGTAGCATGTGTGGAGGCTGTGCAACCCAATGGGTAGGGCAGTGCACAGTGATGTGAGTTCATAAAGCACCAAGCAGAAAGTAGCCCTGGTCTTGGTTAGGTGCTATGCAATATAATAATGTAACTAACAGGGTATGTTGCTGCTCTGCATACTGTGCCTTTTACTATAGAGTAGACCATAAGAATGGCCACACTAGGTCAGACCAAACGTCCATCTAGCCCAGTATCCTGTCTTCCAACAGTGGCCGATGCCAGGTGCCCCAGAGGGAATGAACAGAACAGGTAATCATCAAGTGATCCGTCCCGTGTCGCCCATTCCCAGCTTCTGGCAAGCAGAGGCTAGGGACACCATCCCTGCCCATCCTGGCTAATAGCCATTGATGGCCCTATCCTCCAGGAGTTTCATGTTGTAGGGGGCTAATGGGAGTCAGCTGCCATTTTGGGCTCCATTTCATTTGCAGGCTGCTCATCATCATCATCATGTTCCCATTACGCCTCTGGCATTTAGGGCAGCGACGAAGCTCCTCCACTCCTGTTTGTTTCTGGCAAGTCTTTCAATGGTTCCCCGGCTGCTACATAGGGCTAATTCTCCTGGAAACATTGGGTGAAATCTTGGCTCCATTCAAGTCAATAGTAAAATTCTCATTGACTTCACGGAGGCCAAGATTTCACCCATTATATTTATGCTTTCTTTGTTTCTTATTTTCCTTGATTGGAAATACGACATTTAGGTTGAAAACACACGTTTAGTTTTTGTCTCAGGGAAAAAGGAACATTTTCACAGTGTTGGGGATGAGGACCCAGGTGACCTGATTGATCATTTCCAGCTTCTTATGTCTTGGATTTTATTACTTTTACTTGACAGCTCACTAGCTAAGCCACCATCCTTTGTGTCAGATCTGAGCCATCCTGGTTCATTGTGTCCAATCAATGCTGTAATTCCATCAAGTTTATCATTCATTTCAGACACCGGCCTGTGTTACTATAATCTGTGAAATGCTAAATGGTTGTTATATTTTTTTTATTATTGCGGCATCTACAGGCCCTAACTGATGGTAAGGCCCTATTGTGCTAGGCACTGCACAAACACATAGAAAGAAACACCCTCTGACCCAAAGAGCGAGCTTACAATCTAAATAGACAAGACCAACAAAGGGTGGGAGGAAGGAGGTATTATTAGCCATAGATTCAGATTCATAGATTTTAAGACCTGAACGTGACCTCCTCCATAGTACAGGCCAGATGGTTTCACCAAGTAGTTCCTGCATCAAACCCATAATTTCTGGGTGGTCTAGAACATACCTTTTATTAAGTCATCCAATCTTGATCAAAACAAATGAGGTAAATGTGATCTAGATGAAATTACTATAAGGTGGGTGCACTTTGTTGAAAGACCATACTCAAGTAGTTGTTAAACGTTCACTATCAAACTGGGGGGATGTAACTAGTAGGATCCACAGGGGACAATCCTGGGTCCAGTGCTCTTCAGTATTTTCATTAATGACTTGGATAATAGATTGGAGAGTATGCTTTTAAAATTTGTGGATGACACCAAACTGGAAGGCATTGCAAGCACCTTGGAGAACAGGATTAAAATTCAAAACAATCTTGACAAATTAGATAATTGGTATGAAACCAACAAGATGAAATTCAGTAAAGACAAGTGCACAAAGTACTTCAGTTAGGAAGGAAAAAGCAAATGTACAATTACAAAATCGGGAACAACTGGCTAGGTGATAGTATTGCTGAAAAGGATCTGGGGGTTATAATGGACCGCAAATTAAATATGGCATCCAGACAGATGTGATGTAGCTGCAAAAAAAAGGCTAATAATATTCTGGGGTGTATTAACAAGAGCGTTGTGTGTAAGACACAGGAGATAATTCTCCCACTCTACTCAGCACTGGGGAGACCTCAGCTAGAATACTGTGTCCAATTCTGGGCATCGCACTTTAGGAAAGATGTGGACAAATTGGAGAGAGTCCAGAGGAGAGCAATGAAAATGATAAAAGAGTTAGAAAACCTGACCTATGAGGAAAGGTTAAAAAAAACCTGGGCATGTTTAGTCTTAGAAAAGAAGACTAGGGTGTGGGGGAACCTTATAACAGTCATCAAATATGGTAAGGGCTGTTATGAACAGGATGGGGATCAATTGTTCTTCATATCCACTGATGATAGGACAAGAAATAATGGGCTTAATTTGCATAAAATCTAGTAAGCTCATTTGGGAGTAGAGAATCGTAGAGTTCTGTGGATGTTCAGTGACTCATGGGCTAAGCACTCCAGGGGGATGCTCCGAGGACTCAGGGGTTGGTGTGTGCCTCTTGCTAACCTGTACAGAGAGAGCGAGGCCTGGAAGGCCGTGCTTGTGTTGCCAGAGGCTGGTGGAGTCAGCAGCCAGAGACAAGACTTCTTCATGCTGAGGGCAAGTGGTACCAAGGTGTTTAACAACCCTGTGTACTCCGGGAAGTGTCACAACAGGTCTGGACAAACACCTGTCAAAGATGATCTAGATTTATTTGATTCTGCCTGAGCTCAGGAGGCTGGACTAGATGACCCCTTGAGGTCCCTTCCAGCCCTACAGTTTAATGATTCTTGATTTAAAGACTCCAAGTGATGGAGAATCCACCACATACTACATACAGCTGTTCCAATGGTTAATTATCCTCATGGTAAAAAAAATATGCACCCTATTTCTAGTCTGAATATATCTTCACTTTCCAGTCATTGGATTTCATTATGTCCGTGTCTGCTAGATTCAAGAGCTCTCTACTATCAGAAAACTTTTCCACATGTAGGTACTTATAGACCATGATTAAAGCACCTCTTACCCATCTCTTTGTTATATTAAATAGATTGAGGTTCTTTAGAGTCTCACTATAAGGCAGGTTTTCTAATCTTGAATCCTTCTTGTAGCTCTTTCTATTTGCCAACTTTCTTTTTAAAGTGTGGGCACAGTACTCCAGCAGTGGCATCACAAATGCAGTATATACTGGTAACAGCACCTCACTAATTCTGCTTGATGTTCCCCTGCTTATGCACCCAATGATTGCTTTTGCCCCACATATCCATTTTGCAGATGGAGAACTGAGGCCCAGAGAGATTAAGTAACTTGCACATGACCACACAGGAAACTTATGGCAGTAGTAGAAATAGAACCAAGGCCATGACTCCGATGCCTTAATTACGAGATCATTCTTCCTTTCAAATATGTAAATGCTAAAATTAGGAGGCTGAGCTCCTTGGCAATTTACCATGAGAAGACCAAAGCCACTGTTTAATGTAGGCCAGTATCCTGCGTCCAGAAGCGATCTGCAGCTACAAATGAAGGTGAAACAATTTGCTCCTGACCAGTTGTTGAAATGTTCCATCAGGGAAGAGAAACCTTTCCCAACTCTGCCGTTCCCTTTTCTTGCCACCAGCCCTGTTGCTCCTCCATCATTGTGAACGTCACTTTCATTCCAACAAAGGCAAATAAGGGCCTGCTCTGTTTTCTTTCTTTTTTATGTTTTATGAAGTGCGTTGGACGTGCTCTGGACCCACATTTTTCAGCTGCCACCTTTGGAAACCAAGCGAGCTCAGTATTAAACTGACATAAAAAAAAAATGCACTCATAAATTATAATCCGTTTAATGAACCAAAATATGGCCAGTAGTTGGGAAGACGCTGCCTCTGTGGATTGGTGGTGGTGACAAGTCTGACAGGCAGGACAAGAGGTGAGTGATGCCCATGGAGACCAGGGCTCCTTGAAAGTTTAATGACTGGAGTAAAGTCAAACAAAGGGCTGGAGAGACTTGAGTTATGGTGTCACAAATACTGGCTAACCTGAGGTGGAAAAGTAGGGTGAAGATCTGGCTTAATTTCCCCAACCCTGAAGTTGGTCCCAGCTTTCTATTTCTGTGCCCAGTGAGAAGCCATGATATCTGGCCTCACCCATCAGTCTGAAGTAGTTCTTCTTCTAGCCCTGCTGTATTTTAGCACAGCTGATATCGCCACTCTCTGGTTAGTGTGTGTGATGATGAGTCCCCGTCTGTGCCTGATCCACCAAGGATGTACGTCTGTTCCAGCCCCTGCCTACAGTGGATCAGTCTAGATCAGTGGTGGGCAACCTACGGCCCGTCAGGGTAATCCGCTGGCGGGCTGTGAGACAGTTTGTTTACATTGACCGTCCGCAGGCACGGCCGCCCGCAGCTCCCAGTGGCCGCGGTTTGCCGTTTCCGGCCAATGGGAGCCGTGGGAAGCGGCGGCCAGCACGTCCCTCTGGCCTGCGCCGCTTCCCGCGGCTCCCATTGGCCGGGAGCGGCAAAACACAGCTAGTGGGAGCTGCGGGCAGCCGTGCCTGCGGATGGTCAATGTAAACAAACTGTCTCGCAACCCACCAGTGGATTACTGTGTGGAGCCCGTGGGCTGCAGGTTGCCTACCAGTGCTCTAGGAAACTCATGCTTTTAGCTCTCAAAGCCCCCAGTTCAATCCCCAGCATCACCAAGATGGCCGTCATCAAAATTAATGCACAGGATTTCCAGAACCAGCTCACTCCATTGGTCCCTCAAGTATTCTGCCTCAGTCAGTGAGCCGTAATCCAGGCCTCCCAGGAAGGAAAATAAAACCCTATGAATGAATGTGAGCAATTGTGCAAGGCTGTATGGGAGTAGCAGGGGCGGCAGGTTTGTAAAATTTTTGGTGGTGCCCAGGACGGGTCCAAGTCCTGCCCCCCAACACACCTGCCTTGTAAGCCGATATCTATTTTTTAAAATAATGTAAAAATGTGAGGGCTCTGGGGTGGGGCTGAGGGTGAGGGGTATGGGGTGAGGGAGGGGCTCGGGCAGAGGGTTGGGGTGCGGGGGTGAGGGCTCTGGGGTGGGGCTGAGGATGAGGGGTATGGAGTGTGGGAGGGGCTCGGGCAGAGGGTTGGGGTGCGGGGGTGAGGGCTCTGGGGTGGGGCTGAGGATGAGGGGTATGGAGTGTGGGAGGGGCTCGGGCAGAGGGTTGGGGTGTGGGGGTGAGGGCTCTGGGCTGGGGCTGAGGATGAGGGGTGTGGGAGGGGCTCGGGCAGAGGGTTGGGGTGCGGGGGTGAGGGCTCTGGGGTGGGGCTGAGGATGAGGGGTATGGGGTGTGGGAGGGGCTCGGGCAGAGGGTTGGGGTGCGGGGGTGAGGGCTCTGGCTGGGGGTGCAGGCTCTGGGGTGGGGTGGTGCTGGGGATGAGGAGTTTGGGGTGCCGGCACTCCCCCAGCCCTCTACCGCCAGCAGCAGCGAGCTCCAGGGGAGGGGCCCCCTCCTGGCAGCACACTCATCTCGCACCACTGTCACTGCACGTGCTCCTAGGGCCCCTCTCAGGTTCAGGAAGCCCCCTCCCCTCCCCTCCCCTCTGGTGGGTACCGGGGGAGGGGGGCTGCCATCACATGTGCGCCTCCTCCCCTGCTGCTGCCCCTCACTGAGGGTGGGGGATGGGGCTGCCCTTTGCCCAGCGTGGGGCAGGAGCGGTGACTGCTGTCAGGGGGGCCCCCTGTGCTGGTGGAGGGTCCTGCCGGAAAAGGGACGGGTCCGTCCGTCCAAGGCGGAAGGGCAGGGGCAGTGTCAGCCTGCTCCAGCACTAGTGATTGGGGGGGGGGGCGCTAGGACCCTGCGGCGGCGGCTGATTCCTGGAGCCGGCAGAGCAGAGTGCAGGGTGGAGCTGCAGGGGGCAGGTGCCCGCTGCCCAGGCCAGGCCGGGACACTCGGGGGCAGCAGGCGGGGCCGGGGGAGAGACCTGGCCCGGAACATTGGTGGAGCCGGGCCCCCGGGCCCTGAATAATTCTGGAGCATGGGCATATAACTCGCTGGCCCTGGTGAGTAGGGGGAATTTCTCCTGACTTATTTGTTCAGCTGACCCACGTAAGCAGGAGAGTTGATAAAATGAATGAAGCCACATAGTAGCTATTGCAAAGATCTTAGTATCAAGCATATTAATCCATGGTCCATGTGAGGGGGCTCCCAGGGACATTAGTGGGAACTGAATGCAGAGATCATGGGCAACATTTCATCCTTAGGGTGGGGCTACACTAAAAAGTTAGGTCGACTTAACTAAGTCTCTCAGGCCTGTGAAAAATGTTACCCCCCGTGTGATATAGTGAAGCCAACCTAAGCCCTAGTGTAGACACCACTACGTCAAAAGAAGAATTCTTCCATCAACCTAATTACTGCCTCTAGGAGCGGTGGATTTACGACAGTGATGGAAAACCCTCTTCTGTCGCTGTAGTAAGTGTCTATGCTGCCATGCCGCAGCTGGAGTGTTTCTAGTGTTGATGTACCCTTAGTTGTTGGCTTTTTGGTGGTGGTGGTGGCGGTGGGTTTTTTTAAGCCACTGTGCTATAAATGTTGTGATCCTGCAGCCTGCCCTGTATGCCTCATGCTTCTGCAGGAAGCATTTACACCCCTAAGGGTTTCAGGAGACTGAGGAGGGAAGGTTGAATAATGCACCTGTGTTTCACATCCAAAAGTGTGAGCTGGCACGGAGCCAAGCCACAAGTCAAATTAATTTGATAGTCCCGTTTCTGCTTCTGGTTTAAGCAGCCCTTGCTCTGTCCCATGGCACATAGTCTAACAAGGACACAGAGGATATACTGCCTGGGACACCCCAATGTAGCCGTTTGCAGGTTTATTTGGGCAGAGGAGCGTGAAAAGTGGCTGGTCTGGCCTACATGTGCCCTGCCTTGTGGAAAAATAAGGGAGAGTCATCGCGTCTTCCGTGAAACGGATCCCTCCAGGAATCTGCCGGGCTGAGCAAGAACAATGAACTCCTTGGCCATATTCCTCCCTGGTGTCAGCCTGTTGGCTTCAGTGGGGGCCTTGATAGTCACAGAAATATGCTGCCGTCAGCTTGCGTATGTCAGCCTGGCCGTGCTGGCGTGCAAATAAACTCAAGCTCCGTTCCGGAGCCCTAGCTCTGCCTCTTGTAAATGGATGCCCAAGCGAGCCTTGTTCTTAGGAATTGGCCACGCTTAGCGTGAGGAAGTTTAAATGGTGGGGCCAGGCAAAGAGTCCCCTGGCAGGATGGTGTAGCGGACGGATCACTGGACTGGGCCTCGAATCCGTGTTCAGTTCACTGCTCATCCACAGGCTTCCTGTGTGTCCTTTGTCTCAGTGCCCCGTTGATAAAACAGGGGTGACATTTCCTTATTGCAATGGGGTGCCGTGAGGCTAAAACACATCAGTGTTTGTGAGTTGCTGAGATACTACAGTGATGGAGGAGGGTGAAATAAGCACCCAGATAGACAGCCCTGGCCTGCTGCATGCACTCACAGGCTAGGGGAGACCTTTCTATGGATGTGCTTTGTTAAAATAGTGCCAGCATCGCCCTGCTCAGCCCTGATTAGAATTTCCTGCTAACCGGTGTCGTTTATTGACAGGGCCAGCAGCAGCTGTCACTAGATGTATACCTAACTCTTCCTTACTCCATCAGATGTAGAAACCATTGGATGTGACCGTTATAGAGACAAGCAGATTGTTCAAAGTGGGTCTCAAGTTTTTAGGGCATGGGATTTCATTGCCCTTTGACCTCCCCAGCTCAATATCCAACGTGGATGCTGGGGAAAACCCAGCCCCGCGCAAAGGAACGAGGCCGGTTATTTGTGTGCGTGAGAAATTTGCTGTCTGCTCATGGTGTTTGCAGCCTCCGTGACACTCCACGAAGGGAGGGGTATTTCCCTTTGCTGGCCTGTTTGGAAAGTGAATAAAGAGACGCAAACTGCAGCAGTTACCAGATTGCTTCAGCAGACAGAGAGTCCCAGACGAGCCATTCTGAATGGGAAGGGAGCTCGCGCTCATATGAAGAAACAGCCAAGGTTGTTCCCACAGTTGGAGAGACAGATGAAAAAGACAGACTTTTCCCCAGCCTCCTGTCCGCCCTCCCTCCCCCACCATAACAGCCTGAACCCGAATCTCCATGCGTCTGCAATGAATACGGCGTTTACAATGCGAGGAGGCAAAATGCTGCCCTGCGTTTTCTAGGCAGCCTTTAAGTAATTGCCCTAGTGCTCTCCTACATATTGGCCCATGGGAGTCATTAACGGCACAGGAAGCCCCGAAGGAAGCAGGGAACGCCACCTAGGAAGGCACTGAGGTCATAATTTGTACAGAGCTTTTTCACATTCTTTCCCACCTGCCACAGATCAAAGGCCCCAGGGGCAAATCGACTGTATTTTTTTTTCTTTTGCATTTTACTGCCATACACCAAAGGCTGTGCAGCTCCAGTGAAAACTGAAGCTCTATTAATAATTCACTTGTATCAGTAAAATCAACAGGGCAGCAGAGTCAAGGGAACAGAAAGGGGGCTTGAAAGACAGGCAAAGAAAGCATGAACGGGTCAGCAGCATTGTCAGTGCTTATGATTTTATAGCAGCTCTCGAGATATTTCATGTTTCACGTTAAGCCCCAGGTCCTGGAGACAAATGATTAAATGGGAATCTCGGCTCTCATTTAAAAATAAAATGTTTCCAGCCCTGATGATTGCAGAGGAGAGCTTGAAACTGTATCCTGAGTGCCACCTAAAGGCTCAAAACCAAGAAGGCAAAGAAAAAAACCCAAAATGCATTTTTTCCAAAAGAAATCTCATGATTTTAAGCCAATCTCATGATTTTTCAGGGGCTGACTCATGATTTAGTAATGTTTGGGGTTGGCAACACTGGGGCAGTGTCCAGTTGATTTAGTTACAGAAGGGGGATTTTCACATTGCCATGAAAATACGTCTTAATTTTACTCCTAAATACGAAGGAAAAGTGTCGCTGGACTTGAACGTGGCAGCAGGGTTGTAATGTAGGAGAAAGAGGACGTGAAACGGACTTGAAACAAATGAGAAACTGACCAATCCCGTCTCATTGTCCATGGTCAGTGTAACACAAACAGTCAAACAAACACGATCAGGGAAAAGTAAATTATTAGAATTTAATCATTCTATCTGCGTGTGTATTAGTAACATAGATACTGTATTATTATAGATTATTTCTAATCTCTAATTATACCTAGCTGTTGTATAGCACAGTTCATGAATAGATCTGAAAGCACTTTACAATGAGGTCATATCCTCAGCTGGTGTAGACTGGCATAATTCTATTGACGTCAGTGAGCCTACACTGATTTACAGCAGCTGAGGATCTGGGCCCTGCATTTTCTCTCCCTAGTGCTCCTTTACATTAGATGGCAAATGCTTAAAACATTCATTACACAAGGTCAGCTGTGCTAGCTATACATTTTTATCCAGCTGTGATAAGCTTCACTCCCTAAAGACTAGTTTAGGATTGTTACTAAATACAATACTTTCACTGAGAGAGAGAAAGGCAGAGAGAAAAGGAAGTTATGGTTTTCTAGATTTCTGAAAAAAATAATATTAGGCATTAACTTAATCGATGCAAGGTTTGCTTGCTCTACCTACTGGCTAGAAGATGAACTACACTAACCTGACTCCCGGGGTCATTCAAGCATGAATTAAAAACATGTTTCATGAGAAAGTGTTTTAAAAGTAATAGAAGAAACCTAAAGTAAATCGCCATCCAACCATTTTCTAGCTGCAAAACTATGCCAGCAGAAGCAGACCTTATGTCCAGAACGGTGGGAACTAATAACAGCTTGCTGTATATTAGCTCATGTTGTCGACAACTGAATGACATGAAATGTCAGCCACAAGACTGATTCTACTGTGGGAGTTTTGTCTATGTAAAGATTAAGGATTCAGCACATAATAAACTCCATTACTAGATCATGAGAATCTTATTCAGACAGACGGGAAAGGAACATAAATCCACTGGCTTTGAGCAAGTTGTTGGTCACTGAATTTTGATGCTCTGATGGAAAAAAACAATTAAAATGTATAAAGAAGTTTGTTTTAGGTTTACCTAGTTAATTTTCATTTGGATCATAAGCAGGGGTAAAGAGTACGGATCTTTACATTGCAAATGGCATTATTCAGTTCCATCTTCAATATTACAGTCATTTCAAGATCAGATTTTCTAAAATGACAACAAAAAATTCAAAGTTGGGGGTGGGGGGAGTTCTCTAACCATCCTCCCTGCAAGCTCAGTCTGGGATTTCGAAGTCAGGCTGGGATCTTTCCTGCTCCTGTATTGTCACTAGGAATTAGGGCTGGGATTCTCAAAAGAGCAGAAGGGAGTTAGGTGCCATTATCCCTTTGAAAATCAGCACTCCTGTGGAAATCCCAGCTAAAGATTGTACCGGTCCAGTTCTGCTCTTTCATACCCATACAACCCCATGGCCTCTGCTGCTGAAACAGAGCAACCAATTCTGTGGCTGGCGGAGTCATCGGACTAGAATCCACCTGTAACGCGGTTGCACTCACCTCTCGCGAGCGTCCCCTGGCTGAGTGCGTGTGACTGCACTCTCTGTTGTGGTGGGTCCAGTTTGTCCCTGCTCCGGAACAGCGCAGTGCCCCACGGCTCCTTCCCTGGAGGCAGTGTCTTTGCCCTCTCAGGGCCTTTCTGGACCCAGCTCTTGAGCTGGGCCACTGCAGTTCAGTTCCCCCCTCTGGGGTGCCTCGAAGTCCAGGCCACTTCCCTGCTGTGGCTAATGGGGGGCTGGGCGGGGACCCAGGCCCACCCACTACTCTGGGTCCCAGCCCAGGGCCCCTGTAGATAGCAGCTGTCTGCTCTGTCCCTTTATCTAAGTCGTGCTGCTGCTCTAATTCCCTGGGTCACTTCCCCACAGCCCTGGGCCATCTTCACAAGGTCCCTTCCAGTCCTATGATTCTAAGATTCACTCTTACCTCAGGGCCTTGTCCTGATGGAGTCCCCGCAGCCAGCTCAGGGCTCCTTCTTGCTCTCCCCGACTTCTGGCAGCACTGCCTCGTCCGAGGTCCTGCAGCTCCCTCAGCCAGACACACACCATCCACACTCCTCCAGCCCTAGCAAGGAACTGAACTCATTCTGGCCCTGCAGCTCTTCTTATACTGACCTGCTGGGCCCTGATTGGCTGTTTCCTACACAGCCGCTCTAGGCAGCTTGAAGGACCTGTCTACTGCCCTCTTCTGGGGCGGGGTGTGGCAGGGCCACAAGGCCTCCAGCAGGGGGCCTCAGGGCCTAGTCCACCCTGTCACACCAGCTCACTCTCCCAAAGTTATTTTGACTCTGCAGAGCAAATAGCACTGAAAAGTAGTAAAAACGTATTCTGTCACTAAGTTAAATAGATGACAATGAACACACACAGCAGCTCTCTAGAGTAACAAGAGGCCATTTTCACATAGTCGCTTTTCAACCACACTTGAAGGTTGTGGTTTTTCAAAAGCACTCAATATTCGCCTAACTCTGTTCCCACTGAAGTCAATGTTATAGAGTTTGGCCAACCCTAAGTGCTTTTGAAAATCCCACACCAAATATTCAGGAGGTGTTGCATTGTCATATTGATTCCCCAACCACCGAATTGGATGGATTTTCAGTCCCTTTTTCTGTGAACAATTTGATCCTGCCATTTTGCTCATGCAAAATGAATGGGGGTCGCAAATCTGAGCATTAGCTCCTCTGAGTACATGGTTTGCACCATTAGTTGGGCACCTAAACGTGCAAGTCCCTAGCTTTGAGTTCATGGTTCATATTCTCTGTGGAAATTGGATTGAAGTTTGTAGATATGCAGTCCCAATACAAAGACTTTCCATCCAGGAATCACTGCCTATGCAAATCAACCGCCAACAGCAAGTGATCAAAGCAAAGTGGGTGAAAAACCACCTAAAGAGGGCCAGAGAAAGGCCTTTACACCCACTATTCTGAGGGCTTTGACAGGACTAAAATAATGCATATGCCTCGTGTCAGCCTTATGAAGAGGGATGAATTTTACCCTAAAATCCTATTGTTGAAAGAAATCCCTCTGGGGGTTTGTAAGGAGAAAAGTTGATGCTGGACTTTGTAGCTATGCAATGGAGATGCTGTGATGTCTTAAGAAGAGAGGTCACTTTAATATATACGCAAGTACTATAGTGATGGAATCATAGAATCATAGAATAGCCAGTCAGCCTCACCTCAGTCCCTGGAAAAATCATGGAGAAGGTCCTCAAGGAATCAATTCTGAAGCACTTAGAGGACAGGAAAATGATCAGGAACAGTCAGCATAGATTCACCAAGGGCAAGTCATGCCTGACTAACCTAATTGCCTTCTACGAGGAGATAACTGGGTCTGTGGATGAGGGGAAAGCAGTGGACGTGTTATTCCTTGACTTTAGCAAAGCTTTTGATGCAGTCTCCCACAGTATTCTTGCCAGCAAGTTAAAGAAGTATGGGCTGGATGAATGGACTACAAGGTGGATAGAAAGCTGGCTAGATCATCAGGCTCAATGGGTANTGGATTCTATTCAGACTGTGGAGACTTAAAACACCTGGGGACCCACCAGTCTCTTTGCAGAAGTCTAGTGAGCCACCAGAAGGGGGAAGCTGACGCAGTGTGACACTGCACTTTACAGATGGGGAATTGAGGCACAGAGAGATTGAGTGACTTGCCCAAGGTCACGCCGGAAGTCTGTAAAGCACCAGGAATACAACCCAGATCTCCCGAGTCCTATTTTAGTGTCTTAACCACAAGACCATTCTTCCTCCCTAACCTCATTAATTGCATCCGGCTGCAACTTCACGCATGTTACATTAGCTTGCAGCAATTTATCAATGAATGGCGCTGTCATTACCATTCCCATCGCGGGTGGACAGGGCTGAGACACCCCCACCCCATGCTAAACCAGAGACATTATTCGTGGGATTGCCCATTTGTGCATCCTGTTTACCCAGCAGGAAGGCATTATGCAAATGAGCCTCAAAACCCAGCCCGCCTTTACATTTGCTAATGGAAAACAACTCTCTCTAAACTGTATATCCAAAACATATCCCACACCCCCACACACACACACACACTGCAGGCTTTAAATATATATGTGTGTGTGTGTGTGTGTATTTGTTTTATTTTCATCTGTGTTATATTTCTCTAACAGATTGGTGCCGAATGTGGAGGGAAAGGATGAAGCCACCGGAATGTGCTCTAAATTAATACTGAATGTGACAGAATCCAGAGCACCCATTTTAATCAAGTTAGTATGTTTTCCATTTTCTCCCAATGTGTTTTACATTTTTGCTGCATTTGGAAGGGGGCTTTAGATATTGCAACAACATAATGTTAAATGTAAAAAATGACAATTCCAACACAGGCTGCTTTAAATAATTTATGCCTTTCATAGTCTAATGGCTGTGTAATGTACACATGGCTATGTTACGGACGTCACAAATAAATATAGAGTATTTATGAGTGATGGATGGGATTTTAAAAATTCCCGCCTGCTGCCTGGCAAACTACTCAGCCAGCTTTCATGCATGCCCAGTGACTAAACTACGTTGCAGGGAGCAAGTGATCACTTCTTTCTGTTGTTCCTGACCTGGCACAGAGTACATGTGCAGTAGATGAGATGTCGTGAAATTGCACAGTGGTACTACAGAGTCTTGAAGATGCCTATGCTCCATCTTCTCTGCTTTTTCCCAGGAGAAAATCTTTCTCCCACTCGTTTCCTTTTCTTCCTCCTCTGAGTTAAAATACCACCCTACCTCTCCCTTGCAAGCACTGGAATAGCGGAGTGGGCACAGGACTATGAGTCAGGTGACTTGGGTTCTAAGTGCACTGCTGCTGTTTACCTGCAGTGTGATATTGACTGAGATTCTTTGGTTCTATTCCCGCCCTTTGGCCTGTCTATTTAGATTGAAAGCTCTTCAGGGTAGCTTCTCTCTCTCACTAGATGTCTTTGTAGTGTACTGAGTGCAACAGAGCCCTGATCTCAGCTGGGGCCTTCAGGGGCTACTGTAGTACAAATAATTAATACTAATGCCCCTGCCCATCTCGCCCTTCTCCCCCCTCACAGGCATTGCTGGCCATGAATGACTAACACTAGGTGTATGAAACAATATGTATTGTCTTCTCAATTTGGTGGATATTGAGAATCAATGTCCATTGTCTTCTCCTTGGTCATTAATTTATCTCTCTGGTGAATAAATCTTGATACACAACTCAACAGAAGTCAATATTTGCTTTTTCTCTTCTATTGCTGTTTGCAACAAATACCACTATTATCATATCTCAGGTCAGCTGTATCTGAATACACCATATTCCTGCGTACAAGGCTTCGCACCATGGTATATTTCTGTATTTTTATCCAGGTGGAACATTATTTAATAGATTTTCAAGGTCACTCAGTCTTCTTCACTACTCTGTAATGTCTATTTCCAGTTCTTAAGGTGATATCTTCTCCAGTTTTTAAAAGCACAGATCCCAGAAGCTGGGACTGGACGAGAGGGAATGGATCACTCAAAATTCCCAGTTCTGTTCATTCCCTCTGAAGTATCATGCACCAGCCACTGTCAGAGACAGGATATTGGATTAGATGGACCATTGGTCTGACCCGATATGGCTGTTTTATGTTCTTCTGTTAATAGGTAATGACATGAGTCCTTTCATAGCAGCAATGCTTTATGTGTATTTCAGCAGCTGGCTAATCTGGTTAGACTTGTCTAATCATTGGCAATAAGCACATTGATGATGTCTCCTATTATATGGATTTTTGTGTCAGTGGGTAGGTCAAAGTTCAAGGTTACCTTGATTCTCAGGATCACAGAGTAACTAAGTCAATAGATGGTGCCGAGAGGAAGGACAGAGGTGAAATAAAAAGACCCTGAAAAATGTGTGTGCCCAGTGGAATTAAAGAATCAAATATGAATTGACTGTTATTATCTTTATGTAATTTTTGCAAGGATGCTCACATGACATAGTGATGTACGTGTTTTACATGCATAGATAGGAAGGATACTTAGTAACCAAGTAAAGCTGGTGCAATGGTTTGTTGGAAAAGGTTCAGAAAAGGGCAACAAAAATTATTAGGAGTATGGAACGTATGAGGAGAGATTGATAAGACTGGGATTTTTCAGCTTGGAAAAGAGATGCCTAAGCAAGGATATGATAGCGGTCTATAAAAACATAACTGATGTGGAGAAAGTAAGTGAGGAAGTGTTATTTACTCCTTCTCATAACACAAGAACTAGGGGTCACCAAATGAAATTAACAGGCAGCAGGTTTAAAACAAACAAAAGGAAGTATTTTTTCACACAACGCACAGACAACCTGTGGAACTCTTTGCCAGAGGATGTTGTGAAGGCCAAGACTATAACAGGGTTCAAAAAAGAACTAGATAAATTCCTGGAGGATAGGTCTATCAATGGCTACTGGCAGGGATGGTGTCCCTAGCCTCTGTTTGCCAGAAGCTGGGAATGGACGACAGGGGATGGATCACTTGATGATCACCTGTTCTGTTCATTCCCTCTGGGGCACCTGGCATTGGCCACTGTCAGAAGACAGGATACTGGGCTAGATGGACCTTTGGTCTGACCCAATTGTTGTTCTTATGTTGTGAACAGTATGTATGATTTGTATCGTAGTAGCCTAGAGAGCCAAACTGAGATTCGATCCTATTTTGCTCAGCACTGTTCATACACATAGCCAAAGATAGTCTGTGCCTCCAAGAACTTACAAGCTAAACAGACAAAGGGCGGGAGGGCAGAGAGACACATCTAGTGCCACCACCACAAGCCTAAGTTAATGCGTTTTATTTTGTTGTTTGCAAATTTCTGCAAATGCAGTTACTGGTAGCTCTTTGCTAGGTAGTTTGAACAAACAATTTTTGGTCTATTGGGTTGTTTGCCATCGGTTCACATTCTTTAATCGTGGTGTGTGTTTGGTCTTTTAAGCCATGTGGTATTGCTTTTTCTGCTGCTTGATTGGATAACTGAAACTTTCTAACTGTGTGATAACAAAGAGTGAATAATGAGTAGCAAATAACTAATTATGCCCTTTTGGTACAAATTATCATTGCAATAAAATTTGCGATTCACGTAGAGCAGGGGTCGCAACCTTTCAGAAGTGCTGTGCCGAGTCTTCATTTATTCACTCTAATTTAAGGTTTTGCGTGCCGGTAATACATTTTAACGTTTTTAGAAGGTCTCTTTCTATAAGTCTATAATATCTAACTAAACTATTGTTGTATGTAAAGTAAATAAGGTTTTTAAAATGTTTAAGAAGCTTCATTTAAAAGTAAATTAAAATGCAGAGCGCCCTGGACCGGTGCCCAGGACCCAGTCAGTGTGAGTGCCACTGAAAATCAGCTTGCGTGCCACCTTTGGCACACGTGCCATAGGTTGCCTACCCCTGACGTAGAGTGACTAGACAGCAAGTGTGAAAAATCGGGATTCATGGTCCATCAGCAGATGCCTGTAGTTAACAAATATGATCCCACCACTAAAAATGAACCCCCCACTCAATACTTTTATTCATGAAAATATTTCCAAATCAAGAATTTACGATGAAATACCGTGGAGGCAATACTCACATTCACACAGTCACAAAGAAGCTGCTGGGTTCTACAAGAGATGTCTGGGAATATGCCAATTGAATATGTGCCAGTAGATGGCACTCAATGCGCAGCTTTGCTCATAGGCCTTGTAGGACCAATAAAAATGGTGGTTGTTGTGCCCTGCAAATGGCTTCCCTGGTGCAGCTCTTAACAGATAGGACAACTACTGTGAGTATGTTCTAGGGATCCACATTGTGCCACTGTTCAACCAGCTGCTAAGGGAGAGTTATGTGAAGTAGGAATCAGATCTCCATTTAAGTTGTTGCGGTTCTGGCATCTGTCTTTGTTACATTAAAACCCTGGACTAAATTTCTTTAAAAGACACACACCAACTCTATCCTCACAAAAACATCCCCTCCCACACACACACACACACACACACACCAAGATCTGGACAGTGCCAAATTACCCCTGGGTGTGTTAAATACTGTTGCAAAAATGTAGCCGCCCTTTATGACTTGCAAGGTTTTCGCCGGGAAGTTTATTTCTTTTCTTTTTACTTTAAATCAATCATTCACCCACCAGAAACATCAGCCTTCAAAGCAGAAGGCAGCTACCCAGGCAAGCTGCCACTGTATCCACCCGATCTCCATGCTGATTGTGCTGATTATATACACTTTTTGGTTACATTAGCACCTGACTATGATTTATGAGGGCGGGCAGGGAGACGGTGACTGACTGACCTGCTTTCATGAAAGCAGCCTGTTTGCTGAGAAAGGGCTTCCGGCATAAATCATTTTAGACATGCTTTTACACTAGGACTAAATAAACACTTACTTAGCCCTGTACCTGTTAATATGTTAACAAGTAATGTCCTCAAACAGCCTCATTATTTGATTACATCCGAGGTCAGGGATTTGTGCTGAGGCTTTCCATGCCTCCCAGAGTCTCAGGAGCCCAAAGTGATCGGCCCAGTTGAATTCAGGGAAAGAGAGTTTATCACACTCTATTATCAATCCAGCATACAGCAGAACTATAGATTTATGATCTCACAGTTAAAATATTCTAGAGCAACACACACACACACACACACTCCTATGATATATACAACGTACATATTATGTATGTTACAGTAGTAGAGGCCCCAGCCAAGCTCAGGGCCCACAGAGCTAGGTGCTGTACAAACCCAGTGAGAGACGGGCACTATCTCAAAGAGCTTATAGTCCAAATTAGCAAGATGGGCAAAGAGAAGAAGTCACTTGTTCAAGATCAGTGGCAGAGCCAGGGACAGAACCCAGATCTCCTCACTGACTGTCCTGTGTTCTAACCACTAGACGGCACTGTCCTTCCTCCCATGCTCAATACTGCATTAAAAGAAATGTCTAGGATGCAAAGTTAAACCCTCAAAAGTTAAGAAATGCCAGCATTCGGGTAGCCAGTGTGCACTTCACTAGTCCTTCTTGTGTGTATGCCACCACCCGCTGAGAATAACTGAAGCTGTGTGGGTGTGGCACCTCCCAGTCAGCCACATACTCCTGCCATGACACATGACACCAATATGGGCTGGGCCTTGGACTGGGATGAGAGTGGTGAAGAAGCCAACTACACCTCCTGCTGTGTTGATAAGGGGCAGCATCCAACCCAACGAAGGGCAAGATGTTAATAATTCCCTTGTTTACTGTTACGACCTTAAACAGTTCATTGTGGCCCAGAGTTTTGTGTGACGTTCTTGCTGGTGACGCCCTTTGTAACACCCACCGTTAAAATCATTTTAACTTCTTGTTACAGAGGAGGGGAAAAAAACAGTTAAAGCATTTAAAATGTAACGTATGAAGTGAAGCTCTTTTTTTTTTTTTTTTTGAAGTTTCCCTTATTCTCTTTCAGCAGAAAGGTACAGTCTTTTACAGAGGAAACCCTCATTTTGTGTCTTAGATGCTATATCAACTGGGTTTTTTTGGTGAGGTGTGGGAAGAGAAAGGTAGTTTGGATGGTCTGGAGCTGGCCATGTTGAAGTCTGATTCTGTTTCCCTTAGGACAAAGCAAGACAAACACAAAAGAGGAGAAAGAAGAACAGCACAGAGGGAAAAAGCAGCTTCTGTCTCTGGTGCTGACTTTCACTCGCAGCCTCACTGCTGGAGAAACTTAGGCCCAGGCCCATGGTTTCCTCAGCCATACTGAGGCGTGGCAAACCTGTGCCAGGATTGGGCCGCGTGAGGCATTGCTTCTGGGATGTTTCTCTTCTCAAAGTGCTGATGTTGCATAGGGTGGAGCTGCCTTGGACGGCTAAGCCAGAGTCTTATTAGCGAGAAGGTGAGAGGAGAGCGAGAGAAAAAAGGGAGAAATGGAGTAATGTAGGGAAGGAAAAGGGCACCCGTGGGAGAGGCTGGCAGCAGGAACATGAGGCTCGTGTCCTCGGTGGTGGTCAGGATTTAGCCAAAGCCAGTACAGATGGTGATGTCATCTACTCCTCTTTCCTTTGTCCAGTCTGACTAAAATGCCTTACACGATGAAGATGGGGACCCAGAAGATGGATGTGGTGGCAGTCCATGTGCCCCTCCCCCACATTCCTTTCAATGGCCAAGACCATGAACCAATCCAAACATATTTTGGTGATTTCAACTGTAAATCTTTCCTCCCATGTCTGGAATCTTTTGGCTCGTTGCCACGCCAACCCGGGACTTTACCCTTTAGCACAGTTCTTTTGACTTAAACAATCGAATTCATACCAGTCGAGCTGTCTCCGACTTCTGCTGACTTTTATAAACAACTTTACGTAACAAGCTAAATTGGGCTTTTGGTACCTTGGTCAACTTCGGGGGCAGGCCTCTGCTGAACGCACCCTCACACCAGGTTCGGATCTCCCGTTGGGAGGGAATTCTCCGCCAAGGAGGTGTGTTCAGATTTTGTCCCCCTTGTGCCTCCACAGACCACAAGAGAGAATTTGTCCCTCATTTTTTATGTGTGTTACTTTATATTACAGATGGGCCTGAGCCAAAGCCTAGCTCCAAATGCTCTCCTAGACTTTGGGAAAGTCTAGCTGTCATGGGTCTGACCTACCTCTGCCATCCTTTCATGGATATGTAGGCCTGGATTTTCTCTCATATGAGCAGGTGTAAATCAGGAGTAACTCCAGTAAAGTCAGTTGACTTTCACTGGGGTACGATTGGTGTGAGACAAGAATCAGACTCATAAAGCCAGGAAATTGCCCTTGTCCTGAAGCTATCGACAGTTAGTCCATGCCAAAGGCTTTGGTCATTCATTTCCTAACCTTTGAACAGTGTCACTCTGCACAGTGCCGTACCAGTATTCCTCACAACAGGCCCAGCAAATCAAATTTAACAGATGAAGGCCCTAGTTCAGGAAGGCATACTTATTCGGGAGAGGATTTAAGCACACACAAGTCTTATTGAAGACAATGGGACATACGCACACGCTTAAAGTTAAGCAGATGCTTAAGTGCTTTGCTGAACCAGGGCCAAAATGCAGAATAGTTTACGTCAGGAGAATTCTATACCTGTGTCTATTTTCCTTTCCCTTCCCTCCTAAAAATAAAGATTAAAGGCGAACACTGAACAGAGACTATTTTTCTTTTTATTAGATGTATTTTTTACCCCTTATTCATCACAGGTGCCCCAGGAATGAGTCTGTCCTAGCCATGATGTAATCTGTAATTAACTAGACTCCTTTTGTCAATCCTGCATCATCAAAGCACATATTTATGGAGTGTGAAATCTAATATTTACAGTGTTAAATACTTGAACAATATTTAAATTGGTTTCATCACTTACTATATTTAGTTGGAACAATATTGTCTGGTTAATAGCAATGAAAACTCTGCCGTTCTTTTGGTTTTTACATTTGTAAGTGTGTATTAGGTAACTGGAAAATATGGTCATTATATTTGTCTAACATTTCTACAAGTTGGTAACATGGCATTTCATTACTGGTATTAACTCATGAATTACCCAGACGTGAAGGATTTGAGAAGTTTCCAGGTTCAACAACCAAACAAGAACAGAGTGCAGTGGGATGTCTGGAAGGAAGGCATTTTAAATATATTCATACATAAGTGTGAAGAGATCTTTTCCCTACTTTGCTGGCTTTATACAAAGTGTATTTAAAAATATTGTTAATAGCAAAAAAAATGGTTAATTTATGATCTAACTGCAGCCTACAGGATTGGGATAAGCCCAAATGGTAGCTCTTCTTTGAGTTTTTGTCCACATGAATCCCACATATGGTGGACATGCACCTGAGATGGGAGTCTTTGTCCACTGGGGCTGAACCTAGGCATGTTCTTGGCCATCCCACCTGAGGGTGTATAGGACAGAGCAGCTCCAGGGCCCCTTTATGCCTCTGGCTGCTCAATGCACATGGCCACAGCTAGGATCTGTCCTGTGCCTGCCCCGCTCCTAGCCTTGCTCCAGCCCTGATCTTGCCTTATTCCCAATCTTGCTTCTGTTCTGCCCAGTCACTTCACCCCTGCTTCCCTACTGGCATCCTGACTCTGGCTCTGACCACTGGCTTCAGTTCCTGACTCCGGCTCCAACCCCTTGGCTTTGGTTACTGGCTTCCTTACTCTGGCTGTGACTCCAGCTCCACCCACTGGGCCTGACCACCCACGTGGTGGTTCATGGCTGCATTAGGGTGACCAGACAGCAAATGTGAAAAATCGGGACAGGGGTTGCGGGGTAATAGGAGCATATGTAAGAAAAAAACCCCAAAATCAGGACTGTCCCTATAAAATTGGGACATCTGGTCACCCTAGGCTGCATGCAGGCATGGCCCCAACAAATACTGGTTGAGATTCCAATCATGCACGAACGAATCATGAGTGGGATTCACACAGGCGAAACAAGAACCACCGGCAGGGAGCTGTTCTTTAACGGTGAGCATTTCTGAAAAAGAAAGTCAGAGCTCTGTCATCCAGAATTAATTCTTCAAAAAGAGAGAGAGAGTGAAAATCATAAGAGTTTGGTGCCGGTTAAGAACTAACTTCCTAACTGTTACATCCAACATCTCCGTCGGATGACCAGTGCGTTGTGCTGGCTGCATTTGTGGTCTTTAATTTATTACCTGCCAAAATATGTGTTTGGTTATCTGGCCGCATCCAGGGCTGTCAAGCAGCACAGTAATGAGTGTGGTGGAATAGATGTGGAAGGGCGTCGCTTGAGTTGGAATTCTTCCGGTGATGGTTAGGGGCGGGTCCGTGTCTCACTATCATTGCTTTTCATGTAGGGCTTTGTAAAAGGGCAGCCTGCCCATGTAAGGGCCAGGCAGCCTGGGGCTAGCCCTGTTCTGAGGCAGAGCCCCTTTTAAGAACTGGGGGTTGGTCTTGATAGAGGGGATTTAGGGTGACCAGATGTCCCGGTTTTATAGGGACAGTCCCGATTTGGGGGTCTTTTTCTTATATTGGCTCCTATTACCCCCCACCTCCTAACCCGATTTTTCACACTAGCTGTCTGGTCGCCCTAAGGGGATTAGCAAATTTAGCTAGGAAGGGGTCAAGTGATTGTCTGAACACTTGGTTCCCATGGAGGGCGAAAGAGCGCAGGAGACCGACAGGGAGACGGTTGGTTCCTGTGGCAGGTCCTGTACCGGGGGAGTTGGGACTCCTTGGCACATGAGCTCTAAGGGGAACGGGGAATTGCTGCCAGGAGCAAGGAGGCTCCAGCAAGGAAGTCCCTGGGTGAGGAGAAAGAGTTATTGGATTTCTGCCGAACTGTTTTATTTCAGGGATCGTTAAAGATGATCAGTGGAGTAACTTATTGCAGGTTATGAAAGGGTGCAACCTGCTCTCTACACATCTGGTCAGCTCTGATGACGGGCAGGGGACAAAGCTACTGCTCTGCCCATTCTTCTCCCCACCCGCTTGTTCCTGGGGAGGAAGATCTGGCATGCAGCCGCTGCACCAGCCTGAGTACCTGGGCAGTACTAACTCAGCTGCATCGGGAGCCTCACTCCTCTGAATAGCCATATTAGGGCTTCGGACATCTAGCCCATATTTATCTGGTTTTGTCTATGTGCTTATAGAGCATCTGGCCTCTGCCGTGCTTCTGGCTTCCACCCACCTGGGGAATAAGGGGCTGAAGTTTTGGGTCACAAAGTTTGGAAAGTGCTTTCAGATCTTTGCATGGGAAGTGCAGTGAAAGTGGAAAATCTTTTTATTATTTGTTTATGTGACCTGGGTTCTATTCCCAGCTCTGCCACTGGCCTACTGGGTGACCTTGGGCAAATCACTTTCCTCTCTGTGCCTCAGCTTCCCCATCTGTAGAATGGGGATTATGATACTGATCTCCTTGGTAAAGCCCTTTGAGATCTACTGATGAAAAGTGCTATAGAAGAATTGGGTATTATTAATATTTGTTGTTTTATTGAAACATTCCTGCAGTTGTTGGGCAATAGACTGGATGAGTCTCTAGTTTCAAAACTTATCAAATAAACTCGAACACCATGGTTTGGAATTCATAACATCCCCTACTGAAAGTGACATTCTGGGCAGAATGCAGGAGGGGTGTATGAAAAATTGAAAATCCACACGGACTGAAGTTTTTGCCTTTCACTTCCTATTTTCCAAATGGCCCCATTTCTTTAAAAAAATACTGACATGTTATGGTTTTTCAATCAAAACTAAAATAATCTTTTGAGAGGAAAATGTCTCTTTTTGTTTTAAAAAAAGGCCTAGTTTTGAGGGAAAATTTGTGAAACGTTCTGTTTCAAACGTTGCTGTTTGTTCAAAATGAAAGTTTTTGTTCACACAGAGGTTTCAGGCAGTTTGTATGAGAAAATGCCCATTTCGGGACAGTATTGTGAAAAATGCAATATCAGAGTCAGATAATATGTATGGTTATGAAGTGAGTAAAGGAGTAGATAACACAGGATAAGCATGCATTAAAAGCCCGCTTACTGAAATCAACAGCAAAACTGTCATTGACTTCAAGCAGAGCAATATTGGTCCCTAACCTCTTTGGTCCTGGCCCAAATGTCATTAAAGTCAATGGGAATCTTCCTATTGACTTCAAATGCCTGCCCCTTTCTCTATTCAACTGTAATTCACAAAGCGCTTCGCCTCTCACTCTACATAGTCCCAACATTTATTTTAACCTGGGATATTAACAGTGTACATTGCCAGCAGGAAAGCAGGTGATGCAATGACATGGTGTATTTTTGTCTTGTCTACTTTAATTCTCGTCTAATTCACATTAAACTTTTGCCGTTTCTTTCAAAGGATCCATTTTATTCATTCCCCCCCCACACACACACATCTCTCTTCCCTCCATTCTGGACCCCAGGAGCAGCCTTCCTTCTCATCTGTCCATCATCCTCTGCAGCAAGAAAAATGGATCTATTTTTTTCAGTGCCAATTTCAGTGCCCTTTGCCAGTCCAAATAAGGGCTGTGTATGTAACACGCCACACGTCAGCTTGGTTTCTGGAGTGTGTCACTAGAGCTGTATTTTCTCAACAGCTTATTAACAGCGTGTGTTTTGGGTGCAACTAAGCAAATGGAAAAAGAATGTCGCAGCAGGAAGCAGAGTAGCAACACTTAGCTTATTATGCTCCGCTAAGTTAAACAAAGACTTTTTAGCCCTGTTATGACTATGATCCCCACTCCTACTCCCTAAGAACATTGATTTTAAAAGAACCTCTCTTAGCCAGCTTCCCGTTAGCCAAAATGCTCCCATGTGCCACTCTTGTGAATTTGACAGAAAAAAAAAAAGATTTGTTGGGCAGGACTAGGGCCAATGGGGAAAAAATTGGCTTCAGTCGACTCGTGCCAAGAATGAGAAAAATAATGGGAACCACTACAAATCGGAAACTTTCTTTCTACCATTTATCAACCCCTTCCTATTTTCTTATAATTCACTGTCTTCAGAGCATGTACATCAGGTGAATAAAAAGTTATGGGGGGAGCTATGAATTTCATTGCACTTTACCAGAAACACGGGCCAACCATCTATCCTGTGCCAGGGGTCAACCATGTGACTTTAAACTCGCTGTGGATCTGTAAATAACCATTGGAGAAACCTGCTAGACATCTGAAAAGAATTCTGATTTCTCATTCAATAAGGGCCACATTTTCAAGTGCTTTTTGGCCACTTAGTTTAGTGCCTGAATGGGAACTGAGCAATTTTGACAACCTGATCCTAAGTAGACAACATTCCCACATATTTAGCCACGTTTATTATGAAATATGCATGACAGCGTTTTTACCATATGTGCATTCAAAATCATGTATTAACTAATGCAGCTATGTAGATTCCCCCTTCCCCCACCCACACATCAACTACTGCTCTTGATTAGGGTGGACATGGCTTTCGATACAATGGGCCTCTTGGGTGAATTAATTTAAACAGCATTTTTTAAAGCTGTCTTGCAGCTTCTTGAGTTTCAGCTCAAAAACTAACAGTTATCGAATGAGAGGAACAAGAATGTTGAACATCTGATCGAAAACAATGTCACTGAGCTCTGCAAAGGGAAAAATCCTATTTCATGCAACAATAATAGTTGATATTTATAGAGGTCCTTCCATGGTGTACGATTTGACCTGGAACACAGCCAGCTGCACACCACTCAATTGTATGTACACGAAGAAGACATAAGACTGTTGCAGTTTGACTTCTGTCTCCACTCATCCTCAATCATCCCATTGGCTGCTTCTCCACCAAGCGTTTTTGCATTTTCTCCCATGTCGCCCTTTACAAGTGGGGAAAAGTTCTCAGTTGATATCCATAATTCCACCATCTCGTCCTTCCTCAAATCCCTTCTCAAAACTTACTTCTTCATTAGTCTAGGGCTTGGGAGACCCAAGTTCAATTCCCTGGTCTACCAGAGACTTCTTGTGTGAACCTGGCCAAGTTATTTAGCCTCTGTGTGTCTCCGTTCCCCATCTGTAAAATGGAGATAATTGCACTGCCCTTCCTCAGAAGGGCGTTGTGAGGATAATGAGGTCCAACTTGGTGGTGGCCTCTGGGTGCTACTGCACTAGAAATGTTAACTAATAATAAATTCCGACTTATGCTGTGATGATGGTGTGTCTGTGAATTGGACACACCACCAGGTGTACATGAGGAACTGTACTGAGAAACACCAGCATGCTTCAAAACATTTCACACAGGCCACTGAACGTCTGTCAGGTAGTGGGCCGGATCCTGAGCTAAATTGGCTCAGTCCCATGAATGAATGGAGCGCTGCCAATGTGTGCCAGTTGCGGGTATGCTCTGGTAAAGAATTTTTGATACTGTGTATCTGGGCAAAGTGTTAGAATTATAATTTGGACTCTGGACTCGAATGTCAACCAAATGGGGCCTGATAAATGCCCTCTGAGACATGTTCAGAATTAGGAACAAGCCAACGCGCGCTCTGCAATGATGTGTGAGTAGAGCTGGCCAGTTATTTTTCATGAGAAATTTTGAAAACAGTTTCATTTTTATCAAATATTTTGGTCAAAATTTCCCAAGAAAACATTTCAGTTTTTCAACAAAAACTGACACCATACAATTTTCAGTTTTCAAAAACTGGTTTTGGTAAAACTTATCCATTATTTGGGGGTGGGGAGGAGATTCCTGGATTTCCATTGATTAAAAAAACCCCTACAAAACGGAAAAAAATCCACAAAAATGTTTGCTTCTAACAAGAAAACGTTTTCATCAGAATTTTAGACAAAAAAATTCGACCAACTCTCTCTATATGAATATCTGAAACTGCCGCTGACCTATGACTCTAAGGCCTGGTCCACACTAGGGGCGGGGATCGAAATAAGATATGCGACTTCAGCTACGAGAATAGCGTAGCTGAAGTCGAAGTATCCTATTTCGAATTACCCGCGCTTACCTCACGTCCTCGCAGCGCGGGATCGACGGCCGTGGCTCCCCCGTCGACTCCGCTAACTCCGCTAACTCCGCTCGCCCTGCTGGAGTTCCGGAGTCGATGGGAGCGCGTTCGGGGATCGATGTATCGCGTCCAGACGAGACGCGATACATCGATCCCCGCTATATCGATTTCTACCCGCCGATCCGGGCGGGTAGTGTAGACGTACCCTAAGCACTTCTAGCTATGTAGCAGTTTTCAACAGGTCTCATCACTGTAGTATCTAATGCCATGTACAAGAATAAATATGTCAGAAGTACCTGCTTGTAGCGAGGCGGTCTGGTTCCCCGCCGCCCCGGAGAGGGACGAACCTCTCTGGACACCAAAGTGGGCGGAGCCAGCGAATCCTGCGCCCACCCCTCAGAGGTCAAGGCACAGGACAGGAAGTATAAAAGCCCGACCCCAGAGCTCGCTTGGAACACAGCCGCCGGAGAGGCCAGACGCCTGTGGCGTAGCTCCCAGTTGGGAGACCACGGCAATCGGCGGCCNACAGCCACCAGAGAGGCCAGACGCCTGTGGCGTAGCTCCCAGTTGGGAGACCACGGCAATCGGCGGCCGACCCGAGGATTGGCCAGACCAGCCAATGCCTGATGCTAGCCTGGGCCCCGAGACGCTGCCAAGCCTGCCACTCGCCAGTTACCCCGAGGAGCCCATGGTGTGTGACCCCGTGGAGGACGCCGTCTGGACCCATGTACCTCTAGAGGGGGAGGTAGGAAGTAGCCCGGGGGCAGCCGACCCTAGTCTGGCTGCAGNTTCGCCAGTTACCCCGAGGAGCCCATGGTGTGTGACCCCGTGGAGGACGCCATCTGGACCCATGTACCTCTAGAGGGGGAGGTAGGAAGTAGCCCGGGGGCAGCCGACCCTGGTCTGGCTGCAGCACTGCCAGAGCCCATGTCAGTGTGTTGCGGCCGGGATCCCCACTGACACAGCAGCGGGTCGTCTGCCGCTGCTAGGGCCCCGGGCTGGGACGCAGTGGAGCGGGTGGGCCTGCGTCCCCTCTGCCACCCACCTCGCGGGTGGCCGTCTCCCCCTCTCCCCGGCCGCTCAGAGCCAGGAGCCTGGGGTTTGCTGTTCAACTGTTTGCTCAGCCCCTGCCTGAGGGCCTGAGCTACTGTTTGCCCCGCAGCCAGGCTAGTTCCCCGACACACCTGACTGAAGCAGCGAGGCGGTCTGGCTCCCCGCCGCCCCGGAGAGGGACGAGCCTCGGCCGAAACGCCCTACACTGCTAAATATGAATGTCAGCAACTCTGCGACTTTACAGTCAACCGTTTAATTAAACCCTCAATTGATTTCATCAGGTTAAATCCAATCATACTTAATTCTCATTGGCCTCAGCGCTGACCTCTCCATCTGCAGCACCAGGCAGAACAAATATTTGAGCGAAATGAATAGCTGGTGTGAGTCCAAAAGACTTACACCAGGGATGAATTTGGCCACTTATGGACCCACATAATGACCAGTACAGCCATAAACCCCTGTTCGAAGGTGGCCCTGGAAACAGCGCCAAGCTGTAAGCACACGATTAGCCCCATTGAAGCCAAAGAGCTGCAAATAATTTAATCAATGGAGTTATAGATTAAAAACAATAATAAAGAAACAAATATGAAGCCAGTTTAGTTGCTAAGCTTGGAGGTGAAAAAGAGACCGTGGGGTGAAATCCTGGCTCCATTGCAGCCAGTGCCCAAACTCCTATTGACTTCCCTGGGTCTACAACCTGGCCTGGTACCTCTGGGCGAGAAACAAGCAGTGTGTCAGCTACCGCAGCAGACAGGGGCTGTGTTTTTTCATTCCACTCCTATTTTCCTTGAATTGCTGCAGAACTTTTCTCAGTTATAAATATTTTCGCTTGCACCAGCTAAAGGCATCACCCCAATTTTGCTGCACGATGAACCAAGCGGCCAGGCTTTTCAGATCCTTTCAATTATGAATGCGGGTGGGCGGATTGGGGATGATTTAAGGCTGCCCCGAGATGACACTGACATGAACCTCAACCGCAATTCTTCCTAGATGGATTCAGTCCTTTTAGCAGATTTCCTTCCTTGCTGATTTCAACACTAAGGGAGACCTTTTTATGACAAAAATAAACTGGGAGCAACAACACAAGAAAAAAAATGAATAAGGAGAGAAATTAGCAGCCCTGAAGGTAATAGTGAAATGTCGCTGAAACCAGCAACCGGTTGCAAGAGATAAGCGTGACTGGAGTTTTGGAGTCTGAGCCGAAGGTTTGTGGCTGTGCTTACCACAGAGATTCAAGGATGCTGCATGTCTTTGCTCAATGCTGAAAATACCTACTTCGGACTTTAATCCCAAAGTGTGCTCTGGAGCAATATTGGAATAATGTAAGTAATTTACTGGGGGATGATGAAAGCGTATGTGTAACGCCCATAAAACAACTATACACCAGTGCAGCATTGGCTACTTTAAAATAGCACATACTTTTCAGAGAAAAGCTTTAATACGCTAGTATAATAGGTTAATTATGCAGTGATCAGCTTCCAATTCTAATAGTCTTAGGCAGGTGTGGAATTCTCTTAAACTGCTTTTATGTTTGCCATGAGGTTTTCATTCATGCTGTTGGGATTTTGGGGCTTCTAGAAACTATACCGAAAATTGAAGAGACTTCTTCTCTGACCCTCCCAAAATTTGGAAGTGTTTCAATCTTGGATTTCAGACTGACCTGTTAAGTTCACCCCTGGATCTGAACACACCGATGTTCCTGCTCAGATGCAGGAGTTGGGTTTAGACTTATCTCTAGTTTTGGCCTCTAGGATACTGTTCAAACTGGAAGTGAGTTTCACTTTCAGGGTTGAGTCCAGGGGAGGGGTGTGGCTATTGGGAAGCGGGGCTTGGTCCAGACTCTGTGTTGGGCTGGGAACCGCGGTACCCGAACTGTATGAAAATCCCAGTGTGGATGGGGCCAAGCAGTGTTTAAATGAGTTTTACATCTACCTTGATGTAGGACCCCAGAGGATTCGGGCTGAAATCCTCTTGGCTATTCACACGCAGGTGTTAATGGGGCTGCACCCGCATGTCGGAGCTCAGAATTTGGCCTTGTGTGTTTCAGTGTCCGATTGACAGGTCGTGTAAACTGATCATTTCTGTCCCCAGAACAGGTCCGGCATGAGCAGTGCCGGCTTCCCCCACACCAGCCTGATAATCCACGGTGAGGAAAGAGGGTCCCCCAGGACGGCAGCGTAGACAGCATCTACGTCACTTCCCAAGGCCTGAATTCCTGAGCTGCACTCTCTGATCTACAGTGCAGTGCTGCTTTCAGCTGCAACCCGTCTCTTATTACGACCCCAGCGCCCCCTAAGCCCGCCTCACCAATCAGTCACCCTCTCGGTGCTGAAAAAATGTCTCCCCCACATTAAACACAGTAGCTCAAATCCTAGCGCTGGCAAGTGCGCCTTTCCACTCCGAACTGGGAGACTCCATCGTGTGCCTCTGCCTCCCGGGGTCCAGCCTTGCGTCATTCGCCCAATACCATTTTAACCCGCTACACTGACGCTTGGGGCTGCAGAACACTGTGTGGAGGAGAGAGAAAGCGTTATGACTGACAGAAAAATCCCAAGCCCCACAGGTGATGGAAATGTAGCATCTAATGCAAAGCAGGGGGGAAGCCAGCAATGGTGCATTATGGGATAGACTGTAACAGATGAGCTGGACCTGAGCTTCTGAGAGATTGCATTAATATCTTTGCATTCACCCCCCAGGGATTCTATCCCAAGAACTATCCAAGCTGCTTCTCCCAGGACATCTGCACTTCACTTAGCACCTGAAGCATATCTGGCTTTTTCAGCAGGTAATAAAGCCTGGAATGGCGTTCAGCAGGCTGCTTCAGAGAAGCACATTTCTCTAAATACCCATCCCAGACAGTCCTTCCCCCAGCAACTGGCGGTGCCTGGTTTATATTAAACTATTGCAGACCTGGCATTGCAGAAGGGCCAGGGAAAGGCCGGGAGCTGATGTTTTTGCAAGTTGCCTAAAGGACAAATTCAAGTTGAGTTTGAGTTAATGTGTCGAGAGATCGGGCCAAATTCTCAGGATGGAGTGGGACGCTGATTGCATCTCCTGGGCTGGGGCTTCCCACAGCACAAGGGAATCTTCAGTGGGTATGCAGCCACTAAATTATGTGGGCCCAAGTTGGGCCACCCATATCCCAGACTTTTTAGTGCCCTCCCAAAATTTTGCCACTCTAGCCCTTTGTTCATGGTACAGTATGGGAAAATGTGACAGTCCACCAAACTTGACTGTCCAGAGGACAAAGAAACACAGCCCATGGGATTGTGGGATACTTTTGGCAGACTCCCAGAGCATGAGTCCAGTGGGGCTATGTCTACTTCGTAAAGCAGTAGGGCTTGAACCCTGAGTCCCAGCTTGACTCAGGCTCGGACCCTCCACTGCAGATGCCAACTACTTTAACATAGTCACTGAACAGCTAGCGGGTAGCATTTGCACTGCCATGCTAGCTGGAGCCACAGATCTGCTTGTAGAAGAAGAAAGTGTTTATTACATAAAACAGCCACTAGCAACAGACAAACTAACAGGCTACCACAGAGATTGAGTTCCAACTTTGTCTCCTTTGTTCACCAGGGAATACACTTCTAGATAGCACACAGTGACATCTAGTGGCAGAATCATATATTGCAAATAAGTATATCATTACAGTGATTAGTGGAGATCTCTACATCTTCTTACCAGTCCTATAACTTTAGCCACCCCCGCCCCAGTAATCTCTTTAAAAAGTCACTGAGAAGAGGATTAGGGAAGGCAAGAAAAGCATGGCAGATTCCTCAAAAGGCAAAGTGGAGAAACTGGGAGCATCCGCTCAAAGTATTATGTACTGTTAAACCACATAATATTGGCACAGTTTAGTCCTGCAGCAGAGCACTTTCATAAACACATTTTGATATTGAGCAAGGGAAATGACCGACTGAAAAAAAAGTCCTGTAAAATCAAGCTATAGAGAGCTCTTGTGTGAACTGCAAACCTGCCCTGCTTGAGATCAGAGATGGGGCTTGAGTAAATATCTTCCCCTTCCCCCGCCCCAGAAAAAAGCCATGTGAATTTCTGATGACAGCTGCACAAACATGACTTATTATCGCAGATTTCTCAATTAAAATCAGGCGGCCCTAATTTGAGGGGGAAATAAACACAGCCCTGATGCTATGCACCTTGTTTTCAAAAGGAATCAGTGTGAAGAGACACAGCAGCGGCCTTTTCACTTGTTTAAGGCTCCTCAAGATGCTGATCTCCTGGCATCAGTGAATAGCTGCTGCCCCCTGATGCCAAAGTTAAGCAGAAATTTGGTTTGATACAAGCAGAGCCAGTGTGAAAGGCCAGAAGGAAAGGAAAGAAAAGATGGGTCTTTCCGTCCGTGCCACAGTGGCTGAGGTGAACTAATTAATCAGTGAGATGAACTGATTGATCTAAAACTGGTCTGTGTCACTGAAAATTGGGAGCAGATTTACCATAAAATTAATGGTGAAATTCTTCCCAGTACTTTCCATACATTGGGGCTGTTGCCAGGAACCCAAAGGATGACTCTAATTTGAACATACAAGTGTCCACTGTAGTGTCCCTCCTGGTACAGCAGAGACTGGACAATGTTCAAATGATTGTAAATGGGAATCTGTATTGAGACCGGTGGACACATACACATCCTGTGATTCTCGCTGGCTTTCCAGGTTACAGTCTAACTAAACGCAGTCTGTGCTGCATAGAGCCACCATGAGGGGTCTCCCTAAACTGGTGCCCGGAGGGATAGCTCAGTGGTTTGAGCATTGGCCTGCTAAACCCAGGGTTGGGAGTTCAATCCTTGAGGGGGCCACTTAGGGATCTGGGGCAAAATTGGTCCTGCTAGTGAAGGCAGGGGGCTGGACTCGATGACCCTGCGGGGTCCCTTCCAGCTCTATGAGATAGATATGTCTCCATATATTATTAAGCAGTGATGGAAGGGACAACTGCTACAGTATAGCCACAGACGTATTTGTGTATAATACAGCTTTGGTAATGGCTCAAGAGAATCTGGTGTTTAGTTCACCATTCTGCAGCTGACCAGCTTTCTCCTCGCCCTGCTGTTATCAGATGAGTGTGAAATACAGGATTACAATCTGGCTTTAATGTGAGGTAAATAAAAAAAAAAAACAGCTAGAAACCATGGACCAAAAAAACAGCTTTGCACACAACTTTAGTTCCAACTTTGTCTGCCTTGTTTACCAGGGTTCACGCTGGGTATGTCCATGCTACAGCTGGACACGTGCCTCCCAGCCTGGGTAGACAGACATATGCTAAAAATAGCAGCGTGGAGGTTGTGGCACGGGCTAGCCACCCACATACAAGCCCCTCTGACCCCCTGGATCTGTTCTCAGGTGGCTAGCCTGTGCCACCGCCAGTGCCATAATGCTCAGACTGCTATATTTAGCTTGTGTCTGTCTACCCAGAGTGGGAGGCACATGCCCAGCTGCAGTGTGGACATATCCAATGTGGCTGGAACTCCATATAGCACACAGCGACATCTAATGGCTGGAAAATGTCCTGCAAGTAAATGTATCATTACAGCCATGGGCTGCAGTGCCGGACTCCAGAGGCCACATATGGGCACAAGGGGATCCCTGCTGTGATATGTTGGAAGAGAGTAGGAAGCATGATGGAAATACTAGGCTGTATTCCGTTCACAGATGTCTGCACGCGGGGAATGCCCCAAGATCCGAAAGTTCTGGGACAAGGCAAATGGTACATTTAAATGGGTGTTAGATGTAAAATGTGCATTTGCTGCACATGGAGAGCCTGAAGGCCCAGCAAAGGGTTTTTATTGTGTGTTTTTTTTTTAATGTTGCAGCAGCAAAACCAGCAAAACTCCACGGCCTCAGCTGTGGATTACAGCTCCTCAAGAGATCAAAGTGCTGGCAACTATAAGGGGCAAATCTGAGACCTCATTCAGATAAGAGTGAGAGATGAAAGCCCATGGAACTGGTACTGGCTAATATGCTGCCTCAGCCCTTCTCTGGGGCCCCATCAATCTCTGTAGACCTGAAGCTTTTGATTTTTTATTTTTTTTTAATAAGTGTCTAGCCCTTCTCTCTGCTAGGAAAACCTTCTGCTTGTGAATCATTGCCATGCTGTCTGCCTGAGCTTGCAAAGAGCGAATACAGCCAGCATAGTCTTGTGGTTAAGGCACTGGTCTGGGCCTCGATAGATCTGGGTTCAGCTATGTCTGTCTGCTTTTAGATTGTAAGATCTGTGGGGCAGAGACTATCTTTTACTGTATGTGTACAGTGTCTTCCACAGTAAAAGGCTCTAGTCTTGGTTGAGGCCTTTATTACTGTGCATTTAATCATACGAATGACAGTGATGGGCTCAATAGAATAAACGGTTGACAACAACAGTGGAGGAAAAGGTGTGAACTGCCCCAGTTTATCTCAATGTGGTACTAACTCTGAAACCTAATGACAACAACTCAAAAGTCAGCATTTGTTGGCTCTTTCACTGAGTGCTTTCGCAAGTGTTCTAGGCTTAGGGATACAGTTTGGGACTGCGGTCAGAGACTGAGGAGGGTACCACTCCTTACTTTTTCCTCCAACCTGACCCCCTCAAGCTAGAGTATGAGAACCAGGACGTTACTTTCATTTCCCAAACTGAGCTAAGCACAAGCAGAAACAAATAGTGTGAAGTATATTTAGCCCCAGGGCCTCAGCTATGGCTGAAGAATGCACAGCACAGCTCAGAAGAGGGATGCAAAGACTGAGTTCCCCCAACCTTGGGCAGATTGGGCATGGGTCCAGATCTGAGGCCGCTCGAATGATGCTGGTTGCTAATAGGGCTTAGACAGCAGCTAATGATCCGTGAGGCAGTCCTGACCATGCCTCCTTCTCCTGACTCCGCCCCTTACACCAGCAACAGGGACGGGGATGGGGATTGGGCATTCCTAAGCATTACAGGAGTCCTTTGCATCAGAGCCAATTGCTGTGGTTATGGGCAATCTGCTGTGAGTTGGACCTCGACAGAGGGCCCTTTGATGCGCCTCCGGAACCCACTCTGCTGTGGATTGCACACACGGTGAGTGCTTGGGCTGATACCGCGTGCAGCGCTCAGAAGGTTTATGTTACTAAAACCGTAGCCTAATTTTTGGAGGTCGACAACCGAATGGGCCACTGTGGTTATGTTTTCCAGCACCCTGACCCTTTACGGGTTGGAACGCTGCTCAGAGGGACGCAGCTCTGGTAAGCAGGGGGTGGTCACCGGTCCTGGAAGATCCTCTAGCAATGGGACTTTTGCAAGCCGGGAGCATGTTTGTTCAGTTCTGACCAACCCTTTAATAACATGCTCCAGTTTAGAACAGCCCCCTGGTCTCAGAGGTCAGCACAGGCAGCTCACTCTGAAGTATCTTGGCCTCGTGAAAGAACCGAACCTACGGGGCAAGGGTTAGAGTTGCTACTAGTTCTCACGCAGCTTCACCTTCCACGGTTCTCTGAGTCTTCAAAAAAAAAAAGCACTTCAAGTGTGTAGCTGCCCTTATTGCAAATGTCTCCATTAATTTCACGCACCTGTCAGGATTTACATGGCTCCTTTCTCCAAGACACCCCGCCTGGTGCCATCAGCGCCACAGGAGGAAAAGAGGCAAGGCCAGGACTGCAAATAGGAAGGGAGGGTCGGCAGGAATGAGACAGCTACAGAGTGGGCTTAAGGAAATGGCTGGAGGGAGAGAGAGGCCTGGAGAGCACAAGGGATGGGCATAAAGGGGGTCGGATGCAGAAGATCCAGGCAGCAGGAAAGGAGCTTTTGAGGAACAGACAGATATATATGGAGATGTACCTATCTCATAGAGCTGGAAGGGACCCCGAAGGGTCATCGAGTCCAGCCCCCTGCCTTCACTAGCAGGACCAATTTTGCCCCAGATCCCTAAGTGGCCCCCTCAAGGATTGAACTCACAACCCTGGGTTTAGCAGGCCAATGCTCAAACCACTGAGCTATCCCTTCCCCCAATGCCTGTGGCATTGAGGGAGAGGCCCCTGAGAGCAGAGTTGGGGAAAGGGGCTAGGAGAAGCTGTGATGAGCAGTGGATATTAAGGGAGAAGGAGAAGCTTTTTTGTTTCGCCAACCATTCTGCAGTGCCATACAGCTTGATGGCCTGCCCAGCCAGCGCTACTTCCTCTCTGACAAAGCCTGGGCATCTCCCTTTGTCCTAGCTCTGGTGTGTCCCTGACATTTGCCAGCCCCGGGAAACCCACCGGAAGGGGCTCAGCTGGGGCAAATCTCAATGTCTCCGTCTCTCGCCAGTTCTTCATGAGCGACGTGATTTTGGAGCCAATATGGGATGATAGGAGACGCTCCAGCCCATAGGCGGGGGAACTAAGGCTGCGGGGGGTGCTGCAGCATCCCCAGGCTGGAGGGGGGCGTGGACAGGGGTAAGGGGTCTGGCTTTCAGCACCCCCCACTATGAAAAGGGTTCCAGTGCCACTGCTCCAGCCCTCCTGGGAATTTTAGTCCTGCATGGGGGGGTAGGGTTGCCAACTATCTGATCACACAAACCCCAGCACCCTTGCCCTGCCCCTTCCCCGAGGCCCTGTCCTTGCCCTGCCCCTTTTCCGAGGCCCTGTCCCACTCACTCCATCCCCCCTCCCTCCATCGCTCATTCTCCCCCACCTTCACCGGGCAAGGGCAGGGGGTGGAGTGTGGGAGGGAGTGTGGGCGCTGGGCTGGGACCGAGGGGTTCGGAGTGTGGGAGGGGGTTCTGGACTGAGCCTGGGGCAGAGACTTGGGATGCAGGAGAGGGTGCGGGGTGCAGGTTCTGGGAGGGAGTTTTGGTGTGGGAGGGGGCTCAGGGCTGGGGCGGGGGTTGGGGTGCGGGAGGGCGGGAGGGGTGCAGGTTCTGGGAGGGAGTTTGGGTCCTGGAGGGGGCTCAGGGCTGGGGCAGGGGGTGGGGGGCTGGGGGGGGGGGGGGGGGGGGGGGGTTTGGGGGGGGGGTTTGGGGGGGGGGGGGGGGCCGAGCCTGGGGGAGGGGGTTGGGGTGTGGGAGGGCGTGAGGGGTGCAGGCGCGGGGAGGGCGGTGGGGGGTGGGGGAGGGCTCAGGGCTGGGGGCGGGGGGGGGGGGGGGGGAGGGGGGGGGGGGTGCAGGTTCTGGGAGGGAGTTTGGGTGTGGGAGAGGGCTCAGGGCTGGGGCAGGGGGTTGGGGTGTGGGAGGGGGGGGGGGGGGGGGGGGGGGGGTTGGGGTGTGGAAGGGCATAAGGCGCGCAGGTTCTGGGAGGGAGTTTGGGTCCTGGAGGGGGCTCAGGGCTGGGGCAGGGGTTGGGGTGTGGGAGGGCGTGAGGGGTGCAGGCTCTGGGGGGGAGTTTGGGTGGGGGAGGGGGCGCAGGGCTGGGGCGGGGGGGGGGGTGCAGGGGGGCGTGAGGGGTGCAGGCGCTGGGAGGGAGTTTGGGTGCTGGAGGGGGCTCAGGGCTGGGGCGGGGGGTGGGGTGCAGGGGGGCGGGAGGGGTGCAGGTTCTGGGAGGGAGTTTGGGTGTGGGAGAGGGCTCACGGCTGGGGCAGGGGGTTGGGGTGCGGGAGGGCGGGAGGGGTGCAGGCTCCGGGAGGGAGTTTGGGTGTGGGAGGGGGCTCGGGGCTGGGGTGCAGGAGGGGTGCAGGCTCTGGGAGGGAGTTTGGGTGCTGGAGGGGGCTCAGGGCTGGGGCGGGGGTTGGGGTGCAGGAGGGCGTGAGGGGTGCAGGCTCTGGGAGGGAGTTTGAGTGTGGGAGAGGGCTCAGGGCTGGGGCAGGGGGTTGGGGTGTAGGAGGGGTGAGGGCTCTGGCAGGGAGGTGCTTACTTTGGGTGGTTTCCGGGAGGTGGCGCAGCGGAGCTAAGGCTGGTTCCCTTCCTGCCCTGACCCCGTGCCACTCCCGGAAGCAACCCACATGTCGCTCCCCCCCGGGGGAGGGGAAGGGGGCGTCGCGTGCTGCCTCCGCCCGCAGGCACCGCCCCTGCAGCTCCCATTGGCCACAGTTCCTGGCCAATGGGAGCTGTGGAGTCAGCACTGGGGGCAATACATGGAGATCCGCTCCGGCGCGGGGCCAGGGCAGGCAAGCAGCGCCGGCTCCAGGGTTTTTGCTGCCCCAGGCAGCAAAAAAAAAAAAAAAAAAA
>QXTE01000044.1:226660-261851 GCA_003942145.1 Platysternon megacephalum
TAGATGACCTCCTGAGGTCCCTTCCAACCCTGAGATTCTATGATTCTATGAACTGTCAGGGTAGTAAAACACCGGAATAAATTGCCTAGGGAGGTTGTGGGATCTCCATCTCTGGAGATATTTAAGAGTAGGTTAGATAAGTGTCTATCAGGGATGGTCTAGACAGTATTTGGTCNGTCTATGAATCAGGAAGTGTGCGTTGTGCAGTGTGGACACGTTAGCACGGTTATGAGACCCGGCTCCAGCAACTGTAAACCCAGGTTTGCAATGCAGTGTGGACGCTCAAGTGTGGGCTTAGAAACACCGAGTCCACAAGCCCAGGTTCCACACAGCTGGGTTTACAGTGCAGGGTAGACATACGCTCCTAATTCAACCTAGAAATTAACCCTGTGATTTGCAGACGGAATCTAGATCATAATGGCAAGGGAGATTCCTGAAAAAGCCGAACAATTCTTAAGAAAGAAAACAGTTCCCAGTCCAGTAAAGCACATGCTTCACTTTGAGCACCTGAACAAACCGCAATGACTTCAAGGGGACCAATCTTATGTTTATAGTTGGGCACACACTTAATGGCATTTTTGGACTGGGGCCAGCGATAGAGAATGCAACTCCACTGATCCCCTTAAAAATATGTTACTTTCCTTTCCAGACAGCTTAGATCTGAAAAGGTTAGAATCAAGTAAAATTGATATTAATATTGCTAGTATTTCTCCAGTGTTTTGTATTCAATTGTGCTTAGCTTTAAAGTGACCCTACTGTGATCCTCCAAAGAGAGACCCTAAAACAAATACTAAAATATACCACACAACTGGCCCCAAACAGCTGCAGTGATGTTCACCTGGCTCGGGGTGAATTTCTCCAGTCTCACATGATATTGTGCCTTGGATGGGGAAAGAAAAACCCAGGCCCTGCAAGGAGTGGCACTGGGGTTCATTGGGTGGCATTTTTCTCAAAGCCCTAGTATACTAGTACCATCCTGGGTTTCCACAAGTTCTGTAGCTCTGTGGGCCAGCCACCAGGGTGGAGGGGGAGGACAAATGTATGTAACACATGCGAAACAGTGGGCTACATTAGCAAAGCATTTGGGGGTGTTGTGTTGTAAGACGTGCCATCTTTCAGACAAGATCTGAAACTGAGCTCCGACCACTTGTGCTCATCAAAGTGTTAGCGTTGCCTGCATTTAGAAATTTATCACACATCTCGTGATATTCAGTGTTTTTTCTTAAAGCCCCAGCTCCTGGAATCAGGTGATTATGTGAGATGCTCAGCTTGCAGGAAAAAGAAAAGTAAACTTCTAGCCCTCGTGGTTGTGGAGAACAGCTTAAAAATGTGTCCCAAGGGCCCATTAAAGGCACAGAAATCAGAAGGCAAATAAAGACTCATCTTCCTATCGATCAATATTTTCTTGGAGCCTGACTTGTGATTTTTTTGGAATGCTTGGGTTGGCAGTATTGGAGCTCCCGTGACACTTTCCCCAAGAATAGAGTCCTGGCCAAATCCCAATTTGGATGATCCGATTCTGTCTATTTAAAATCCTCCCTGGACTTTCAATTGAATATGGAATTCTTGATCACTGTTGTAAATTTCTTCAATGATGCTGTGCACTAGGACACAGCTTCTACAGCCTACCCTAGATCGTTTTATACTTGAGTGGTGGACCATCGCTGTGTATCAACTTTGAAAAGCAGTTTGACATATTCCTCTGGATTCAGGCGCTGTTTAGGAGTATTTATTATTATTACGATCGCAGTGCTGATTAGCGTTCGGGGCTATTACTGGAGAATGCCAGAGTATTTTTTTCCCAGGATTTAAACTCGGCCACGGGGCCGTTTTTCTACAGAAATAGCACCCTGGAGGGAGCTGTCATTTCTGGATGCTGATTAGCTTTTGCAAGGTTACAGCGAGCAAGACTGATTACCCTGTAGTGAGCTTGAGTTCATTCACCTAATCAGGCCAGCCCAGCGGGCGGGTGGGGGGGAGGGGGAGAGAATGTAACCCTACCTCACAGTTTGACAACTTGGGCTGTTCCAGAGTTTTTCTCACACCCACAAGCTGTAACAATTCATTATGTTTGATTTTCATTCTTCCAGCACCAGACTTGGCTGGTCCTTCATTCACAGCTTGTTTTAGTGACATGCAATTACTCCCAGGACTCTCTTGGCTTTAGTAGCCTCTGAGAGTCTTTGAATTTATGTATGCACCTATTTTATTTACTGATTAATTCTAAGAAATTATGAGATCTTTTGAAGGAGCCTTAAGTATACTAAGCTAAGAAAGCAGGGTGTCTGATCTGCCCTGCCCACTTCAGATTGTTTGAGTTGGGGATGGGCAGACCAGACGTACTGAAGGCCGAGGCTAGAAATGAAGCAATAGTCTTGTAGCTAAGGCACTCACCTTAAGAGATGTGGATTCCATTCCCTGCTCTGCTACAGCCTTCCTGTGTGGCTATGGGCATGTCACTTGAGCCCTCTGTTATGATGGAAGTTGGGTGAAATCAATTGCAAGCTGGTGAGTGTAACAGCCAACCTTCATTTAGGATAAATGTAAGAAGCAATGAAGTTCCTTGATGGAATAGATAACTGAAACAATAGGAGGCACCTTCCCCCCCCCCCCCACCACCAAAAAAAAAAAAAAAACCCATAGGCCACATGCAAGGCTGGAGTCCGAGTTCCTCCAGCATGTGGTGGGGGGGAGGGATAGCTCAGTGGTTTGAGCATTGGCCTGCTAAACCCAGGGTTCTGAGTNGAATGTAAACATGGGGGCTGAGTATTGTTTGGTGGAACACTGTGTGTGTGTGTGTGTGTGTGTGTGTGTACACAGAATAGGTGGTAAGGAAGCCCCAGAAAACACTTGCAGTGTGACCTTGAGAAAAATCTAATAGAGCGATTTGGGGCAGATTGCTGGCTGGAAAGAGGCTTTGAACAGAGAAACTGTCTCCTGCTGTGTTCAGGAAAACAGCACTTTGTACATTCTTTGTAAATAGGATAGCAGCAAAGAAATACCTGACTCCATCGTCAATTTCTCTGTCTAACAGGAACAACCTCCAACCCCCCATATACTGACTAACTTCTTGAGCCAAAAGGTGTAACACCTTTCTTGATACCCCATTTATAAAATCAGGATCATAACCCTTCCTTTGTCTTGTCTATTTAGATTGTAAGCTACTTGGAGCAGGGACTGTATCTCAGTACATGCTCGTACAGTGCCTGATACAAGGAGGCCCTGACCTTGGTTGGAGCCCCCAGGTGCTACTGTGATTTCCTCACAAGTGTGGCCGGGGCTGGAGTCAGTCTGGCCATGCACCAAGATGCTTAAGTTCTCTTGCAAATGTCACCTCTGCCCGGGGGGAGGGGGGGGAGGGGGACACTCTCATTGGCTGCCTTCTGCCATCTATCTAAAAGTCCGGGGGGGGCGTTTAGATAGATGAACAAGAGAGAGTTTCTTTGCTCACAGTTCCAAGCCTCTTTCCAGCCAGCACTCTGACCAAAAGCTCTCACTTGCTCATCTCCTGGGGAAGGACAGCCAGTCAGGACTGCTGCAGGAAGCAGGTAGAGCCCTGTCCTCAGGAGCCATCCTCAGGGGTGAGGAGAGAGCAGAAAGTGCCCCCCAGCTCAAGATGGCTCCCCTTTCCTCCAGGGAGCAACAGGGTGGCTTTTCTGCTCCTCCCTCCGCCCTCCTGCAGCGCCTGGCCTGGGAAGGGAGGAGGCAGGGCGATGAATCCCTGCAGCTGCCCCCCCCCCCCGTGTGTGTGTGTGTGTGTGTGTGTGTGTGTGTGAAGAAATCCAGGAGGAGCAACTGTGGGGCTGGGGTAGGGAGCAGAACTGATGTGGAGGCTGGGAGGAGTGCGTAATTAATTGCTGGCCTTGGGGCGAGGTGGATGTGGGGCTGGGGGACACACACACAGAGTTAATTAATTAGAAGGTTGGGGTCTGGGGAGAAGCTGGAAGCAGAGCACCATCAGGCAGCTAAGGGGAGCTCTTGGGCTGGGAGCCAAAACGGCTGTATCCAATACAGTCAGGAGGGTGGGCAATATGAATTCTCTTTCACACACAGACACACTGTGTGGGAGCGGGGGGGATTGAAAAAATCAAAAGACAGCCCGAAAACACAACCTCCTCTTTTCAAAATCATGAGGGTTTTTTTTGGGGGGGGGGGTGTCAATCTCATGATTTTTGAACTTTGGGGGTCAGCCACCCAGAATACAGCTGATAAGCCCGATCCCAAATGTATCGGCAAGCACCAGGAAGTTCAGGTGGTTTATTTTTTTTTAACTGATTTTTCCTTTTGCATGAACCCTGCTCCCCCCCCTTGGCTCTGTAGAACTGGGACTGAAAGTTTCTGTGGGCTCGCAAGGGGAAGGTGATTTGACCAGATCTGATATTCTCTCCAGTAGAGGGCAGTGGTGCCCAGGCACGCTGCCGGCTAACCCATTGCAACCTCTTTATTTAGACACTCCAGACACTTGAACAATATATTTCTGAGCTGCAAAGGGAAAAGCTGGCCCCAGTAATGGTTGCACGCTACGGGATGCTGCTAATGTGTCATCGGTGGAGACTGAAGTGTCCTTCAGAGCAGACGCCGCTCGGTGCGCCTTGTCACAGATGGCTGGGGTGCTGCTTGCCTCAAGCCTGCCTGTGGGGCTGAGAAATGTTCATTTAGCATTCGCCGCCTGCCCGCAAGTCTCTCTCCCTAATTAGGGGCGACGTAGGAAACACCACGCAGCGCGCAGACCTTTCAGTCTGATCCGCGCCAGGCAGGGGTAGGGGAATGTGACGGGAGCAGAGATTTCGGGATCGGGCTGTCAAGAATCATTCCGCTGAGCACAAAGCGGAAGAGGGGATGATTAGCCAAGCCCAGCCGTGCTGCTGGAGTGAAAAAAGTGCTGACACGCATCCCCCCCCACACTTTTCCTAATGGGGGTTGTTCCTAATCCGTCCCTCAACTGAAACCCATTTCATCCTCCCACTTTTTGGCACGTGCCCGATGGTGAATCGTGGCTTTTGGATGTAGAGGCCCCGGGCGCCCTGCTACTGACCCACCCGGGAGCATGGTAGTGCCTGAGCATGTGGGGTCCCATACCCGGGGGTTTGCCTTGCGATGTGGGTTCCACCAACTGAGATGTACTAGGTAGGCGGAGAATGGATTAGGTATTTGGTTGTCAGGCAATCGGTCATTCCTTGCCTGGGCATTTATTCACCTGCAGTAATATAAAGCAGAGCCGCTTTGCTGCTTCTCGTTAGCATCTCTCTGGATAGTGACCCAGCCGGGATCCCTGGGAACACCAGTGTCTCTTGGTTGCTCCCCACACGTTCCTGTCACAGGTAACTCTCTCCTGCCTCCCCCACTCCCTGGCTTTGTTGATCATTATTTAACATGGTTCTTGCGATAGTGCTTAAAGGCCACAGCAGCCGGGATGGATTGTGCCAGAAGCTCCCTACAGGCTGACTGGCTCTTTAGGGGGAGAAGAGTCCAGCCCCACCTGTAACACACTTAGCTCATCTGCCCTGATGGAAAAAATGATCCAAATCACATGGGAGACGTGCAGCTAAACCAGGCCCTTCCTGGTGGAGAGAAGACAGAAGGGGAGACTCCAGGTACAAATCCCTTGGAGTCGGTGCTTGGTAGAGAGGAGGGAGAGACAAAAAAGGAGCCCGGGGATGGGGAAAGCTGAGCACTGAGGGTGGGCTGAACAGAAGACAGACAAAGTGGGAAGGGCAGGAGTGGAAGACTGTGTTTGTTTTAGCCTTGGATACTCTGGAAAGAGGGGGCTTTTTTTTAATGAATGATTTAGCTGGAGAGCCCCGTCACTGCAGCGGCCAGGCCAGGCTGGAAGGTCAGGAGATCTGACCTGAATTAGGAGAGACAGAGGCAGCCGCTAGCCCAAAGCCGGACAGGGGAGGCAGTGCTGTGCAAACCTATCGTTCCCCCTTTTTGAGCTGAGTGGCTAGTCAGGGCCCTGGGGATGTTCCAGTTGGGAGTAGAAACTGACAATAGGCTCCGGTAGTTTCTTTGAGGCAGCCTTCTTTATTTACAAGGAATGGATGAAGTCCTGCCTCTGCGAACACAGGAAGGCGCAAAACCAGGGCGGAGCGTCTTGGCTTATAGCCCCAAGCTGCTTCAGCCAGCACCAGACCCAGCTGCCCTCTCCCTAGCTTCTTCCAGGATCATGCACTAGTAGGGTTGCCAATTTTGGTTGGACATATTCCTGGAGGTTTCATCACAAGACATAATCTTAATTAAAGATTCATCTTTCATTCCTGGAGACTCCAGGACAATCCTGGAGGGTTGGCAACCCTATGCACTGGGCTTCCCCCGGCTGTCCCTCCGGCTGTCTTCCTGCAGCTTATCCTGTCTCCCTCAATCTCACGCAAACACACANCTTTCATTCCTGGAGACTCCAGGACAATCCTGGAGGGTTGGCAACCCTATGCACTGGGCTTCCCCCGGCTGTCCCTCCGGCTGTCTTCCTGCAGCTTATCCTGTCTCCCTCAATCTCACGCAAACACACACTTCCACCGATCAAAGCCCCTGCCCCTGCCTTCTCGAACCGGGGGTTATGATATTCCGCTTCTCGTTAGCGTTCCCAGGGGCCTGGGGTTTTGGGCGCCACGGCCGTTGTTTCCTCCTCCTGATCAGGGCCAGCTCCAGGGGCCAGCGCAGGAAGCAGGTGCTTGGGGCGGCCAATGGAAAGGGGCGACACGTCCGGGTCTCCGGCGGGAATGCGGCGGCGGGTCCCTCAGTCCCTCTCTTCCTCTTTGAGCTGCCGACGAAGAGGAAGAGAGGGAGTGAAGGACCCGCTGCCGAATTGCCGCAGAAGAATGAAGCGGCGCCATTGAGCTGCCGCTGAAGTGCCGCCGATTGGCTTTATCTTTTTTTTTTTTTTTCGCTTCGCCGCTTGTGGTGGCAAAAAAGCTGGAGCCGGCCCTGCTCCTGATTACAAAGCCTGTCTGCATGCGTTCTGAATGGCAGGGGGCAGCCACCCCAAAGCCATACCGAGGTTTAGCCTTGCGAATCATAGAATCATAGAATCTCAGGGTTGGAAGGGACCTCAGGAGGTCATCTAGTCCNTGCCAAATTGCCGCAGAAGAATGAAGCAGCGCCATTGAGCTGCCGCTGAAGTGCCGCCGATCGGCTTTATCTTCTTTTTTTTTCCGCTTTGCCACTTGTGGCGGCAAAAAAGCTGGAGCCGGCCCTGCTCCTGATTACAAAGCCTGTCTACATGCATTCTGAATGGCAGGTGGCAGCCACCCCAAAGCCATACCGAGGTTTAGCCTGACCCATAACACTATCGTAAATCACAATCCCTATCCCAAAGACCATGCAGTCTAGAAGACAAGGTGAGATGACACAATCAAATAGGCCGGGGCAGAGTAGGCGCGATGAGACAACAAATACGTTAAGATGTGCACATTTTTTAGTCAGCCTGTTGTAGTGACGCGAGCCATCCATCTTGTCTTAACTCAGGCCCTGATCCTGAATGAGCTCCACACTGATTGACCCCTGCACTCCCATAGAACCCCGTAGACTGCGGTGGGGTTCCGCCCACAGAGATGGCAGGATTGGGACAACCGGTTATAAGCTCTTCAGAGCAAGGATGGTCTCTGATTGTGTTTGTGCCCAGGACAATGAGGCACCTGTGTGGATTCTCTGGAAAACGAATAGTAAGTTTCAAGAAGTATTGAACAGTCTGATTAAAGATGCTTCCCAGCTGAGTTGTTCAACTTTCACTTTGTTCTTGGTACGTGCGATCTCATAATCTCTCTAGTTCCACAGTCATCCATAGTCTTCCAGGAAAAACAAGATCTGAAATTCTAATGTTTAACACAAGCAGAATTTTTAATTAAAAAAAACAAACAAAGATCTTCTTTCTGTATCATAGAAAAGAGCTACAAACGCATTGTTTTTCCTTTATAGATTTCCCATCTAGGAAAAACTGGCAAGGAGGTTGTGTAGGGGCAAGTTCTTCTGTTTTCCCCGTTTGCCTTGTGACTTTTTGACACTTTTGTTTAGGAACATCCAGGGGGTGTCACATGACCTTGTACACTTGCCAGCATATCCTTTAGTCGTTCAAAAGCATTATTAATATCTCTAATCATTTTAACCATTGGGTATTTTTACTGATTGTCTAGGTCTCTGTGGTCAAATCTTTACAAGGAGTTTATAGTTCTTGTTTTAATTTGTTTGCATGGGTGGCGCCATTGAGCTGCCGCTGAAGTGCCGCCGATCGGCTTTATCTTTTTTTTTTTTTCCCCAAAAGTTTCTGTCACTCATTTCGCGGTGTTGCTGGTAGTTGCTCGACCCCTCCTGGTGTGCTAAAGAAAAAAGCTACTTTGGTGGTGCCTCCAGTGCACACCAGGAGGGGTCGAGCAACTACCAGCAACACCGCGAAATGAGTGCAGGTGACAGAAACTTTGGAACTGTCCAAAGACTGTGAGGTACCTCTCTCCTGTATACACATCATACAGGGACTGAGCTAGCACCGAAAGATGGGTTACACAATGTCTCTTCAGGCACCGTCCTCTTGCTCCAGGGGTGGGAGCTACAACTGTAGGATGCAGGTTATAAATACCCATCACCTCCCCTCTCTGGAAGCTAGCACCTAGCGGATGTTCTGTCCTATGAGAACTCTCACTCCACTGAGATCCTTGCAGGGTTTAAACACGAGAGTGAGTGGCATCCATCACACCAAGTGTCCTTGTCCTTGAGTCACCGAAACTTGTGCCCTTGTTAATACCAATCTCTCAAAGGCTCGTTCTCAGACCGAGCAATCACGCCGTAAATACGACATGATGGGTTCCCACTCACTTTCCCTCTCAGTTTCAAACCAAGCTAAATTGACTCTTTCCTAAAATGATTTTTCTAGCTGGCCACTGCTGCAAACTCATCCTGAAACCCCGACTGTGTCCTTCCTCCTTCATCTATCAGCAGCAATGGGGGAAGGGATAGCTCAGTGGTTTGAGCATTGGCCTGCTAAACCCAGGGTTGTGAGTTCAATCCTTGAGGGGGCCATTTAGGTAACTGGGGCTAAAAATCTTTTGGGATGGTCCTGCTTTGAGCAGGGGGTTGGACTAGATGACCTCCTGAGGTCCCTTCCAACCCTGATATTCTATGAAGACTTCGCTGTGTGGGGAATGAGGCAGAGTAGAATCCAGTTTATCACCTGTAGCTGGGTTGGCTCAGCAGGCCTTTGTTTGTGTCACTAAGTGAGGAGCTGGGAGTGGAAGTCACATGTTTGAGCCAGATTTCACTCTGTTACACCAACCTAGAGTGGCTCAGTTGACATCCCCAGTCCCAGTTACATGGCAATCAATGCACAGTGACTTCACGGATGCAATGATCTCGGTAGTTACGCAGAGTCAGTCCAGGGAAACACCACTGCACTCGGCATGCTGAATTCTAGCCTCATGCCGAGTTTATGCCAGTGCGCTCCTATTGGCTTGACGGAGTTATACCTGATTTACGCTGGTGCAAGGAAGACCAGAATCAACCCCGATCAAGTTACTTCATATTTACGCTGATGCACAATAACTGAGATCAGAATGAGGCTTGCAGAGAGCAGAAAGAGGACATTTTAATTGCATTCACTTCTCTGACATCAATGGAGCTAGGACAAATTACACCCAGCTCCGGTTCTGACCAATCGTATCTAGTGGCATTTAGTTCCTCTCCGTGGATAGCATTTTGCTAGCGACCATGATGATCTCCTGCAGGAAACATGCTGACCTTGCACTGCATGTGCCAGATGGACATGTCTGCGGACATATGGGCAGGATAGGCCTGGAAAGATTGTCTTGCAGGCTGACTGTGCTGGCATCGCCNTAATACCAATCTCTCAAAGGCTCGTTCTCAGACCGAGCAATCACGCCGTAAATATGACACGATGGGTTCCCACGCACTTTCCCTCTCAGTTTCAACCAGGCTAAATTGACTCTTTCCTAAAATGATTTTTCTAGCTGGCCACTGCTGCAAACTCAACCTGAAACCCCTACCGTGTCCTTCCTCCTTCATCTATCAGCAGCAATGGGGGGAGGGATAGTTCAGTGGTTTGAGCATTGGCCTGCTAAACCCACGGTTATGAGTTCAATCCTTGAGGGGGCCATTTAGGTAACTGGGGCTAAAAATCTTTTGGGATGGTCCTGCTTTGAGCAGGGGGTTGGACTAGATGACCTCCTGAGGTCCCTTCCAACCCTGATATTCTATGAAGACTTCGCTGTGTGGGGAATGAGGCAGAGTAGAATCCAGTTTATCACCTGTAGCTGGGTTGGCGCAGCAGGCCTTTGTTTGTGTCACTGTGAGCAGCTGGGAGTGGAAGTCACATGTCTGAGCCAGATTTCACTCTGTTACACCAACCTAGAGTGGCTCAGTTGACATCCCCAGTCCCAGTTACATGGCAATCAATGCACAGTGACTTCACGGATGCAATGATCTCGGTAGTTACGCGGAGTCAGTCCAGGGAAACACCACTGCACTCGGCATGCTGAATTCTAGCCTCATGCCGAGTTTATGCCAGTGCGCTCCTATTGGCTTGACGGAGTTATACCTGATTTACGCTGGTGCAAGGAAGACCAGAATCAACCCCGATCAAGTTACTTCATATTTACGCTGATGCACAATAACTGAGATCAGAATGAGGCTTGCAGAGAGCAGAAAGAGGACGTTTTAATTGCATTCACTTCTCTGACATCAATGGAGCTAGGACAAATTACACCCAGCTCCGGTTCTGACCAATCGTATCTAGTGGCATTTAGTTCCTCTCCGTGGATAGCATTTTGCTAGCGACCATGATGATCTCCTGCAGGAAACATGCTGACCTTGCACTGCATGTGCCAGATGGACATGTCTGCGGACATATGGGCAGGATAGGCCTGGAAAGATTGTCTTGCAGGCTGACTGTGCTGGCATCGCCNGCGATCAGCCGACCCCGCGGACGCGGCAGGTAAACAAACCGGCCCGGCCCGCCAGGGGTTTTCCCTGAACAAGCGGCAGACCGGCTTTGAGAACCACTGTCCTAGGGCACGTCCACCCAGCCCGCAGCAACGAGCTTCCCAGCCCAGTTTGACAGACTGGGGCTCACTCTAGTGCTCTAAAAAGAGCTGTGTAAAAAGCCCACGCTTCGAAGTTGTGACTCGGAGCGGTGCTCGGTTGTCTGTAGCCTAGTGGGAGAGTGGTGGGCTTCAGAGCCAAGCTGCGACCTCAAAGCACTGTCTACACAGCTCTTTTTAGAGCACTAGCAGGAGCCCCCCAATCCCAAGGCTGGGAGACTTCCTGCCACGGGCTGTGTAGATGTACCCCTAGAGCCTTGGCTTGATGGCTCAAGCACCACCTGCTATTTAAGGATCCTCATGTAACCCCTCTAGGATGGAAGGCGGTTTTTCATTCTGCTCTCTGATGACCCCCCTCAAGAGGGGCTGTGAGGCAACCATCAATCCGCTGGATCACGGTGTACACGCAAGAGGTGTAGCCAGGTGGGTGATGAATCCGCGTGTGACTGACAAGCCCAATTCGAGAGCAACGCTGCTTGTTACACGTTTCACAGATCCATGTAGTGTCTGAGTTCTCCAAGATTACGGCACGCGGCTTTCTTCTTTCTCGCTTTGCTTCCATCCTCCCGGCTGAACAGGATTCTGTGCGCTCCTCACAGCTTTCTACGTTGGCTTCATATCATTTTTACACACATCGTGATACTGCCACAAAGGGCAACCCCGCTTTCTAGAGCCGTCACGAACCTCGCTGTACAGACTATTCTTAGGGATAGCTCAGTGGTTTGAGCATTGGCCTGCTCAACCCAGGGTTGTGAGTTCAATCCTTGAGGGGGCCACTTAGGGATCTGGAGCAAAAATTGGTCCTGCTAGTGAAGGCAGGGGGCTGGACTCAATGACCCTTCAGGGTCCCTTCCAGCTCTAGGAGATAGGTATATCTCCATATATTTAAAAAAAAAATTAGGGGTACAGTCTCCTTCCATTCTTCTGAGGTAACCAAGCCCTCCTCTTCTTATTAAGAGGGTATTAACTTAGTAAAGGGTCTGATCCTGCTAAATTACTATCCACTAAGACGGAGCTAAATCGGGGCCAGATGCTGAGCTCAGCTACACTGATGTCACTTCAGTTGGATCGCTATGGATGGAAACTACATTTACACCAGATCGGAATTTGATTTTACTCAAGCTAAACTCCCAATGAGCAAAGACTAAGAAAAAACGAAGGGTCAGATGAACTGCCCAACACTCCAAAAAAACCCAAAGGAAGGAATTAATAATAATGCCTTAGGTAGGAGATTAGATGTGCAATTGTATTGTTGGATTGTCCTGGCTATGCTGTCATTTGTAGATATGTTAGTTCTCAATACATTTATAAAGCCCCTAATTATCACCGGAGCTATTTGCTGACGGTTCCGAAGTCGCTCCATAATGAAGAGGAAGCCCATGTATTTGTTAGCCTATGGAAAATAATTGCCTGTCACTTAACCAAACATCCTTTGCCCCGAAACACTTGGCTCTTTAGCACTTTTTTAGCTGCACTTCTTGAAATGCCACTTGCAATTTCCATACCCTCAAAGGTCTCTTTCTCTGCTGCTGTGACGTGAGCTGAAAACTATACTCCTCAAGAGGAGACAAATGTCCTGCCAGTTTTGCTGCTGTGAAAGGAGAGCAAATAATATTCAACATAGTTGTATTGGTTTAGCAAGACCTCACAGGGGCAGATCCACTGAAGTCAATAGGGTCGGGCTGATTTACACCACTCCCGCGCCGGCCCTGTAACATTTGTGGCAATGTCTCGCACCATCGCACTAGGCGATGGAAGTTACATTACCCCCTCGCATGCTAGCTCTGTTAAACTTTTACTGTTTCCGGTGCCTGTGACATTAACACCGATCACCATCCTCAGCCTCTGTTGATGCGGGGCGGGGTCCAGACCTTTGCTCAGGTAATTGACTCAGATGGTAATTTAATGTCAAGGCGAGCCAGGAAACATGAGATGAATACTGCCGCTGGACAAAGCCAACCTGTCAGAAGTCCCAGGTTAAGGTTCGCTGCTCAACGTGTACACAATAAGCCGTCTTTCTGGATGGGTGGCTTGGAATGGATTGGCAATGTGGATGTAAACACTCAGAGCCAAAGCAAATGTGGAGCAAAACAAGTTCATGTCACACGCCCGGTGCTGGAGGAGGAGGGAAACTGGATTGCCTCATGGGCGTGCCACTGTTTTGCCGTGCCTCCCTGAGGGCACTCCGCCTCTGCATCAGGAACCAAAAGGAAACTGAGGTTATGGGAATACACAGTCCCAGAAGGAAACCCACAGGAGACTGGCTCAAGGTATTGTACACTTTTGAGGCATATTAACAATTACCAGAATTCCTCTCTGGATCAGGAAGGAACTTTATGCACCACAATGCTATTGTCTTTGCACCTTGTGCTCCCCTGTTAACTAGGGTGACCAGACAGCAAATGTGAAAAATCGGGACGGGGGTGGAGGGGGGGTGGGGGTAATAGGAGCCCATATAAGAAAAAGACCCAAAAATCGGGACTGTCCCTATAAAATCGGGACATCTGGTCACCCTACCTGTTAACAGTGTAGGGTAATAGACAGGCCAATGTAAATCAGTGTAGCAATGCTGATGTCAATTGAGAGATGCCAGTTTTCACCAGCGGAGGGTCTCAGCCCTGCATATGTAATTGACAGTCATTATACTTCAGTGGGTTGGAATCTTTTGTGGTTGAAAAGCCTCTTTTGGATAATGGATTTGGTTGGTGGTTTGTTTGGGTTTTTTTGGGGGGGGGGGCTTTTGCTAGGAAGCCTTATACAAATGAGGTTTATTGGGGGAAAAGTAATTGATTAGCAGCCTGCATTTCCAAGAAAACTACCCTCAAAGCTCTAAGGGATCTTGAGGTGTTAGCATATTGGCACAGAGTGGGGTAGCTGTGAGTCAGCCCATGGTGTGATGGGAATTGGGGGAGGGAGGGGGGAGAGACAGAGCACAGATCTGAAGAACTAGAGCGCTGCCAAAAATGGCTCCTTGTAGGGAGGAGAAGAGCAGGCAAGCACTGCCTTGGCATGGCTCAGCTCCCTGGCAAGAAACCCTTCCTTGAAACAAGCAACGGACCCATTTGCAATCAGATGAAACGAATTTCAAATAGCAGCCTGGCATTTCAATGGAAGAGCGTAGATGCCAAGGGTGTGTTCTCATTCTTCGGGGAGGGCTCCTTCCAGAGCTGAGGGTCCCTGCAGGGGGTTAGCAAGCCCGGCCTTGCATCCCATTCCCTGAGCCAGCAAACTGCCATTTGTAACGTTCGGCTTGGGAAAAGCCTGCCCTGCTGGAGGGCTCCGTGGGTGTGTGAGTGGGCTACCCTTAGAGAGGGGTCACACCCGTAATGGAGCAACAGAGGAACCTTTCTTTTTAGGAAAGGGCTGATCCTGAGAGGTGCTGAGCATCTGGGCCCCACTCTGGGCCAATGCCTGAAGTCCGTTGATTTGGGGGAGACTCTTGTTTTTATTTTGTGGTTTCTGTAGTGCCTTGCAGCCCTGCTCATGTGCTAGGCGCTGTAGCTACAGAATTTAATTCAATGGAAGCTGCAGCTGCTTGGCATGTCTCCAGATTAGGCGCTTATGCACAGCATAAGCTAAATGGACTCAAATCTCATGCACAAGCGCGCACTACAGTTGCCTGCCGGGGCCAGGAAGGAAATCCACCCACTTGGTCGATTGTCTAGCGTTACCCAGTTAGCAAAGTGCATTCTGGAGCTGGAATGCTGTGTATTCAATGGGTATTGGGGCCAGGATACTGGACTGCATGGCTCTCAGTGGCCTGCTTGGCCATAGCAGAGTCTATGTGCCTGAAGACTACAGGCACCATCCAGCCCTGGTATCCTCAGGCACAACTGTGCCAAAGCCAATCGAATGGTACCCGCTTATGTCCAGGCTGGATTTTGCCCTATGTGCTGAGAGGCTGGTTCTTTGGCGTTTAGAGCCACCCAGAGTGCTGGGCTCGTTGTTACTCACCTGGGGACTCTGAGTCAGGGTTTCTAATGAGTGTGTGCACGTGCGTGTGTGTGTGAATGTGCCTGGCAAGCGTGTGCCCAATGTGCAGACTCAAGCAGGGACCGTGTATACAACCAGGTGTGCACAAAAGTGTGCAGGCACTATTGAAAATCCAAGCCTCTGTAGCAGTCTCTCTAGAGTCCGTGGGACCTCAGCACAAGACTCTTCCGTCTGCCGTAAGGGAGCAGCTCCACGGTCGGGAATTCTTCAACAAACATTTGTTAGTCGGACAAGGGGCAATTTGTCGGAACTGAATCTTTTCCTCAGCAAGGGTCAGCGTTGACCACTTCCCCAGTCTGATTTTTTTTTTTTTTTCAAGTTTCAAAATTGTTTTGAAACGCCCCCTTTTGAAACCCAAAATTCCATTTTTAGGATCCAAAATGATTTTTTGTTTCACAGTGAAATTTAATTTATAGTAAAAAAAAAAATGGAAAAGGTTGAAATGGGAATTAAACACTTGGATTGAGATTTTGCGGGGTTTTGTTTCGGGATGGGAAACACTTGAAATCTTGAAAATCCTCATGGGACAGGAATAGCATCTCCCCCAGCACTCTCCATTACTGGGCCTGAGCAGTAGCCTCTCTCATTCTGTGCAGGCAAAACCCCCTGCTGGGGTAGGGTAAGTTACAGGTCATCTTTGCTGCTGGGAGGGAAGCTTCCAAATCTGGAATAGTAACCAACCGGACCTCTTATTATTAAAAACTGCTGGGGACTGAGCTCCTGAAAACACGGGCTGAGTATCTTCTGGCTACAACCCCGCATTAGTGTGTGAGCTCTGGCAATGCACCTGACCCAGCACACTGCCGTTTTATCCAAATCCACCTGACCAGTCACAACCCAGACATGGGTCACGTGGTATCCGTGTTACATGGTATCCGTGTCACGTGGTAGCCGTGTTACGTGACTTTGGGAGCAGGAGAAGTAGCCATTGGAGACTGGACTGACACAGCAGCTTGGAGATCTTTGAACACTGGCATTTCGGTCATGGAACTAATTGGAGGTGCCGGGGTGCACTGCTCCAGTGTTTCCCTTCTGATGTAGATGTGGCCTCTCTATGCTATGGGTTAGTCCAGGCATAGCTACAGTGATGCAACCCCCCCCTCCCCCCCCACCCACCCTGTGCAGACAAGACCTTATTCTTAGCCAGTGAGGTGCTAGGGAAGAGGTTTCGTTGCACTTTGAATCACCGCAGTGCAAATCTTCTGTGCAAGTGTAACCCACTCTCGCGTGCATGTTACCGGGTGGCCCCTCTGCGCCTCATTTGCAGAGGCTGTGAGGCTGTTACTGCCCTCCTTGGAGCGGCTTGGCTCTTTCGCTCAAGCTGTAGCAGCTCACACTGACGCTCAGGAGGTCCCTGGCTCGCTCCATGATGTGTCAGCCAAGAAGGTGGCCCGGCTGTCCCACAAGCCCATCAATTCCATGATGGCCGGGGAGACTTCCCCATTGTGAAAAATCAAGCCGACCTCTATGATAATGTGAGAGTGAGCCACCCAGCAATTTACTCCCACATCTTTATGGTCTCACACTCCAGGAGCTCCCAGCCCTCTTTGCTTCCTCCCTCCACTTCGAACCAACAGCACCAGGCAGCTCTTAAAGGGCTTCAGATACATTCCTTATTTCTCCCTACATGCCTACAGCTGGTGAAACTGAGGCAACCCGTTTAAGTGACTCCCCCTTTGTCAGTGGCACAGCTGTTAAGAATCAGGAATGCTGAGGGCGGGTTTCCTGCTCTAACCACTAGCCCTGCTCCCTCACATTCATGCTCCTTGTATTGTTTGAGCAGCAGGCAGGCTGCAGCAGATGTTTCAGGGCAGTTCCAGAAGCTGGAGGAACCCAGCTGCTCTTTGAATATGTTGGATCCCTTTCGTTCCTTTCCCCAGTGGCGAGGGCTACCTCGAAGACAATGGGAGCAGGAACCAGGTCCTGCTTGGCTTGAGATTGACAGGATACAGGGCTGCACACCCATGAATGCAGAAGTCCCGCACGCCAGCCAGGAAATGTCCCGAGCTGCACCAGGTGGCCTACGGCACGGACAGGATGTAGTGAAGGAACTGGAGTTACCAGCTTGCCACACCTTAGAACAATTACAGCTCCCTGACAAACCCAGAGTGATCCCCCTACTAACGCCCAGAGACAGCTGCTTTCTCAGGTTCATTCCCCAGCTCTTTGCAAGTCGAGCGAGTTAACTCCGTCAGTACCAAATATGTATGTGACAGGCTCCCTAGATAAGGCAATACAAATGCTACTCCCTCTGCCTTGCTCTCCGCATTTAATTCCTGTTGATGGGAATGGAATTTAGAAGCTCATATTGAGCAGTCCGGGGTCGCCATGTGCTGTTTGATTTGATGTCAGGTAGCAGAATACAATAATAATGAAGAGCTTATATTTATGCATATAGCAATTTTCCTCCTGAAAGATCAGGAAGCACCTTGCAAACTGCACAGAAATCACTCGAATAATAAATAGTCATAATAATACTTTTCCCGCTGCTGAAATGCAGCTAGTTCTGGCGTGGAACGCTGCGGCTTTTCGCAACACATAAAAACAGCACACAGCAGTTTCAGGCAGGAAAGAAGGCTGAATCCCAAACCGAATTTGTACTGCAAGGGGGAAGCAGGGAAAAGTAAACATGCAAATTGGCCAGGACGTATGGCCCTGCTGTGGAGAACAGTGCCAGGGGATCTTTAATGACTGCAGGTAGTTAGGCCCTAAGGTTTGTGTCTCATTAACTTGAGTGAATTTGCCAACAAGACTCTTTGCTTATAAAGGCCTGAAAGCAATTTGTTTATCTAAATAACAGGTGCTGGACTCTCATTCAGTTCTACTTTCTGTTCTCTTCTTTGTGCACCAGGTGGCACTGTGCCATGTATGAATATGTGCCGGCGGCACTCAGAGGTACGTTTTTGTTTCACCTTCCAGTTATTTTAAAAAAGAAGTTGATGGGGTTTGTGTGTTTTTGTTTTTTGTTTTTTTAAATGCTAAATTTAGGTCCTGGACCCTACAGTGGCTGTTTTAAATATGCACTCTGCAGCTGTCAGGGCCCTGAGCCTGATCCAACTCCCGTGGAATGGAAAGGCCAACCACAAGCATTCAAATATCATTTCAGTCCCGTCCCGTCCCCCCCAACAAATAAGCTTGTCTTTAAAATCATGAATTAAAAAAAATAATAATAACTCGTGGGTTCTCTTTATTTTCCTTCTAATTTTTGAGCCTATAAGTCGTCCTTGGGTCATGTTTTCAAGCTTTTCTCTGCAACCACGATGGCGGGAAATGTCCTTTTTTTATAATAACCGCTGCTGTTCCCACTTAATCACGGGACTCCAGCAGCTGGGGATAGAATAATGAGTGTTGGCGATGTCACTTCAACAGCAGTCGGAACCAGGGTTGCCAACCCTCCCGGTTTCGTTGGGAGGGCCTGATTCCAGGAGCCCATCTCCCGGAGGCTACGGAAGCCAATCTGTGAGATTTTAGGCCGCTAAAAGTCTGGCAGTGCAGCGGGGCTAAGACAGGCTTCCTGCCTGCCCTGGCTCTGCGCCGCTCCCAGGAGCAGCCCGCACATCCCTGCAGCCCCTGGGGGGTGGGGGGTCTCCATGTGCTGCCCCAGCACTGACTCCGCAGCTCCCATTGGCCAGGAACTGCAGCCAATGGGAGCTGCGGAGGCAGTGCCTGCCGGGGAGCCTGCCTAAGCCCCGCTGTGTCACTGCCCAGGAGCCTCCCTAGGTAAGCGCCTCCCTGCCAGAGCCCGCACCCCCCTGCCCCAACCCTGAGCCCCCTCCCACACCCAAACTCCCTCCCAGAGCCTGCACCCCCTCTTGCACCCCAACCCCCTGCCACAGCCCGGAGCCCCCTCCTGCCCCAAACTCCCTCCCAGAGCCCGCACCCCCGCAAACAACTGCAGCGTGTTTGGGTTTGTGGGATTAGACAATTGGCAACCCTCGTCGGAACAGGCCCTGTACAATTTATTCTTTGTATTGTGATGGCACCTCGGAGTGCAGAAAGTTGGCCCCTGCCCCAATCTAAGTATGTTGTGGGAAGATCTAGTCCCAGCATGTTGTAGGTTCAATTATATTTCCCCAGCCCCTATTCTCGCAGTGATTCCTGTTTGGTACCCATCAAAATAAACGTGATGTCCTAAGTCCATTTATTCGTTAATTTGAGGTCTTTCAAGTCCCTTTCATCCTGATTCCCTGAACTCGCTTATCTGAGCCACCTTCCAAACCCTGTGAGGGTTTGCCCGTCCTTAGCTCGGCAGATTACGAGGCAGGGCTGAGATGACTGGCTCAGTACAGGATGCCTATGCATGCTGCAGACAGGGATCCGTCAATTGCCAGTGTGCCAACAGTGTTATCTGCCACCCTGTGTTTCTCGATTTCCCCCACTGACACTCTCCCAACCCTGTTAATTATTAAAGGAGAATAATGAAGGAAAACGTTCATCAAAGTCCAGTGTGAGAGAGAGACAATCCGCAGTTCATTTGCAGCCATGAGCCTGCCCACCCCGGCCACCACAGAGCCACCTGGCCAGCCCGGACAGACGAACCTTACCTTCGAGGTTGTGGACATCATTGTTGTCATCGTTTATTTTGTCTTCGTCCTTGCCGTTGGGATATGGGTGAGTCCAGGAGCTGAATGATTTGCTTCCATTAGGGGACAGAAGACAGGCAGTGTGTGTAATCAGCTATGGGCCTCTCCTGTGTGCAAAGATATCTGCTTATAATCCGCCTGCTTTTTTATTTGTACATAGCACTTATGTGGGGCCAGATAGTAGCAGGCCTTGACTGGTATGCTAGGGGGTTGAGAGTAGGAACAGTTTCCCCCACACTCCCATGCAGCTCCGATTCCATTCCTTGCAATCCCCTGAACAGCACTGAGGGAAGGCTAGTGCCCCCAGAATTGCTAAGTATCCCATCATGGACTGGGGAGAAGGGGTGAGGCTCCCCATGGAATAGCTGCAGAGAGGCGAGCTGGGAGACTTTTCTGGCCTAAGAGGGGGAATGAAGAAAAAAGGACTGAATCGGGCATTGGAAAATTTGGAAAGACGATTATTATTTGATCCCTATTTTCTCTGACCCAGCCTATTGGGAAGAGTGGCCTAGCAGCCTGGCTGGGGAAGTCGTTTTGTTCTCCTAACATGTGCACGCACTGGGAGGTTGTTAAATGGATTCGGAAGCCCCATCACCCAGTCAGAGGGCAGCTGCTACCCAAGCCAGGCAGCCGACATACGTAGGAATGGGGAGAAGGAAAATGGAAGAACCAGGCCGTCACTCCGCACCCCCAGTCTCCGGTGCTCCATGCATCTGCTGCCAGGCATGGACCAGAGCTTTTGACTCCTCCAAGCAGCAGCGCTGCTCCGTATTCTGGCTGCCAAGATGCAGATGAGAGTGCTGTGCAAATCAGAGCGGAGCAGCAACTCACAGCTGGTTGGTGACTTCTGGGTTAACAATGTCCTGACAAACCGAGGGGCTTTCCGACTGTCAAAGTAACAACCAGGCCCCCAGCTCAGAAACCAGAGGGGCTTGTTCGCTCAGGAGAGTGTTAGTAATGAGCTAACAGGAAACACTCCCCTTCTCACTGGCCAGAAGCGTTGGCTGGGAACATGGGTGTTTCTCCCATGCAATGGGAAGCTCAGGAAGGATTGGTCCTCCTAAGGCTCTGTTCTACTCATAGTTCCCCCTAGAATGAGGCAACTCTTCACTGCCCCGGTGCAATCCCATGTGCACACTGTAGTACGCAGTCTGGGGTCTCCGACAAGGTGAGCTCTCTGACGTCCCAGGAATGGACGGGCTACAGCCCGAGGTTTCACCCCACTGGAGCACGGTGCATTATTTCCCTGTTTTAACGATTGTCACTGCACCTTGAGCGTCTGCAAAATGGTTGATTGAATCCTCCAGCAAGCACTGGATGACTTGGATACGGGGAGTTAGTCAATTCTAGCAGCGGCTGGGAGGGCAGAACTGGGATGTCTCCCAGCATGTTGCTGGCAGGACGACTGGAGAGCGGGGCCAGTGTGATGGGCAGGAACCCGTGGGGGGAAAGCACTTAATGTTTTTCTGTTTTTCAGTCATCCATACGGGCAAGTCGGGGGACAGTTGGAGGGTATTTCCTGGCTGGACGGTCCATGACATGGTTGCCTGTGAGTCTGATGCTTCCACTTGTTACTTAACAATTGGGTTTCAAGCAAATCCAGGTACCTGATAGAAAGGTCTGGGGACAGGCACAACAAGGCGGTACCCACCCCACGCAGCTCTGCCCAGGAGCCTAAGCCCTGAGCTACAGAGACCCTTACCTGGAAGAAACGGACAGTTCAGTTTCCCTGGTCTTTTCAGTTCTTAGCTTTTTTGCTCAGGTCAGAGGCAACGGGTTACCTGGTGATGTGGCTTCTATGATGCAGCCCCACCTGCCCATTCGGAGCTGGATTTCGATCCTCCCCCTGTTCCCAACTCACTTCACATACAGCTGCAGAACAGCCCTGGGAGCATTAAATGACACAGGTCTGCGCGATGCCGTAAAAATCACGTAGAGACGACAACGAAAACAATCGTATGGCAGAGCCCTTCGCCTCTACCCTCCCCGGGTGGGGGAAAGGCTACACTAGTGACTGTGTGAGGACTAAAACTCGGCTCCAAACCACAAAAATCGAAATCTCTGAAATGATTCACGAGAAAGGAATAAAGCTCTTAAAGGGCACGCTTTTGTGGGAGCGAAAGGCGCACCTAAAAATAATGTCAATGTTTTAAAAGAATAAAGGTGTCACCGGAATAAATAGCCTTTTCATCCAATTGCAAAATATACAGCCGTATCTCTCTCCAGTGAGTCGCTGGTAACGGAATATGGTTTTCAACCAAAAACTTCTTTCTCTGAATACACAGTGCCCATAAATCCTCTAGGCCTCTTCTGTCGGAGAGGCGTACGTATATATAACAGCTGTTATTGCTTTAATGTGCTTTGCGCTCCAATTTCTCCCAGGTGACATTTAGGGAAAAGCATAGGGGGTGGTTCCGTAACTAGAGCGTGGAAGGTTTAAAAGATGTTGACAGGAAACTGGCTTTTCCCAGGATCCTTACTCTTCTTATTTTTCATTGCGTCTGGTGGCTGGGCTACTCCAGGAGGTAATATGGCCCAGTGGTTAGAGCACACGATTGTGTGCTGGGAGGGTTGGGTTCCAGTCTTGGTTCTCCTACTGATTCACTCTCTGACAAGTTGCTTAGGTCAAAAGCAGCCTCTGAGTTTGCCTGCTTCTGTTTTCCGGGCCCAACGTGAGATACTTTGGGCTTGATTTTCAGCGGCGCTGAGCCCCACTTGAGTCCAGTTATGACGGTTTTAGCACTGACGCCTGAGGAAACATACGATGCAATATGGGAGGAGGTCTGCTCTGCCGCTGAAGGTGCCATCTTCTGACCACTTGTGATAACTGAAGTATCCCGGCACTCTTTGCAAGAGTTGGGAGGTTAACCCCAGCGTCCCAGCTAAATTCCAGTTTGGGAGGCAACATTCTGGCAACTTCAGGGTTTCGGCTTCGAGCTATAACACCCTAACGGGTTTAGTCTTGAAAGATGGCCTCTCATGTGATACCACAGCAGCTGAGATCAGCTGAGGTGCCAGTAGCCCCTCCAGTTTAACCGAAAGGGTTGGCCAAACAGCATTTCCAACTAATGACCCCAGCCTCCCAACTTTGGAACTAATCTCCCCTCCTGATCTGACAGAGCCCATATATGTGTACTGTATTTCCATCCCATTGCCATTTTTCTTCCACCTTCAGGCTGTTGGCTAACAACCCAAAGTGAGGCTCCTGAATCCAGATTCAGGCATTTAAATCAATGTGGCCTGCCTTTTTCAGAGACTTAGAGGCCCTGAAGTTCCCATTGACTGAGGTCCCTTCCAACTCTGATATTCTATGATTCTGTGACTGAGGTGAGAGCTTCAGGTACCCTGAAGGTCAAGTCTCATTTATTTAGATGTCTAAACATGGCCTTGGGAGCCTGATGGTAGGCAGCCAGATTTGAAGATTTTGGCCTATAGCTTTTGTTCCTTTTCACCAATCTAAATCAGGAGTAACTCCTCTTAAGTCTGGAGTCCTCTCGGTGTAAAAACCACCTTCAGTGAAGGCAGTCAGGCTTACAGAACCTGCCTTTCCTCTATCACTGATTTCCCCCCCCACCCCACCCCCGGTGTATCTCCATTGAGTTTGATGATGTTACTCGTGATTTTACATTAGTGTAACAGAGGGCATGATCCCTCTCCCACTGAAGTTTTTCTCCATTTACTTTAATGGGAGCTGAAGTGGGGTCTGAGGATAAACCAGGGGTGGGCAAACTACAGCCCGCCGGCCACATCCGCCCCTCCAGCCGATTTAATCTGGCCCTCGAGTTCCCGCTGGGGAGCAGGGTCTGGGGTTTGCCCCGCTCCAGCCAGGAGCAGGGTCGGGGGCTGCTCCGCACACGCAAGCCGTGGCTCCAGGAAGCAGCGGCATGTCCCACCTCTGGCTCCTACGTTTAGGGGCATCCAGGGGGCTCCGCACGCTACCTCTGCCCCAAGCACTGCCCCCGCAGCTCCCATTGGCCGGGAACTGGGCCAATGGGAGATGCAGGGTCGGCACCTGTGGATGGGGCAGTGTGCTGAGCTGCCTGGCCACGCCTCCGCATAGGAGCTGGAGGGGGGACATGCCGCTGCTTCCAGGAGTTGCTTGAGATAAGCGCCACCCAGAGCCTGCACCCCTGACCACCTGCCGTGTCCCGAACCCCCAGCCCGAGCCCTGATCCCCCTCCTGCGCCCTGAATTCCTCAGTCCCAGTCCGGAGCACCGTCCTGCACCGTGAACTCCTCATTTCTGGCCTGACCCCAGAGCCCACACCCCCAGCCAGAGCCCTCACCCCCTACCCCAGCCCTGATTCCCCTCCCACCCTCCGAACCCCTTGGTCCCAGCCTGGAGCACCCTCCTACACCCCAAATCCCTCATCCCCAGCCCCACCCCAGAGCCCGCACCTCCAACCAGAGCCCTCATCCCCTCCTGCACCCTAACCCCAATTTCGTGAGCATTCATGGCCCGCCATACAATTTCCATACCCAGATGTGGCCCACGGGCCAAAACGTTTGCCCACCCCTGGGATAAGCCATAGACCCGTAGGCTTTATGGAGCGTCTGTGAGTTGGACACAGGCCCTACCAGAATATATAATAAGGCCTCTGTCTCACTGCTCTACAGCTTCTGTGTTTCTTACATATCTGTGTCCGATGCAGTCGGATGTGTGTATTAGGGAAGGTATTTACATTTCTTGGGGGGGTCAATATATTTACTCAAGATATGATTTCACATTACCGCAGTCGGCCTTTTAATCAGCAGTTTACTATATGAAGAAGTAGGGCTGGTAGCAGGGTTAATTCTGGCCACAGCTTTCGGCTTCATGCAATATTAATATTTTAACTTTCTCAGAAGGTGAGAAGCAGGTCAAACTCCATTACTTTTTGCTCAGAGCTCAGCAGTGGCATATTAGGAATCTGCTGTTCAGACAAGGTGTGGTTGGAAAGCAAACTTTCCGTGGGAAGGAAGCCAAAGCATTGGTAACGCACGGCCAGATTTATCCCTGGTGTATATTCATTGATGTCAGTGGCCACCTGGGATGAATTTGGCCTGTGTAGAGGTGTGGCAAATCTTTGTCCCAAAGGAGGGTGATACTTAAAACCAGAGGTGCTTTATCCTATGGGAAGAGCACTGTACCTTGCTTTCATCTAGTTAAGGGATCACTGGACCACGCTAGGGGCGGTGTTAAAAATTAACCCGAGGTGTTAGCATTTTCCAGACTGCAGCAGTTTTCCATCTATATGTGTTTGAACCCACATTTATGCATGGGTTGCGGCCTTCCCAGGCTCACACATTCTTTAAGCTACATGCGACATTCTTTCCATGCAAGTGTTTCTTGCACAGCTCAAGGTCCAGGCTTGGAGTGTAAATATTTGCCTATAGAAAGGCACTGGATTCTCTCAGGTTATAAATGCAAAAGTCCTTTTTTTTTTTTTGCACGTCTTCACTTCCTGGCTACCCCAGAGGGAATACTGGCATGATAACTACTCAGGGGGCAACATTGTCCCCATTGAAATCAGTGGGAGTTTTGCCGTTCACTTCGGTGTAGACAGGATGTCACCTCCATTCCTACTTGGTCAGAAGTCAATTGGAGTTTTCCTGAGGAAAAACTAAGGCCCAGATGATCCTCAGCTGCCCCACAGATGGAGGGCATACTCTGGTTGAGGCTCCCCACCGTTCCTTCAACCATCTCCCTGGTGCCATCTCCTCCCTTCCCCCATCCTAGACCCTGCAATGGCCTCTGCATGGGTTTGGGGGCCATGCAGAGACAGGGTGGAGATGGAGGGGACCTGTGGGGAGTTTACACATAATGTCATCCCTCCAGCCCCTTGGAGTTTAAGGCTAAAGCTGTGCCATCTTCTCGGCATGGTTCCCTCTGGGGCACAATGGGGATTCTCTGTTGTTTCAGCTCCGATAGAGCCATGGGGCCAGGAAGCTGGGCTGGGGCACCAGGGCAAATGCAGAGGCTCAGGGCCTGCTCCTGAGGGAGCTGCCAGGTTTCGGGACAGGTCTTCACAGACTGTTGGAGGGGATAAGGGTAGAGGGAAGAGAAATGCTGTGGGAGGTGGGGTTTCTGTGAGGGGATCCTCACCGAGATTTCCTCCCTCACAATCCCCTGCGTAGATCTGACTGTGGCAGGGGGATCTGGGCCTGTAAGGGCATCAGGATTTGGCCCACCGGGAAAAAGGGGGTTGGTTTCGCAGTATTTCCAGGGGAAAGTGCCAAGTGCCTGCAGCCCCTGATTTTGTGAGATTCTCAGAGGAGGGAGATTTGGATAAGCTCTGCCCACAAGCACCTCCCTTTTCACCCCGTGTATCAGAGCCTCCTGAGTTTCACCGATCTTTGTAACACGTGAGCCTTTCTGCTAACCAAGGGTTACGAAAGGAACAGAGCTTAAAGGAGCCCCAGGGACACGGTGTCTGCTGTCACCAGCCAGGGCCCCGGCTGCGAAGGATGGTTTGATTTGCACAACCTCTGCTGAACGGACATTTTTATAACTGCCCCTCAGGTTATCTTGCTGAGCTGCTCTGACATCAGTCAATAAGACCGCCCAGGGAGCTCCAGCAGATGTGGTATCAGCCCACCACCTGCTCACCTGCCGGGCACTCACAAACGTGGGCCTTAGCTCTGCATCCGTCACTCCCGCTGGCTTGTATCTCGATGGGGCACCTCGCGAATAAGGGGAGCAGAGTCACGCCCTGAGCGCAGAGCATGAGGAGTGATCACATGAGGATACATAGCACATGAGGCATTTACGTCACACTTACAAACCAGCAGCTAAACGCTGATCGCACGTGGAGGGGGCCTTCCTTCCCTGTAGGGCATCTCCGACACGGCCATGGCGCCAGCCCGTTCCCCCGACATTGCAGCTAGCCCCTCTGCTACTCTGGGAGGCGGGACCTGCAGAGGGGGCGGGGACTGAATAGGCCAAGGGAGAAGTAGGCGGAGCTTAAGGATGCAAATGGCTCTCACACACGCACCTCCCCCGCCCCAAGCTTGCAGACCTTATCCAGAAAACATGCCACCATCTGGAGCGGCGCTCATTCTTCCCCGGGGTCTCTGCTGTGGTTGGGGATCCCCCTTTAGAGGTGGCCCGGGGACACCCCTGTTAACATGACTCCACTTTGTCCGGGTGGCACATAGGGCAACAGCTGCAGCGGAGGAAGGGGATCTGCAGTGGGATGGATCCCGAGGGAGCAGCGGCGTCTGGGGCGGGTCCCGCAGCCTGCATCGCTACTCTGGGGGCAGAGCAATAAATGCGCGGGGAGATTCCTCGCACTTCGTGGAATACCCGTAGATTGGAATAAGCCATAAAGAGGCTCCACAATAATTTACATGTTTACAATACATAAACTTAAAAGGAAACAAGGGCTTGTTTCAAACGGGCCCCATCCTGAATCTGTGCTCGGACCGTATGCATCTGTTTACCTATGTAACTGCTATGGTAACTCTCACTGGCTCCTCAGAATTCATGAAGACAACTCCGCAGCGGTGTCTGTCAAAGGGAAAACTCCCACTGAAGTCAATGACTGAATGAAAACTGACCGGATGAGGGCCAGCACCAGGGGGCAGACTCACATAGGTTAGATTACTTTAATAAGTCAAAGCACGGTATCCTTTAAAAAAAATCCATCAGACAACAGCCTCGGACGTGACAGCAGGACAGGCCATAGGGAAGTGCTTTATGTTGCTTAGAAACTACTTGCGATGACTCTCTGCATTCTCTTTCTGTGCTGTGTGTTTCAGATTGGAGCCTCCCTGATGTCAAGCAACGTGGGCAGCGGCTTGTTCATCGGCCTAGCAGGCACAGGAGCAGCTGGGGGCCTCGCCGTCGGGGGCTTTGAGTGGAATGTAAGAATCCAGGCTGCCCTGGAGTTACGGGGACGGGGTGTGGGTTCCATGAATCTGTTATTCACAGTATTGTCAACCCCCCAGTGCTCACAGCTCCTGAATCAGGCCCCCTCAAAATCACGAGATTGTCTTGAAAATCATGAGATTTAAAATATGTCAATGTGGTGGTTCTTTTTCTTTACCTGCTGCTTACTGAACCTTCAGGGAGCTCCCAGGTCACATTTTTAGGCTGTGCTCTGCAGCCATGAAGGTTAGAAACTATGTTTTTAGAAAATAAAACTTGAGATTCTCACATAGTAACAGGATTCCAGGACCTGGGGCTTTAGGGAAAACAACACATCTTGCAAAAGTAGAGTTGCCAACATTGTATTTCAAAATAAGGGACTGTGTTCTTAGCACCCCTTTCCCACCCTTCCTCGTGATATTATTATTTTATTATTACAATTAATAATAAGCAGTACTTGCCCACTTTTGCCAGGGATATTTATTTCTGCTTTTTGCAGCGCTCAGCAACTCCTGATCTTGTTGTACAGAGATGAAAAAATAAGGGCCATCCCTTGTAATAAGGCAGTAGTTCTCAACCAGGGGTCCGGGGCCCCCTGGGGGGCCACGAGCAGGTTTTAGGGGGCCGCCAAGCAGGGCCAGTATTAGACTCAGAAAGCCAAAACCCCACCATGCAGGGCTGAAGCTGAAGTTTTTCAGGGCCCCCTGTGGTGTGGGGCCCCAGGCAATTGCCCTGCTTGCTAACCCAGAACACTGGCCCTGGCTTTGATATGCAGAAAAACAGTTGTGGCACAGGTGGGCTGTGGAGTTTTTATAGCATGTTGGGGGGGCCTCAGAAAGAAAAAGGTTGCGAACCCCTGTAATAAGGGACTGTGGGCAACTCTACACACAAGACTCACCATAAAGCCACAAGAGCTAGCAACACTGCAATAACATTTCAGGTTCCAAAATGTGTGTTTCTCTGTTCAACAACTTGGTGTGAATTGGGGCCTATTGAAATCCGTTGGAGGTTGGCCGCTGACCCTTCTAAGAGCATGAACACTAGGTGTAGCACGTACAACCCAAGAGGAATTACTAGCTGCACTGGCTAGAAGTGAGTCTGGTGCTAGTTTTCCTGCAATACACATCCATCTGATAACTCAAAATCTCTGCTGTTCCATTCAAGACCTCCCTTGAGTGGAGCCTGGTAATGGTGTCAATTTATCCCTAAGGGGCAAGTAGGAATCCACCCAAGATCTATTTTCTTGCATATATTTTCACTGCGGCTGGTATTTTCAAGGCGCCTACGGGAGTTGAGTTTTGAGTCCCGTTGCCAATTCCAATTTGCACTAACAAGCCCTTTCAGCAGAACATGGAGCCTATGTGTAGCCCGTGCGCCATCGGACATATTGATATATTTTGATGATCATGGAGAGCAAACGTGACTCCACTAATTTTAACATCTCCATTTTGGCCTGGGCTGGATTTTGGAACAGCAGAGTGTGATGGGAGAGAGAACTTTAAACTCCCAAAAGACACTTCATGCAAAACAAACGATCCATTTCATGCTGGATCTGCATTGCCACTTATTTTACCATGTGCAGGTGCAAATCCAGTTCAGTCACACAGGAAGTTGTCCAAAAGTCCATCAGAGTCTTCCTGTTGCTTCTATTTCTGCTGCTCAGATTCTGTTCATTCAGCATCCTCATCTGCTAACCTAGTCATACTGTCCTGCAAAAATCATGAGATGCTCAAAGGCTTCTCCGGAGCCAAGAGCTTGAATGTCAGTTAGACCCTGATCCTCAAAGGTATTTAGGCTCCTAACTTCCTGGGCCTTAGATCCTTGGCACGAGTGGCAATGCCACTGGTACCAAAGGTCACCAAATACTACATCTCCTTTTATAGACCTAGTGCAATGAAGTGGAATCTTGCCAAGGAGGCAAGGAAGTGGAACAGGATCTGACATCCTATAAAAAAGAGAGAGACGAGAGATCTCCAAAGGCTTGTCACTGTACTGACAGCAGTGTTCATCCTGTTCTCATTCACCCATCTACCACCTTGTCTTCCAACCATAACCCCCAAGTCCCAGGATTTTCCTGTCTGTATGACAGAGCAATACTCTGCTTTAGAGATGCCATATTCCCACGCTGTCTGATACTCTCCATGGCGTGTACAGAGAATTTTAATTGTGCAGAGTCTATCGCATGTTTTTAATTATGGCCTTTTCTTTTCCTTCCTCCCCATTGCCAGGCTACCTGGGCGCTGCTGGTCCTTGGCTGGATTTTTGTGCCTGTTTACATTGCTGCAGGAGTTGTCACAATGCCCGAGTACCTGAAGAAGAGATTTGGAGGACAGAGGATTCAAATCTACATGTCCGTACTGTCCCTCATTCTCTATATATTCACCAAGATATCAGTATGTATCCCATTGGAAAGCAACACTGTGTCTACAGCAAGCTGGCTTCATAGACAAACGCAGAGTAATCACTCTGTGAACCTTACAGTAACGTTACAAATATTTAAGGAACACATTATGCACCATAAATGCCCTCTTGCCTCCCCGTACTCCTCCCCATATATCAGACAAGATCCTCAGCTGGTGTAAATTGGCTTAGCTCCATTGACTTCCATGTACACCATCTGAGGATCTGATCCATTGCATCTCATGTTGATTAAATTCTTTACAAAAATAATCTTAGCATAATAGCATTTCTATGATTATTTTCTTTACTGAAATTTCTAATGTTAAGAATTGTATTTTAAGGAAACAACTAGTGTTATCTCTAGTCCCTCCACCTTCATGAATTGCTTCTATTGTTTCAATCTGTAAGATGAACGGGAAATGTATTCCACCTTAAGGCAAAGCACAGCGTTCTTAAAGCATTGTTAGTTGCAAGCCAGTAGCATTATATGGCACATGAAGCAATGTCAGCTTCTGATCATTTGAATGCTGCAAAGAAAGGAGCATATTCTCTGCTCCGCGCATTAACGGGAGTTACCTGTGCACCCGGAGGGAGGATTATAGTGCAAAGTCATAGGCACAGGAGATATTCATTACCCAGAGGACTAGCTAGTTCAAGGGACTGGTCATAGAATCATAGAATATCAGGGTTGGAAGGGACCTCAAGAGGTCATCTAGTCCAACCCCCTGCTCAAAGCAGAACCAATCCCCAACTAAATCATCCCAGCCAGGGCTTTGTCAAGCCTGACCTTAAAAACCTCTAAGGAAGGAGATTCCACCACCTCCCTAAGTAACCCATTCCAGTGCTTCACCACCCTCCTAGTGAAAAAGTTTTTCCTAATATCCAACCTAAACCTCCCCCACTGCAACTTGGTAATGGGAACTACAGTCTTTTGTCTCTAAGCCAATATCTCTAAGTTTACTTCCAGCCCACATCTGTAGTGACTAAGGCCTGGATCCTCACACCTTCCACCAGTGGAAGTTTGGAGCCTAAATACCTTTGAGGATCTGTGCCCAAATATGATGACTTCTGGTCAGCTTCTGTGAGAGGAGTTGCTGGCACAGAAGGGTACCAGATATTGTGAGGGAGGGAGCCTACAGCTACTCAAGACTCATCACAGTTACAAGGTGGCTTTTGGGGAAGCAGTATTTTTCAGTACTTTCGGTTCAGTGGTCTGTGCTTAGTATTCACTGCTTATTCTCAGCGACCTATCTTCTAAGGCTAATTCATACGCGTCTGACAGGTGTGTCTGGTTTAGCTTAGTGGCCTCAGAGGTGTTTTCTCTAAGGTAACACCTTTGTTTTCAGAGTGCGTATTTAATGGCTGGCTCGACAGCAGGCGGTTTGGTTATGAGGGGGATTTTTCACGCCGCAGTTCCTGCTGGAAAGTAGGTTAATAACTTTGCTGCTCAGTTTCATAATCCTCCGGCTTGCCAGGAAGAGCGGCGAGCTGAGTGAGTGATGGGGTCAAAGTGTGTGGATGCAGTTCTCTTTATATTTCCTGCTGGGAAGGACAAAGCTCATATCCATTATGTACAGGAGGCTCTTCACTCCCCCCGCCCGCCTCCCACCACTTTGTGTATCTGGGGGCTGTAAAGATCACGAGGGCTAATGGAAGCTGGATTTTAGGGAGATGATTTGGGGGCAGAGAGGAACACTCTCTTTACCACTCCATTCTGTCTCGCTTTCCCATGGCCGGTGTCTGCATCTTTCCGCATCCCAGGTTTACAGATTTCTTTTGCGTTGATTAATACAGAACAAAAACCTCCCCACTTGTTATGTGCCACCTTCTGTATTTACAATGGATGCATCTCAATTTTAATGCTGCTTTTTTTTCAATCTGGCCTTGTTTACTATCCCCCTCAACAAAGTAAAACCCAGGAAGCTTTTGCAGCTCTAGGTCAGATCTCCAACCTGCATAAATAGGCCTAATGTTATTGAAGTTGTTAGAGCAACCCTGATCTACACCAGTGAGGAGCTGGCTAGGGTCCATTTTCAGATAGGTTGAAGCACAAGACATTGGCCACTCACTCATGGTCTTTCCAGCTGATCGTCCATCACTCTGACCATTAGACCATGTAGTCTCCCAAGCCCAGGGTGATACCAAGATGTTCTGTTTTAACAGATGCCAATGACCCCACCTACTAGAAAAGTGAGCTCGGACTAACCATTCACAACACCCACAGTGCTTGGGACCCTCCCTTGTTTCCCAGTGACTCATGCTCTTGTCTGTGCATTCATCTAGTTCCCCTTTCCAATGTCAGGAGCCTTTTCCCGCTGAGAGAGTTCTGACCCTGTCTGAATGAGGTGCCAATCACTTACATCCCTGGGAGGCTGCTCTAAGTTGTGCTGTAATGGCTTCTGTGAGCTACTGCGGGGATATAGAGTTGCTGAGGGACAGGCCTACCTGATCTCACCCCGGAAGGCCCCCCCACGCTAGGGGTATTAACCTGATGGGGAGGGTTTATGCGTGTCTAAGGCCTGGCACACGGAGCCACAGTGCAACACCGAATCACGTCCCATGCTCTCCACAGCCCAGTGCACCTTTTTGATCCTATTGTGTCTGTCCTTTTCCCCTCTGTCTCCCCCTCCCTCGCTTTCATAGCATCCTCCCTTCTGGTTGCCCATCTAATGGGTTTTGAGCCTTCCGGTGGGCTGGAGATTATGTCAGAGAAGTGCTAATAAATGCAACCCACTAGAGACTCAAATTCTCCTTGCTCTTATTCCAGACAGATATTTTCTCTGGAGCGCTGTTCATCCAAGTCTCCCTGGGCTGGAACCTTTACCTGTCCACCGTGATCTTGCTAGCAGTGACAGCTGTCTACACTATAGCTGGTAATGATACTGCCTTAAAAGCAGCACACTAATCTGGAGTCTGGCAAAGACTCGCTTTCCCCCAATGCATTTTACTTCTCTGCATTCTGGGCCCAATCCAACGCTCATTGAAGTTAATGGAAAGAATTCCATTGACTTTGAGCTTCGGATCAGGCTCCCTAGTAATGGAGTGTCTGAGCACAATACAAGGTGGGACAGATAGTTAAGCATAAGGGTTTCACACATGCTGTAGGACATTTTGAGTGGCCCGTTCCATAATGCAATCTACTTCTCTGGTAGCGTGTCCTTGTTTAGAGAAGGTGGTTTAAGCATGTTTTGGTGTAAAACCTGGATTTTCTCTTCAGAGCAAATTCTGTGATAGCTGAGTGCCTGGCTGTAGACAACAGATTGATTGGCTTGTCTGAGGTGGTTGCTGGATCTGTGGAGGTAACTGTGGGGATCTGTGGGTTTTTGGTATATAGTCTTTTGTAGGGTTCCATTTTTGACTAAACATGGACTTAACAGAGAGACTAGTTTTATGGCTTTTTACAACAATTTGTAACACACCCTACTGCCTGCTAACCCTTAACTGCCCACTTCATTTTAAGCGGTCTCCTACAGCATGTGTGAAACCTTTATGCTTAACAATCCGTCCCACCTTGTATTTAGCTTGGACACTCTGGTTACCTTCTCCAGACCTGAGGAAGAGCTCTGTGAAGCTCGAAAGCTTGTCCCTTCCGCCAACAGAGGTTGGATGGATATTACCTCACCCATTTGGCTCTCTCTTACTCTGTGGTTTGCCGTTCTCCCTACAGGTGGTTTAACTGCTGTGATGTACACAGACGTGCTGCAGACTGTGATCATGGTACTCGGGGCTTCAGTTCTCGCCTTTATAGGTAAGAGGAACAAGGGACTGTGTTACCTACAATCTGAGTCAAACAAGGTTTGAGATGTTGAGCTAAACCCTATGGAGCATTTTTCCCCTCGTTCAACAGAGGCCCATAATTTAATATCAATAACAGGATTCACAGCCACATTTGGCACCTGTCCCCATAAACCAAGCTACTTCCCCTCTTCCTTGTGTATTCCAAAGTGCTTATTTTAGTTGTGCAAGGTGTTGAATGCCTTTTGCTCCCTTTGGGAGTTGACGGAGCAGCTTGCTGGATCAGATCCTCAGAGTCAGACTCTGCTCTTGTGCCCGTAACTCCTTTGAGTTTCAGCCGCCTCCACTGCTTTCCTCCAGTGGAGTTACTCTGGATTTACAAGGGAATCATTGGGAACAAAAACGGACCCGTAGCACTTTGCTCTAAGGCTGCCTGCCAAACAGTAACCCAAATGCTGCCTCCTGTGGTTTCATGTTTTCCTGATGAGGCTCTTCCAAAGGGTTTTGATCAGCGACTCTGGGTTCTAGTGGCACTTTTGTGCCACTAGAACCCAGTAATGGTAACGAACCAGAACCCTGGCAATGATGCCACTGCCAAGGGAATTCTGTGGTGCTGGTGCTGTCTCCCCCGGAATGCACTGCTGATTCCACAGATCCCATTAGCATCCCAGCGTTTCCGGGTGCAATCCTGCTGCCCCCAGCACACACACCAACTGGGCCACCAAAATCTAGGTGAGAGGACAGCAAGGAAGAGAGGAGGGGGAAAAAAAGCAAGAAGGAGAGAGAACAAGATGGATGAATGCCCTTGTAGCAGGGCATCAACCCTAAACCACTGGCTGCTTCCTTCTCAGGGTTTGAAAAAGTCGGCTGGTTTGAAGGACTTAAAGAGAAATACAGCACCATGATACCCAGTGTCATAGTCCCAAACACCACCTGTCACCTCCCACGCGCTGACGCCTTCCACATGCTCAGGAACCCCATCACTGGGGACATTCCTTGGCCTGGGCTTATCTTCGGCCTCTCTGTGCTGGCAACTTGGTGTTGGTGCACTGATCAGGTAAAGTAAAGTCTCTTTTCTCTTTCTCTCTCTCCCCTTCCACCTTTTATCCCAGTAGCTTCCTTTCCCGGCTGCTGCACTGTTCGCAGAGTCGGTGAAATGATGAATGTGTGTGTCCGTCTGTCTGTCACGGGGCACCGCCTCTGCTGACTGGAATAGACCAGACCAGCTCATTCTTTCCACAGCTCCCGTTGCAGTTCACTGCTCCTAAGTGTTGGGGGTGGGGGGCTTGTTTTGATGGTGGGGAGCGGCAGGGTGTGATGTTTTCCCCTGTGTGCACAGCTGGCAAGTGGGGTCTCTTTATGGAGGTAAGTTTCTCCTCCCTTGGTTTTCACACCTCTACTGCTAGAACAGGGCCTCATCCTCCCTGATTGAACTAAACTCGTTATCTCTAGCTTGCTTCTTGCTTGCATATATATACCTGCCCCTGGAGATTTCCACTACTTGCATCCGAAGAAGTGGGTATTCACCCACGAAAGCTCATGCTGCAAAACGTCTGTTAGTCTATAAGGTGCCACAGGATTCTTTGCTGC
>QXTE01000044.1:261858-360845 GCA_003942145.1 Platysternon megacephalum
ATCTGGACCCATGGGAAGGAGACTCTGGAAAAATTCCACCAAGATTTCAACAGCTTCCACCCCACCATTAACCTCAGCCTGGACCAATCTACACGGGAGGTCCACTTTCTGGACACCACAGTGCAAATAAGTGATGGTCACATTAATACCACCCTATACCGAAAACCTACCGACCGCTATGCCTACCTTCATGCCTCCAGCTTCCATCCCGGGCACACCACAAGATCCATTGTCTACAGCCAAGCACTGAGGTACAACCGCATCTGCTCTAACCCCTCAGACAGAGACCAACACCTACAAAATCTCCACCAAGCATTCTCAAAACTACAGTACCCGCACGAGGAAATAAGGAAACAGATCAACAGAGCCAGACGTGTACCCAGAAGCCTCCTACTGCAAGACAAACCCAAGAAAGAAACCAACAGGACTCCACTGGCCATCACATACAGTCCCCAGCTAAAACCCCTCCAACGCATCATCAGGGATCTACAACCCATCCTGGACAATGATCCCACACTTTCACAAACCTTGGGTGGCAGGCCAGTCCTCGCCCACAGACAACCTGCCAACCTGAAGCACATTCTCACCAGTAACTGCACACCGCACCATAGTAACTCTAGCTCAGGAACCAATCCATGCAACAAACCTCGATGCCAACTCTGCCCACATATCTACACCAGCGACACCATCACAGGACCTAACCAGATCAGCCACACCATCACTGGTTCATTCACCTGCACATCCACCAATGTAATATACGCCATCATATGCCAGCAATGCCCCTCTGCTATGTACATCGGCCAAACTGGACAGTCTCTAAGGAAAAGGATAAATGGACACAAATCAGATATTAGGAATGGCAATATACAAAAACCTGTAGGAGAACACTTCAACCTCCCTGGCCACACAATAGCAGATCTTAAGGTGGCCATCCTACAGCAAAAAAACTTCAGGACCAGACTTCAAAGAGAAACTGCTGAGCTTCAGTTCATCTGCAAATTTGACACCATCAGCTCAGGATTAAACAAAGACTGTGAATGGCTTGCCAACTACAGAACCAGTTTCTCCTCCCTTGGTTTTCACACCTCTACTGCTAGAACAGGGCCTCATCCTCCCTGATTGAACTAACCTCGTTATCTCTAGCTTGCTTCTTGCTTGCATATATATACCTGCCCCTGGAGATTTCCACTACTTGCATCCGAAGAAGTGGGTATTCACCCACGAAAGCTCATGCTGCAAAACGTCTGTTAGTCTATAACAGGGGTCGGCAACCTTTCAGAAGTGCTGTGCCGAGTCTTCATTTATTCACTCCAATTTAAGGTTTCGTGTGCCAGTCATACATTTTAACGTTTTTAGAAGGTCTCTTTCTATAGGTCTATAATATATAACTAAACTATTGTTGTATGTAAAGTAAATAAGGTTTTTAAAATGTTTAAGAAGCTTCATTTAAAATTACATTAAAATGCAGAGTCCCCCGGACCGGTGGCCAGGACCCGGGCAATGTGAGTGCCACTGAAAATCAGCTCGCGTGCCGCCTTCGGCACACGTGCCATAGGTTGCCTACCCCTGGTCTATAAGGTGCCACAGGATTCTTTGCTGCTTTTATGGAGGTAGGCAGTAAAAGCCTCCTTCTGAAAGCCAGGAGGTCTGTGTTGTGTTCCCGGCTCGGCCAACGATATGGCACATGACTCTGTGCAAGTCGCTTACATCTCATCTATAACCCACTTTTTTGAAATTCCTGCGCACGAGATGCGGCGGACGCCCGAAGTATTGCGCAGCAGCAGATCACCGCCAACGTGCAGTCCTTCATCTGTTCACGAACTAGGAGCGTCGTGTGAAATGTACTGAGCAAATACCAAAACCTAAGGTGGGCTCAGAGCACAGAGAAATGGGCCCCTTCTTGAGACAGCCCGGCTCTCCGTGTTCAAAGGTGGGAAATGCAGGTCTGCTCACCGCAATCCAGTGTGGGAGTTTCAACAAAATGCCATGTTCTTTTTCACTCCCTACTCTGAGCTCTTGTCTCGTGGGGCCGAGTGCATTGTTGAGCAGTGGCTGCGTTTCACCCTAGAGGTGGCCGCATTGCAGCGGCGGGTGAAGTGATGCCTGTAAAGGGCAAGGGAAAATTTCCTCGCTGCAATCAGACCCTCGCTGGTGTCAGCAAGAGTGAACCATGCACCAGAGACCTGCAGTGCAGATCAGAGAGGAGAATTTTATCATAGTCTTGCAAAGTGCTTTGGGAGCTGTCGAGATGGAAGTATCCTGCATTAGATGATGATTCTGTTTTCTCTCTGCAGGGTTTTCTTTTAACTCTTTGCATTTTTATACTGACTGCAGGTTATAGTGCAAAGGTCTCTCTCTGCCAAGAACCTCTCCCATGCCAAGGGTGGATCGGTGCTGGCGGGTTATTTGAAAATGCTCTCTATGTTTTTCATTGTCATGCCTGGTATGATCAGCAGAGCTCTTTACCCAGGTAAGCTGTTGTTCCTTACAGTTGGCCTATTCATGGATTGTGAATACAATTTCCTTGTGTCAATTTCCTTGTGCCCTGCCAGAGCTCAGCAGTCTTGTCCCAGGGTTTATCTCCATACAGTGCTATTGGCAATTCAGATGGAGCTTCCCAGCCCCTGACTCCACTTCCAGGTTTGGGGTGCTGCTTTAGGACACCTGTGGCAGAAGCCCAGGTCCCACAGTTTCCAGTGCAGTGTAGACAGGCCCATACAGACTTGAGGGGCGGGTCTTTTGAGTCAGACATGGAATCTGGTTTGTTCCGTTATGACGTTGATGTAATAGTAAAAGTATTTCACCTGAGACACCCCTCTTCCCCCTGCTTTGTCATGGGTTCTGCACGGTAGGCAACGGCCAGGCTGAGATTCTGCTTGTGGAAAGAAGCAAGATCTCCCCTCCTCTCCGCCACCCAGAGCAAGCTGTGTTAGACCCAGCTGAGTCCTCAGATTCTCACTGTTGCTTCGGATCGGATTGCTGTGAATGCACTAGGTGCAGGGGGAGCCAAGCAGGGCTGCAGTGCTTGTTTCCTCTGTCCCCCTCTAGTGATGGCTGGGCCACAGAGAGAGCTGGGTGAGCCTGCTGCAGCCTTAGCTAACGGCGCTGGCTCTTTTAGCATAGGCAGTCAAGACTCATGCGTTTAGAACCAGAGGTCCCAGGTTCAATCCCAGCTGCCACCAACCCATCAAGGGGTGAAGCGTTCCATCTGCTCTGAACCAAGTTTGCAGTGTGTCATCATGAGGCTCCACCTTTATTTGGGGACCCGAAATGTTCTTTGGCTCCCATTGCGATAGCTTGGGAAACTGTGTTCTTGCTGTTTTACTGCCTTATATTAAATATATAAGAGATCAAGAATCAGTTCCTTTAAGGCAGTTTCCAATAGCTGGAGTAGATATGCCCCAAAGGAGGTTTAAGCTGGCTGCTTCGGTTTCTAATCTTTCCTCTCTGCTACAGATGAGGTGGGATGTGTGGACCCGAAAGTCTGTGAAACCGTCTGCGGAGCTAAAGTGGGTTGTTCTAACATTGCCTATCCTAAGCTTGTAATGGGACTCATGCCTGTAGGTGAGAAAGCTGTATTCTTAGGGGTGTGGGCTTGTACTAGCGCTGAACAGCTGTGTCCTCAGAATGGAGTGGCCTTTGGAGCTATCCATATGAGGAACTAATGTCCTGCAACTATCAGTTGGATTGGTAAACAAATTAAAAGAGAGCACAGTTTTCTTTCCATTATGTAGCAGGCAAGCGTGTGTGTGTTTGGCAAAGAGATGGATAAATAGAAGTAGCCACACTGAATGGAAAAGAATAAAGTATTTGCTATGGCAAAATATCAAAAGAAACCAAAAAACCCAACATATTTTTCAAAAAATGTTATGGAAATTTTCCAATTTTTCAGCCAAAGTTTTTAGTTTTCACATTTTTAATTGAAACAGTCAAATTCTAAAGAAAAAAAAATGTTCCTGGAAATTTTTTATTTTGAAAAAAGGACATTTTTTGGAAAAAAAAAAGAAAAAAAGAAAAAAGAATTTGACCTTAAATGTTGACTAGCTCTAAAAACGTCGAGATGGGCCCGGACCAGAGCCGCAGATCCAAAGAGGTCTCTGGACTCTGTTTACGTTCATATGCAGCACATGATGCAGGAGCTAAAAGACCAACGATCTGAACCAAATTTTCCTTGTTGGTTTCCCAGGACTCCGGGGTTTGATGATAGCTGTGATGATGGCAGCCCTGATGAGTTCCCTCACCTCGATCTTCAACAGCAGCAGCACGCTCTTCGCCATAGATATCTGGCAGCGGCTCCGCAAGAAAGCCACAGAGCAGGAGCTCATGATTGTTGGCAGGTCCTCTCACTTCCTTATGGCTTCACTGAGCGTTTTAGGCTGAGACCATTTTTTGTTGTTATTTTGATGGCGGGTCTTAAACTCTCCAAAATGTCCTATCTGGACTCTGGGATTCATAGATTCCAAGGCCAGGAGGGACCACTGTGATGCCCTGAATCAATTCTTGTTTGAACTAGAGCGTATCTTTTAGAGGGAGGGGAAAAAACAGGTGAAAATTAACATGCATGTTAATGAAAAAGGTAAAACCTGAAATGAGTTATGTTCCCCAACTTTACCTGGAGTAGATTCAGTTACATAGACAGGCTCAATTTGCCACTGACCTGGAGAGATTATTTCTTCTGTGTTCTCTAAATTTGTCATAGACGCCTGACCTAAGCACAATCCATAGTGAAATCATGGCACCCTCTATTGGTAGACTCCAATACTGCAGTACACCAAGGCTGTAAAACAGTTCCCTTCCCACTAACACTGTTAATGATAATCTGCACTTCTGTAGAGCCTTTTATCTGAGGTCACACATATTAAGTAAGCTTCAAACCATCCCTGTGAGTTAGACGAAGGATAGAGAGGGGTGAAAGCATCAGCTGTTTAATAGTACACAGCAATACGGCACGCCAGCTCAAGGCAGAAATGGAGGAGGATATTGAATGCCGCTGAAACTTCTGTGGGAATTTTATTAAGTAGGAGGAAGTGGCTTAGTTGGAATTTGGTGACGGCACTAAAGACCTCTACTCTTCTGAAAGGTGGCTGTGGGATTTTAATGATCACAGGTTGTCAGGGTCTCTGTCTCATCCAAGAGACAGTGCCTCCGGCAGTTCCCACTAAAAACGTGTCGGGCTACTGGGGTAGTCATGATTCAGTTAGCCCTGAGATTGCCACGCACAGAGCCACCTGCACCACTTCTTGCAGCACTCTGGATTCTCCTTGGATCTCTCCCATTCAGGTCCTTACAAGGCCCCACACAGCTTAATTTGAGCACTCTGACCAGATCTCAGCAAAGGGTTGTTAGCCATCCTCCTTAGGAGAGTGAAATTTACTTCCTGCCTGGTTACGAGGAGAAGCCTGTCCTAGATTTCACTTCAGATGAGGAATTCACTCAGGGTGCACAATGGTTTTCCCTAGAATTCATTGAAAACACAAGGACGTGTCTCTTGATTGGGGATTGCATTTCCAGGTGGATTCTGAAACATGCAAAGCTAATACTCTTTGTTCCAATCTCCGGTCTTCCAGAGTGTTTGTTCTCATCCTCATTGTCATCAGTATTCTCTGGATTCCCATCATTCAGATGTCCAACAGTGGCCAGCTCTTTGACTACATTCAGTCCATAACCAGTTATCTGGCCCCACCAATTACTGCCCTCTTCATCCTGGCAATCTTCTGCAAGAGGATCAATGAGCCCGTAAGTGAGGAATCAGTGACTGGGCCGGTATGAATAATAATAATATATGGAGATATACCTATCTCATAGAGCTGGAAGGGACCCCGAAGGGTCATTGAGTCCAGCCCCCTGCCTTCACTAGCAGGACCAATTTTGCCCCAGATCCCTAAGTGGCCCCCTCAAGGATTGAGCTCACAACCCTGGGTTTAGCAGGCCAATGCGTGCGTGTGTGTGTGTGTGTGTGTGTGTGTGAGTGAGAGAGAGAGAGAGAGATTATTGTTTGGGATTAACAATAAAATGATTTTAAACAGGAAATTTCACAGGACAGGATGGTTGGGGGACTGGGACTGGTCTATGGAACCTTTCATCTCCAGGTCACCCGTTCAAACCCAGCCCAGCAAAGCTGTGACCATCACAGAGTGGCTTAGTGGCATGAGTTAATGGGCCTTCCCCCTGTTTCTACTGGATGGGTGTCAGCTTCGCAGAAGCCACCACAACTGGGGCTAATTGGCAGCCTCAGCAGAGGGGCCATGGAAACTCAACTAGCTTCATACTCCTAGACGTGGTCCCTCTAGGTCTAGGTCAGTGAGGGGCAAACTTGCACTCCCACTGTCTGTGCTGTAACTGCTCTACGTACAGAGAGGGCCTTAGGCCCAGGTACCCAGGTTCCTAACTTCCATAATTTTGAGGATCTGGCCTTAGTCTCTAGGAGACAGATCCTCAGCTGGTGTAACTTGTTCTGGCTCCATTGAAGTCTGTCCATCCAGCACCTTTCACTAGCTCGAAATTCATTTATAAAACACCTACCATGTTTGGCTTCCCTCCAGTCCAATATGCAGAGGTGGAGACTCAGACTTCTACCGTTCCCTTGTGTCTCTCTGTGCCCTCGTCTTTCCTCTGTCAGGGAGAAGGGGGAGCATCACTGGGGCTGTTTAATCCCATTGTTCTGAACCTTCCACTGGGGCCTGGTTCTTCTCCTGACACAGGCTCAGCCTTTGAGGCAGGAGAAACCCCATAAGGGATTTCCGACCCTATTTCAGAACCTAGCTCAGGGTCCCAATTATTTCTGGAAAATCAGACCTTTTTGCTAGACCCCTTGAAAACAAAGTGGCAGTGAAAATGAACCCCCCCCCCCCCCCCTTTCCCAAACACCCCCCCCAACCCTTTTTTTCCCTTTTTTTTGGGTTTTTCCCCCCCCCCCCCCCCCCCCCCCCCCCCCATTATGGTGTGGCCAGAAACAAATGTCCCCCCCTGGGAAGGACTGCAGAGTCTTCCAAGGGCTTTACCCCTGTTTCTCAAGCATGTGGGATGGCCACTGTCTGAGACACGCTGTTGGACTAGATGGACCAATAGGTCCCAATCCTGCAATGAGATGAACCTCAGTGGAACCTTTTGCCCACCGAGAGCCTCACTGAAATCAATGGAAGGACCTTAGCTCAGTCGGGTCTGATGTGTCTGTCTTGCAGTTAGAAGGGGGGGAATGAGTAGATTACAAGTTCTGAGGGCCATTAAAGGTATCTAGACCCTCCCTTGCTGTCCTGCTCTGTTGACTCCATCCAGGAGAGAAGGGACCATTCCCAGAAAGGGACTATAATCCCCACCCCCCCAAAGATGCTTTCAATGATCCCTCACTTCCTTATGCGTCTCTTCCCATGTTTTCTTCGCAGGGTGCTTTCTGGGGCCTCATGTTCGGGCTGGTAGTAGGTGGCATTCGAATGATCATGGAGTTTTCCTATGGTGTGCCATCCTGTGGCGAGGAGGACCCAAGACCAGCTGTGCTAAAGGATGTGCACTACCTGTACTTTGCCCTCATTCTCTGCGTGCTCACGGGCATCGTCATTACCCTAATTAGTCTCTGCACCCCACCAATCCCAGAGGAAAAGGTAAGCAGCTCTCCAGTTCAAACCTTTCACGCCCCTCCCCATCATAGGGCCCAAGAGCACGCTCTGATCTGTACAGCCCTGTCTCTCCTATTGCTGAGCTCTCCGGGCCTATAATGCACGTCTACAAAGAAGCACCTTTCCCAAGCCCTTCTGTTTTCCAGGGCTCAGAGTGTTAACGCTGCTTGAGGCTCAATGAACTATTGAAATGGAGTGTGAGTTCCCATGCTGTGCGTACAGCTCTGCACCCACACACCACAGCACATCATATCTGGGAGAGAAGGAAACGAAGTCGGGGGGGGGGGCGGAATCATATTACAGTGTGTTGCTGAGAAGGAATTAAATGGATCTAATTGAAGCTTCTGTCCTATTTCGGCAAAGCCCCCATCAATCTTGCAAGCAAACAAGATTAATATCTTTGCAACACTGGCATTTAGAGAAATAACATTCCATCCCAATGTGATCTCAATTACGTTTAACAACATAGTGTCATGGTACAGAAGAAAGCAACTTTCTTTTACTTACTGTATTAAAACAGAACTGTGCATAAAGGTTAAGGTTTTATTGAGTGTCAGCTTAAAGAGATACTGTCAAGTAGTTTAGGGTCTACGGAGGTTTGGTTTACTGAGCGGTTGCATAAAAATTGGGGGCAGGAAATGGGAAAAAAAACATCAGGTGCAACCATGTTCCAGGAGTGGTTTTTTTAAAAGAACTTCTGAATGGGGTATGGGATATATAGCTTCTCTGGGCCACATGTAGCCCTGGTGTATCTCTGTTGACTTCAATGGAGGGGATAGGTTTAAATCCAAGTGATTGAAATCACCAACATTACTCATGATTTAAATCAGCAGGCAGGAAACTTTGATTTAAATCATCACTTTTAATTGAGTCTTGCATTTATACGTTTTAGTTATTTTCCTATTGATTCTCATTGGTTGATAACTATTAAAACATGTCAATTTTGCAACTAAATATAGCCTTTACATGAAATTTGGTTCTTTTTGCTAGCCAGGAAGATGCACCAAACTTACACAGGCTGCGATTATGCCATGTGACATTGACCGCCGTGACATTTTCTGCCCTGGGGCTGGAGCTCCCACCCAGCCCTGCCCTCGCAGCACCCAGCACCCAACCTGGTGGGGGGACCCACAGCTGCTCAGCCATGGCCCATAAAACATAGAAGCATAGAAGATTAGGATTGGAAGAGACCTCAGGAGGTCATCTAATCCAACCCCCTGCTCAAAGCAGGACCAACCCCAACTAAATCATCCCAGCGAGGGCTTTGTCAAGCCGGGCCTTAAAAACCTCTAAGGATGGAGATTCCACCACCTCCCTAGGTAACTCATTCCAGGGCTTCACCACCCTCCTAGTGAAATAGTTTTTGCTAATATTCAACCTAGACTTCCCTCACTGCAACTTGAGGCCATTACTCCTTGTTCTGTCATCTGCCACCACTGAGAACAGCTGAGCTCCATCCTCTCTGGAACCCCCCTTCAGGTAGTTGAAGGCTGCTATCAAATCCCCCCTCACTCTTCTCTTCTGCAGACTAAATAAGCTGGCCAGGGCCAGCGGCTGGGGGACCCTGCAGCTACCGGCTGCCCAGGCGAGGGACTCAGCAGCAGCCCAGCCCCAGGGGCAGGGGAACCCTGGAGCTCCCAGGCACCGCATCGGTGGGAGACCTGGGAGCCCCAGCAGCAGTGGGTGCTGAACCCACCTCTCCCTTTTGTCAGGGATCTTTTTAGTGAAAGTCAGGGACAGGTCACGGGCTGCCGTGAATTTTTGTTTATTTCCCGTGACCTGTCCCTGACTTTCACTAAAAAGATCTGTGACAAAAACTTAGCCTTAATTATATAGCTTAACGTACATTTATTCAGATTCTTAATTTTGACATTGTTAGGAAACAATGCATTTTTTATTTGCTAGACGATGATTAACTTTTTACTTGTGATTTGTGTCAAACTCTATTTGGATGGAAATTCAAATTCAGTTAAAATGCTCCAAACCGGCATTTTAAATTTTGTATTTATTATTAATTATTATTATTATTATTTATTTATTTGTTTATTTATTATTAAATAAAGCTACCTTAAATGTGCCGGATACGTAAGAAAAATGTTTTATCAAAACATGTTTTTTTCATTTAAAACTAACTGCTTTATTCAACAAAGGCTGCATTATATGTAATTAGTTAATTAAACTGATTATTTCTTGTCACAGTATCCTTTAAGATTTTAGAACTAGCTGATCTGGTCCTCTCACACCTAGTTTTTATTCACTGATTGAAAGAGGCACACAGGTTTTCCTTGGTTTTCAACTCCCATTGGTTTCTTAACTTTGATTGAACCAGTCACTGAACTGAGCTAGTTGAATAAACTGAAACAAAGTGTGCCCTTGTTGCCAAGAAGGCTAACGGCATTTTGGGCTGTAGAAGTAGGGGCATTGCCAGCAGATCGAGGGACGTGATCGTTCCCCTCTATTCGACATTGGTGAGGCCTCACCTGGAGTACTGTGTCCAGTTTTGGGACCCACAGTACAAGAAGGATGTGGAAAAATTGGAAAGAGTCCAGCGGAGGTTAGCAAANAAGAGAATATCCTCTCCGCACTTGTAGAAAAGCCTACTGCTGTGAAAAGCTGGTTTAGCACTTCATACTCTTGTTTCAGGTTCTTAGCCAGTGACGTCCACCAGCTCGGTGGTTTGACATTCTTTAAAAGTTGGCACCAAATATATACTACTCAATATTATTATTTTTTGCATTTAATTTAAAAGTTTTAATAGATTCATGATAAATCTAGGCCTTAACACGGGTTGTCATTATTTCAAATTTCATTTAAAATAGGTTGGTTTTAAATAAATACATAAATAAATAAATAAACGTGCATTTAATTTAAATAAAAAAAAAAATTAAAAAGTTGGATTTTTTAAAATAATTTTTTTAAACATTGATTTTTATGCCCCCAGCCTGGCATGGGTTTGAACCGATAACCTTGGGATGAAAGTGCTTCATATCTCCTTACCAGGCCCAACCCAGCTAGTATCATCGGGAGGCCGTGTGAGCCATTAGAGAGAGCTCTGATTGGGATTCAGGCCCCCAGAGTTTTATTCCAGATGCTGAAATGGGCAACTCATGTCTCAGCTCTGTGCCTCAGTTTCCCCGACTATAAAATGGGGATAATGCTACTCAGCAAATTTGTAAAATGCATCAAGATCTACTGAGGAAAACTGCCAGATAAGAGCTAGGAATTATGATTATCCTGTCAAGTGAACTAAAAAAGAAACGCCACCAACACGCCCAAGAAAAATACTGATGAGTCAGACCCTCAGCTGGTGTACATTGGCATCGCTGCATTGACTTAAAATACTAAGAACAGCTCTTCAGTGGAGCGATGCCGATTTACACCAGTGGAGGATGCAGCCCAGACATCTTTAACGACTCAATGCTTTACACATAGAAGGAGAAATAGCCATTTGTAGCTGATGTTAGAGTGGTACAGTTGATGCGCTGAGTTTTAAATGAATTACAACCCGAGAACTGCCAGCGGTAGCATTTCTCTCCGCTGTCTTGGACACTCTCCCATCTCTGTGGGTGATTGATGCTGTGCTGGGAAACAAATATGCAAAGAATTTGTTTGGTATGCTCCAGAGTTCATATGTCTTCATTGTAGGTAGTCCATAGTGAGTCACGCCGTCCTTGAAAACCTTGCAAAAGAGCTTACAATTAAATTTGAGGCTGTGAAGCTGAAATGCAACTGTCAGGTGCCAGATGGCATTTTGGAACAGAAGGATTTATTCTCACTTTGCCTAGTTCTCTCAAAGTCCCTCGGGCAAGGAGTACGGGGGGGAGGGGAGGGAAGGGCCGCAGAGGGGAAGGAAGTGGTACAGTAACATGGCACCTGTTCTGCAAATGAACCAGGTCACCTGGGCTGATCGCCTGCTACACTCCCAGGGCCTGTGCTTGTCTTGAGGCCTCGTGCACTAGGAACTTCAACTGTTCTGCTCCAGAGAGTCAGATTAATACATTCGGTGGCTTGTTTTCCAAATTGCTGAGTTCCCACAGTGCCAGGTGCAGCCAATGGGAGCTGGAAATGCTCCTTTCCTCGAAAATCAGACCTTCAACGTGTGCAGAGGAGACACGGGCTCAAACTAAAGTCTGGGACCCAAATGCCCTCAGACTGGAGATGTTCCAAGTAGACCAGCTTTCACAGGAGAGATTGAGAGTGAGATCCACATGAGAACACGCTACAGCCCAGTTGTTAGGGCACTTGCTTGGGAGACCTGGATTCAAGTCCCCGCTCTACCTTTGGCAGAGGAAGGATTTGAGCGCAGGTCTCTCCCATCCTGGGTAAGCGAGCTGACCACTGGGCCACTGGGTATCAGGCAGGCACCACCACCTCGTCCTCGTTGTTTGTGAGACAGGACTGACCTGGCTTAGGTGCCTAACTCCGCGAAGGTTCACAGTTGTGAATCCTAAGTGGAGGGAGGCACCTCCTGGTAGGCGCCTAACTCCCTTTGAGGGGAGGAGCTTCAGTCATGCCCCTCTCCTTAGCATTTCCCGTTGGCTAGCTTAGGCAGCTTCCCACTCAACGCAGTAGCGTAGCTAGGGGGGGAGCGGGGCAGCGGCCGCTCCCCCACTGAGCATCTTGGCGCCTTTTTAATTTTTACTCACCCGGCGGCGCTCCGGGTCTTCGGCGGCGGGCCCTCACTCGCGCCGGGTGTCTTCGGCGGCCCTTCGGCGGCGGGCCCTCACTCGCTCCGGGTGTCTTCGGCGGCACTTCGGCGGCACTTCGGCGGCTGGCCCTCACTCGCGCCGGGTGTCTTCTGCGGCACTTCGGCGGCGGGCCCTCACTCGCGCCGGGTGTCTTCGGCGGCACTTCGGCGGGACTTCGGCGGCGGGCCCTCACTCGCTCCGGGTGTCTTCGGCGGCACTTCGGCGGCGGGCCCCTCACTCGCGCCGGGTGTCTTGGGCGGCACTTCGGCAGCGAGGCCCTCACTCGCGCCGGGTGTCTTCGGCGGCACTTCGGCGGCGGGCCCCTCACTCGCGCCGGGTGTCTTCGGCGGCACTTCGGCGGCGGGCCCTCACTCGCGCCGGGTGTCTTCGGCGGCACTTCGGCGGCGGGCCCTCACTCGCGCCGGGTGTCTTCGGCGGCACTTCGGCGGCGGGCCCTCACTCGCGCCGGGTGTCTTCGGCGGCACTTCGGCGGCGGGCCCCTCACTCGCGCCGGGTGTCTTCGGCGGCACTTCGGCGGCGGGCCCCTCACTCGCGCCGGGTGTCTTCGGCGGCACTTCGGCGGCGGGCCCTCACTCGCGCCGGGTGTCTTCGGCGGCACTTCGGCGGCGGGCCCCTCACTCGCGCCGGGTGTCTTCGGCGGCACTTCGGCGCCGGCCCCTCACTCGCGCCGGGTGTCTTCGGCGGCACTTCGGCGGCGGGCCCCTCACTCGCGCCGGGTGTCTTCGGCGGCACTTCGGCGGCGGGCCCTCACTCGCGCCGGGTGTCTTCGGCGGCACTTCGGCGGCGGGCCCTCACTCGCGCCGGGTGTCTTCGGCGGCACTTCGGCGGCGGGCCCTCACTCGCGCCGGGTGTCTTCGGCGGCACTTCGGCGGCGGGCCCTCACTCGCGCCGGGTGTCTTCGGCGGCACTTCGGCGGCGGGCCCCTCACTCGCGCCGGGTGTCTTCGGCGGCACTTCGGCGGCGGGCCCCTCACTCGCGCCGGGTGTCTTCGGCGGCACTTCGGCGGTGGGCCCCTCACTCGCGCCGGGTGTCTTCGGCGGCACTTCGGCGGCGGGCCCTCACTCGCGCCGGGTGTCTTCGGCGGCACTTCGGCGGCGGGCCCTCACTCGCTCCGGGTGTCTTCGGCGGCACTTCGGCGGTGGGCCCCTCACTCGCGCCGGGTGTCTTCGGCGGCACTGAAGGAAATGCCACCGAAGACCCGTGGAGCAAGTGAAGGTCCCACCACCGAAGACCCAGCGCGCCGCCAGGTGAGTAAAAGTGCCGCCCCGTCAGTAAAAGCGCCGCCGCAGGAGGCACCTTTTTTTTTTTTTTTTTGATGCTCCCCCTGTTCCCTCCACCTGGCTACGCCACTGCAGGGCTGGCTTTTGTGAATCCCATTCTTAGGCACCTAACGCCCTCCGTGCCTTGTGTAGGGAGCCTGGGCANGGTCCCGCCACCGAAGACCCGGCGCGCCGTCGGGTGAGTAAAAGCACCGCCCCGTCAGTAAAAGCGCCGCCGCAGGAGGCGCCTTTTTTTTTTTTTTTTTGATGCTCCCCCTGTTCCCTCCACCTGGCTACGCCACTTCAGGGCTGGCTTTTGTGAATCCCATTCTTAGGCACCTAACTCCCTCCGTGCCTTGTGTAGGGAGCCTGGGCAGCTGCAGCTTCCACTAGGTGGCAGGGGGGCGAAACGTGAGGCATTGCAACACTGAATCATCGAATATCAGGGTTGGAAGGGACCTCAGGAGGTATCTAGTCCCACCCTCTGCTCAAAGCAGGACCAATCCCCAACTAAATCATCCTAGATCCTAGGAATCTAGGTCCGCTGAGTGGATCTGGACCCTGCTCTTTGTGCACTTGCTCTTTGTAGCGCTACTGATTCATGCACTGCTTCCAATCAGAAATGCCACCTGCCTTCAGCAGTCAAGTCTGTTCTGTCTGCATTCCAGCTCTTCTGCTACACCCAGTCTATTGAGTCAAATGCTGTCCTAAGGTCCATGGAAATTATGCTGCTAACTTTCCCCCGTCAGCAGTTGGTTTTTTTTGCTTACTCCAAAATAGCTGTCCTGTTAGCCATGATCTCCCTTTAGTGAATCCCTGCCGACAGAGCTTAATGAGATCACGGCCGTGTCCTTGGTTTGTCAGTGTTGAAGGCAAGCTGCTGCAGTCGTAGTTTTTAGGACATTGCTGGGTGGGTAGGACACACGATAAGGCTTGTCCCCAACATGACAGCCCGTCGACAAGCTCCTGAATGTAAAGGTGAAAGGTGGAGGGAGATTTGGAGCACCAGGATGCAGGGGAGGGCATTTCATGGCAACTCAGCTGAAGCTGAAAGGGAAGTTTTTCAAGGTGCCTAATTCCAAATGACTGTCCATGGGAGTTAGGCACTGAACTCCCATTAGTGACTTTGCAGCTCTTGCCCTTTAAAAACTTTACTTCTAAAAGTAAAGGTTTTTTTCGGGGGGGGGCACCTTGAGTATCTAGGCTCTGCTCCGTAACTTTCCCTTCCTTCCCCTCTCTACTGAACTGGGTTCCCCCCTTCCCAAACATTTAGAATCACATTTCTCAAGGGTTCAGCACCAGCAGCTCTCCACAAAGCTCCGCCTTCATTTAGGCAGGGAGGTAAAGGTCGGGAGTGAAATCTTGACGTCAAGAGCAAAACTCCCATTGACTTCAGTGGGGCCAGGATTTCACACACACAAACACACACACACCCTCCATCCCAGGCTTTCAAAAGAGGTATCCAGCATAACCAGAGCTCAGCCAAAGGTAGGCTCTGAACTTCCATGGATTTTAATAAAAGTTAGGAGCCTACCTTTGAGGATCTGGGCCTTAGCTCCCAGTCTACCAAATTCATTTGAAAATCTGGCCATACTTTGAGGCCTAAATTGGAATGGGCCTGTTTTGAAAATCAGCAATTAGTTCTGAGCTCTGAGGAAAATTCTGGCCTTAATACATTAATTCCAGGACAAACCTCATGCACAAGCAGCCATTTGTGTTTGGGGAGGGAGTGGGGGTGATGGGGTCTGCGTAGTTTCTTGAATTCTTTTGTGCTCAGAAACTTTGCAACATTCCGGTGACATTTCCTAAGTGAGTAAAAAAAAAAATCCTCAGTAACGATGAGGATCATCAAATCAAAGTAATTTAGCAAAATGTGACAAGAAAGATTAGCCTTGCCTGATGCTCATCTTGGTTGAAAACGATTTAAATAAAGCTATAAATCTTCTGGAACATGGTGTATCAGTTGGAAATTGCCATCTAGATTTTGCGTGTTTAAAAAAAATAAAATCTACATTTAAACTGGTGATACTGTGTGCGCGACCCAGTGGAGAACTTAATTTCCATGGAGGCAGAGAGGAGAAATCTGCTGTTGGGAGAAATGAGTGCCCTCTCCGGAGCAGTCTGGCAGAAGTGTCGGTCTGAGGGGTGTGGTTGGCCAGTGTCAACTGCTCCTGGTGGCTTCTGTTCCCCTCTCACAAACACATGGGAATTCAGCAGATCAGAATTAACTTAGCCACCTTGCTCTCAGTAATGTTACGTGGGAAGGGATGCCAGAGGAAAGCAGCAATTCCCTTCCCCCACCACCCCAGGACAGAATGGGAAGGAAATTGCAAGTGCAAACACCAACATTTCCCACCTCCAGCTGAGAATAAGCTGTGTAGGGTATGCCCATATAAACCATGGTGTGTTAATAGTTAAGGACCCAGGTCCAGTAAAATCCTAGCCTACTTCAAGCCCACACTGTGCATTTCCCTAGAAGGTCCAGACTTTTTGACTCTTGTGCTTATACACCACACATGAGCCGGGCGTCGCGTCTCTTGCTACTAGCTCAGTGTTTTGGCCCATCCTGGCATGGCCGTGTGCTTCGAAAGGGAGGGTGAATGAGAGCGCACGTTTCTGGAGTCACCAGCTGCTCTGCTCCTTGCCAAGGCAGGAGAAGGTCTCCCAGGCCTGCCGAAAGCCAGCGAGAAATGGGGCATTGGCAAGGCCTAGGCTGCGAGTGTAAAACCTCCCGGCTTTTAATAAAAAGGAGAGGTGGGCAGACAGATCAGCTGGCTCTGTTGATAGCAAGAGATTGCTTTGCTGAGTGGCTCTTTTGTTCGTGCCAAGTCAATGGACATGCGAAGTGCCAGGCCAAGAGGCTGCTCTGTAAAGTTACAATGATGCTGCAGATTTCTCCTTTATCTGCAACTGATTCCTACTGGCTATTAGCACTTTTCCAGAACTTAGCACAAAATGCCAGGGTGCCGTGAATCCCGGGTGCAGACTGGGCCTGGGTGGGTGCCACAGACAGGTAGGGAAGAGAGGACTCCTCCGCACCAGGTAGTCATCCTCTGTGATGCCAACACTGCCATCCTTTTGCTGGGGAATGGCCAGTGGACCTGTATAGTGCCAGGTCCCTGGCCCTGCTGCCGACTTTCCCTGAGGCCTAGTGGCAGATATGCCAATTTCCTACCATATCTCTGGGAGATCGGCCTGTATTACATTTGTGTATCGTTGTGGGCCGGGGACTGTATATAAGTCCATGGAGGGCAGGTGACCACAGCTCCTGCAGGAACTAAGAGTGAGAGAGAGAGAGAGAGAGAGAGTGTGTGTGTGAGCGAGAGAGAGAGAGAGAGAATTGGGGAAGTTCACACAGGTTGTATCACCTCCAGAGAGAGATACCTCCTCCTGGGGGGGGGGCTCGCCTGTACTAGTTCAATCCGGATTCTCCTGAGGCCAACAGACTTGTGGATAAATAGCCAGCATTTAAACGGACACAGGTCCTGCTTTCTGATCCAGCAAATGGACCTTTTGTCCAAGGGCCGGGGAACCCCAAATCCTTCAGGAAGGGTTGGAAGCACTGATACCTGCCTGGGCTTGGAGTGGGGGAGTTTTCTAGCATGCGTGTAGGTTCTTTTGTTGTTTCGAATATGATTTCTCTGTAATGCTTTCACCTTAAGAATAAAATGTGCTTGCTTAGCAAAGGCTACGTGGTAGCTTATAACTGTGGGCACGTATGCTGTCCATAAGCCTTCGAAGAGAAACCTAAGGGCAGATGCTGGCCCGGTTTGCTAGTGTTGCGTGCTGGGAATAGCAGAGTGTAGACAAGGAACTGTGCAGCCTGGAAAAGTCCAGATCAGGAGGGAGAGACAGAGACACTCAGGTCTCTGCCCAAGAGAGGTGATGGTGGGGGAGTTGGGACCCTAAAGTGGGAGCCTTTGCTGGACCATGGGGAATACAGGTGAAGTTGCCCTGAACTGTGACACCTAGGCTGCAACTTTATAATCTGCTTTGCCTAAGGGACAGCGCGTAGCCTTAGCAGAGAGTGGATTGTGTTTCAGGCAGTCCCACTTCCTCCCCCATGCTTTCCCCTTGCTCTGGTGGAGGAGTGCACATAGCCAGCAAGAAAGAGGGAGAGGCCAGGGCAGGCCCCACTCCCTCCACCCCCATCACAGCAGGGCGTATTGCGGCTGGAGTCACAATCCATTCAGGGGATCTGAGGGACATTCTCTCGTTCTCTCCTGCATGCCCAAATAAGGGCTGGAACAATCTAACCCTGAATGAACATGATGTTGTCAAGGTCTGTCTTGACCCAGTGCCGTGGGTATGGGAGGGGTTGAAGGTCCTGTCTCTGCCATGCCCTAGCCCGTCGTTGTTCCTTCCGTTGGTTGGTCCTTTGCTGTAACCTTGAACTTCTGGGCCTTTGTGCCTAGGATTTGGGCTTGGTTCCTTTGATGGTGTTTCACTGTGAAACGTCATTCCATAGCAGCAGGACTGAGGTTCTGGATACTGCCGTTGTCGCTTTGCATCCCTGTGGCAAGCCAGCTGTTTGTGTTTACTGGCCCTGCCTGCAACTTCAACACATACATCTTTTGGGCCCCCAATCCAGATCTCTACCTGTACTGATCATGCAATTTCCCAAAGAGAGGAGCCTTCACACAGAGAGGTGTGCTAATCTCCAAACGATTAAAATGGCACCAGCCAACGGCAAATACAAGAACTGTTGGAAAAAGGCAACACAGATATTTGTGAGGTCAAACCCTCCCCATTCTAATCACAGCTCCCGTTTCCAGCCGCGTCACCAACACTGGTCTTGTTCTATGAACTGACAGCTCTTTAAATTGCTTTCCCTGTCTTGTTTTGCATCGCTGCATCCAGCTGGCTAGCCTGACGTGGTGGACTAGACACAGCAAAGCTCCCGCAATTGACCTGGTGAGCTACAAGAGCGAGTCGGCGGAGGTAAATCCTTCAGTGGGCGAGAGTGATGGGGATGAGCCGACCTGGGAGAACACGGATTCAGGGAGCAAAGAACATGGAGGTAGGTTAGCTGGGTCTTCCAAATATGTGCATGTGTGGGCGTAGGGGACCTAGTCCAAGGTCCACCAGCATCCTTCCAATGACTTCAATGGCATCCGGCCCATGGATCTAACGAGGCCCCGTTTGTGGAGGTGACAGCTACATGCTAGATTAATTTATCTTTGACCTCCGCACCTGCACTCTGCCTGCTACCCCGTCCCCGCCTCGGGTTTAGTCTAACATTCCAACCCTCTGTGTAGTTCCAGAGAGCTTCCATTTAAAACCAAAACACAAACCAACTTTCCAAAGAAATGGTTCCTCCTTCTCCCCCTAAATGTGGAATTTCCTTCTCCCACATGGCCCCGGCCTCAGAGCCAGGTTCAGCAACAGCATTTTTAGACTTTAAAAGTATCCCAGCTTCAACTGCCTACATTGGCCAGGCCAGCTGGATGCACAAACTTCCCAGCAGATCCTGAGATATACCAGTGGTGGGGGCCAGATAAGCACCGAGATATACCAACCAAGCACCTGCTTTTAAGCCCTAGGGGGCCTGAGATATGCACTTTAAAGCCAGGACATTTTTAGATGCAGACAAGCTATTTTAGGTAATTTGTTGAGGTTTTGGGGCGCTGGGACTTGGGGCACCAGGCTTCATCTGTGGGGGTCCCATGGCCACCCTGAAATAGCTCGCGTTCCCCCCTAGTTGAAAACCGCTGATCTAGACCATCCCAGACAGGTCTTTGTCTAACTTGCTTTTTCAGTCCCTTCTCATAAGATGGGTCCTCCATTCCCCGATCATCCTAGCAGCTCTTCTCTGCACCTGTGGCAGTTTGAATTAGTCTTTCTTGCACGTGGGTGACCAGTATGGTGCACAGGATTCCAAATGAGGTCTTACCAGTGCCTTGTACAATGGCATTAATACCGCCCTGTCTCTACTGGAAATGCCTCGCCTGGTACATCCTAGGATCGCATTGGTCTTTTTTTGCACCTGCATCACATTAGTGGCTCATCGTCATCCTGTGATCAACCCCCATACCCAGGTCTTCCTTCTCCTCTATCACTTCCAACTGATGATCCCCTAGTTTATATCAGAAATTCTTATTATTAGACCCTAACTTTGCACTTTGTACTATTGAATTTCATCCCGTTTGTTACTCAAGCCTTCAAGGGCATCCCGATCTTCCTGTCTTATATTCCGATCCTCCTCTTTATTGACAAGGCCTCCCAACTGTATCAGCAAATTCCATTAGCACACTTCTAATTATTAGTTTATTAGAAAGAAAATAGCACACACACACACACACCGGGCCCCTTCTCAGCATGGTCAAAGGTTTCCTTTGGAAAACCATCCAAAATTTCAGGTGCACGTTTTGAACCTAACCCTCCTGAGTCCACAAAACTGGAGAGCTCGCAAGATGGGAACGCTCTCGTGAGATTTTCTACATTTCCTTAGTCTAGACTGGCCGTGCTTGAATTCGTTCTCATCACAGCCTCAGAATGAAGAGGTGAGAAACAACAACAAAAGTTCTCCTCCAGTTTTTTTGAAATGGAGGCAGTTGGGATTCAAATTTAGTGTAGCTGTTCAGGGTGCTGATGTTGTTTCTTATCAATTCTTATTATACCTGACCCAGCTCATCTTTTTATAGCCTGACGTCTTGGTAATTTGGTAATTAGCAATGATGGGAAAGGAAATGCAGAACAGCTTATACAACAGTTTAATGAGGTTTTGGTAACATGTTTTTTCAAGCTTTTATGACATGCTACCTTTCAAAGTGTGGAAGGAACAGCCAGTGACAATTAAAAAGCATAATTCACACAGCGCTTCACTCCTGATAAACAAGCCATGAGTTCTGTGTCAGAGACCATGAAATCCTACAAGTTTTGTGGAGCTTGGTGGAAGTTGGGCGGTGGAGAAATAAGAAGGGAGTTTATTCATTAAACAACAAATGCTTCATATGTCAATCGACTGGGATGATTTAACCTCTTTGGAGGACAGATTTTCTTTGTCTTTTTAAGTTACATTTTAAGAATGCCTGGGCAAAGTAAGGCAGGTTGGATTTGTGGCCTGAGTACAGGGCTGGGAGCCAGGAACATCTCAATCCTAATTGTAGCTGGGCCACTGATTTAGGACAACTATTTTCCAAAGTGACCACTGGTTTTGGGTGCTCACGTTGCGATTCGTTATGCCTGATTGTCCAAGTAGCTGAGTGCCTGTAGCGCCTGGTCAGCTTCTGGGAGAGATGGGCACACTGAGCTTCTGGAAATGGTTCAAGCGGCGCATCCAAAATCGTAGATGTGGAAAATCAGCAGCCACTTTGGCAAATCACCTAACCTCTTTGCAGCTCAGTTTCTGTACAACGTTATACTCACTTGGCTACCTCCAGCCAGGGGCAAGGACTGATTCATGCTTGCCCAGCACTTGGAACATATCAAGTGCTACTACTGTAACGTGCTATTTTAACTGTTCTTTCATCTGGGTTTCAGCTAACTTAGTTGTGCTGTGAGGGTGGACTGGGCCATGCTGGTTAACCAGCTTACCCGTTCACTTCCTCTGCAGCACTAACAAGGAGGTCTGGCTTTTGCTCTGGGTTCTTAGAATAGAGCAACTTTTTAACCACAGTCACGGTCATTTTTGGACTATTAATTCCTCTGGTTGGGGTGAATCCTTTAATGCAGAGCCAGGGGTGCTGGAATGTCCCTGAAAGTGTGGGGGGGTCCATGGGCACCTAAATTGTGGCCCTGCCCCCTTATGCTGCCCCTTCCCCCCTGGGTCCCCACCCTCACGTTGCCCCTTCCATAGAGGCCCCGCCTTCGCACCACCCCTTCCCTCAAGGCCCCGCCCTCACACTGCCCCTTCCCCCTGAGGCCCCACCCTTGTGCCACCCATCCCCCCAAGACCCCACCATCTTTCCACCTCTTTCTCCTGAGGCCCTGCCCTCACACTGCCCCTTCCCCCTGAGGCCCCACCCTTGCACCACCCTTTCCCCCGAGACCCCGCCCTCTTGCAGCCTCTTTCTCCCGAGGCCCCACCCTCACGCTGCCCCAACCTCCCAAGCCCCCGCCCTCACGCCGCCCGTTGCCCCCTTGCGCAGCCTCTTCGCCCCAAGACCACCCCCACTCCTCTCCACCCCCTCCCCCTGTCACTCGCATTTACGGCCAGTAAAAAGTGGGAGGGCATAGCCCCTGCACAGAGCCGTTCCTGAGCTGCAGCCATTGGTTCCTGGACCTATCATCAGCTGAGAGGGTGAAGCGCTCCCTTCCATTGAGGATGTGGCTCAGTGTGGCTGTTTTTCACCCCGTACGCCTCAAGCAGTAGTGCTGCATGGGAGACGTGCAGACAGGTGACACGGTGGATTTAGGGCGTGGGACAGAGGTGAGGCGAGTGGAATACCCCAGTGTTTAGAATATGGGACTCATTTCCCCCTCTCTGTATGTATTTCCTGCAGCAGCGAGCCCTCCTTGCTGGAAGAAGTTATACTTCTGGTTCTGCGGCATCTCCAGCAGCCCAGGACCCACACTGACCAAGGAAGAGAAAGCAGCCCTGGAAAGGAAACTCACCAGCATTGTGGAGAAGCCCCTATCAAAGACTCTTTGCAACATTAATGCTATAATCCTGCTAGCTATTAACGTCTTTCTGTGGGGTTACTTTGGCTGAAGACGGGGCTTCAGACAGTCCTCGGCTGGCTTGGCTTTGATTTAGAATATCGCAGGAATGCTTAGAGACGTCAAGCAGGTCAAGGCCACGTTGTTCTAGGTGCCGTGCATACAGTAAATGGAATTCCCTGCCCCAAACTGCCACAATCTAGAAGACCAAACCCAACGGGCAGCGCTGGCATCGTATTTACCAGAGAGGGTTTTTATCAGGTAAAATCATGTTTTTTTGTCACCTAGGGAAAAATTAGTTGGGCCCAGTTTATGATATTTTCTATTTTTAAAATTGTTTTATTATCACACACATCACACTTAGCCGTAGTTACATATTCAAATTGCATTACATAGTCAAATCAGGCACTAGATTAGGAGATTAATTTAGGGTTATACAAATAAACAAGTAAAATTGCAGTGAGCGTCATACTAATATATGTAATTATAATAGGGTCAGAATGTCTGTAAACAACTTAGTTTGGTATTTTCGCCAGGAAGATATACAGGCCAGGACGCCTTTCAGTTTTCAGCATTATATACCCCGAAGTCAAAAACATTCAGTGACAATAACGCAGAGTTGTAGCCATGAAGCATTAAGCAATCCGAAGCATGCAGCGCTGTGGACAACCTGAACCTATTTCTCAGTTTTGAATGGATGTATCCAAAGTCTGAAAAGATTCACGCTATGCTTGCTGAACTTGCTGGACACTGACGGACTTGCACCACCAGTTCTGTGAAGTCAGAGGGAATCTCGGCCGTCTTCAGATTTTTTCCACCATGTGAAAGTGGAAACTTTTTCCTTGATAGCGGATGAAAATGTCAATTTTGGTTACAGTGAGTCTTCTGTGTTAAATGCAAGTAAATATGGCAGAAAGTCGGGATTTTTGCTCAGCAGCTACTGCTTGCAATTTCTTCTTGTTCCAATGACACATTTCTTGCCTGCATATTTTGGGGGGAGGGATAGTTCACTGGTTTGAGCATTGGCCTACTAAACCCAGGGTTGGGAGTTCAATTCTTCAGAGGGCCACTTAGGGATCTGGGGCAAAAATCAGATCTTGCTCCTGCTAGTGAAGGCAGGGGGCTGGACTCAATGACCTTTTGAGGTCCCCTTCCAGTTCTATGAGATAGGTCAGCCAACATTTGTAATTGCCTCATGAAATCTCTTTGGTACGTCTGCTTTATGCAGGGTAAGATCTTCATTTATCAGTAAATCCAACCGTCCGTCTCATGCACCATGAGTCCTTTTCAGAGTATGTCAAATGCCACAGAAACTGAATTGAATTGACTGATCAAGTTATTTGCTTCTCGGTAAATCCTTTGATTATTAATTACACTGACCACTCTATCTTTAAATTCCGCCTCGTGATCACTCATAATCCTGAGATAATGTGGCCAATTTTTGAACATATGTTTCCAGGCATGTTGTTTGACTGTTCCATTGCGTGTTACCAGGGATTTGGGGGTTTACAGAACTTGACAGTCTTTTAACCAGGCTACAGGTGATTACGAAAATACTTTTGTAAATCGACCACACGTTTCATCAAAGCACTCGGTGTAAGGGCTTGTCCAAACAGATTGAGCCAATGTGATGCACATCCATAAGTAGCCAAAGTGTGGTTATCGTGTGCCAAATCACTGCCCATACTTGGCATTTTTTTCTTATTGTCTGCCGAGTAGCTCTTAACACAACCATACCGTTCATTGCTAATGCCTTGGCGTCTCTTGTCAGTGTAGCACAATACTTTACAGTCTTCTTATTGCGTCTAGTATCAACTGCTGACACAGAAACCACAGTCAGCTATCACTGGGACAATGTGCACGTTACGCCAGCCATCTTGTATTCATGGAACTGCTGTTCCATATCATTTGTTGTGTGCTTCCACCTTTAAGCCATCAGTAACTGCATCTAACCGTTTACCTGCTTTCGACTGGCTGCTTTGTAGCCTGGCCTCAGGCAGCTGATCAGTGCTTGAAAAAATTGGATGTTCAGTAACTGAAAAGGGAATATTACAGCCATAAAACAGTTCTGCAGTTTTCAGGGCTACCTTTTGTTTCAGTTCTGGCGTTGGTTTTTTGTGCCAAACATATGCATGTGTGATTGAAAAACCGTAACACTTCCTCCTCATTGTCTTTGGCTGATGTGGAGCTGCCTTTCTCTTACTGCTCTTGGCAATGGCAATGCAGTATTATCAGTACCTTCTGTGGTTAGATGTTGATAGATGTTTGGCTGTGTGTGTGTGGTCCCTCTGTGTGCCGCCCCAGCCCTGCGAAGACAGCTGGCACGGCAGACCTCGAGCGAACCGCCCAATGACCACAAGATCCGTTAAGGGATGAAGGCACCCAGCCAGAAGTACGGTACTAATATGCCGCAGACTCTACTGGACCACTAATACATGTATGCCTGTAATAATGGACCAGCTCAGTGAACGGCAGGACTTTCCATTCCTGTGCCAGACAAAAATATGCCCTCTGAGATACATCTTTATACCCTGATACAAACAAGTTACATACTGCCCTTCTAACATAGTAAGTTACTGCCCCTGACGTGGCAGTTTTTACCCATTACCTTGTACATGTTGGTTCAATCAAAACATCTCTATTACATACTGTCATCCTGACCTTATCTTTTGGGAGGGGTCAGTGTGTTCCTGTTATCCTTGGGGAATGTTTTTGTACCATCCTTGATATCGGAATGTTCTGGTACCACTTGATAGTGGGATGTGTTTGCGGTGACTAGCACTTCTTAGGAATGTATATTTCTACAATATCAGCCCTGTTCTTGCCCGATTCTGAGAGCAGGTCCTGCCTCATACCAGGCCTTTGTCTCAGGCTCTCTTCCTACGACACTTTCATCCTCAGAGTCTGATTCGAATACTCACCCATATTGTTGAGGCAATGAATGTGTCAGGCCTGATGTGAGTTACAGTATGGGGGCCCCTCAGCCAGCTGGTATTGTGGGGCTTCCGGGGACGGGGGGGGTCACACTCTTGTTGGTAATTAAATAACGATGCAGCCCCAGACATGTCCTATTGGAAATAATGGTGCTTTAAAAATTAAGAGGGTTTTTAGAGTGTCTGTTTCCTGCTGCTGTCAGCACTGTGATAGAGAATGAAGCGACTTATCCGGCCTCACAGCTAACCATTCTGATATAACCAGACCCAGGGCCAGCTCCTCAGCCAGACAGTCTCCTGGGCTGCCATGCTTATCACAGACAGGTGGGCTAGGGCCTGGGCTTGTCATATTAAAATGAGCAGATTTAGCTGCAGCTGGTGAGCCAGGGTGCAATGCTTGCTCTGTGGCATGGGCACGCAGGGGCTTTGCAGCTCACTGGGCATCTGCGCAGCCAGAATTCCCACTGGGGAATCAGGACCAGCCGCTCTGGGACTCATCTAGCATTGTGATGGCCTCCTAGCATCTGAGTGCCAGTCCCGCCTCTGCGCCAGGTCCCTCTGTGTTACGGCAGCGAGGGCCAGGGACGCTGCCAATAAGCCCGGGCTATCCCACTCCGTCTTACTAGGAGCTGGATGGAACATGCCATCCTTACAAGTGTCAGAGCATTGCCATGCAATGGGGTGTTTTCTTTTCCTACCTTAGCTGGTTTCTATGGGGATGGTACATAGAGTACTGGCCCTCGCATGAGCTCAGACAAAGGCAAGGTCACATGGCCGTGATTCAGATATGACCACATAAGGAGTCAACGATGAATGTAGAAAGACTTGGGCAATTTAAGAGAGCGTGTGACAGGTTTGTAAAAGGCAATTCCCAAGCACGTCTTGCAGCAGGGTCACGGGGGAGGGATAGCTCAGTGGTTCGAGCGTTGACCTGCTAAACCCAGGCTTGTGAGTTCAATCCTTGAGGGGGCTACTTAGGGATCTGGGTCAAAATCAGTCCTTGGTCCTGCTAGTGAAGGCAGGGGGCTGGACTCAATGACCTTTCAAGGTCCCTTCCAGTTCTAGGTGAGAGGTATATCTCCATCTATTAAAAAATGGATTATTAGGCAGGCATAAATACAATTGGGAAGCAAGAGAGATTCTCAGACTCACCACAAGCCCCAGTGACATTCCAACACAGAGGAGTTCTGCCTCTCGGAACATTGTATGTCCAAGAAAGTAGAGATACTTTTGCGCTGTGACAGATGAAGACGTACGAGCGCTTACACTTCTGGGGCAGACATTGGTGGGAGCTTTTTGTGAGCTACATGTCGGGGCTAGCACACGGGACAGTGTTTGCGAATACTGAGAGCTGAGCTATTTTTACCTAGGCGCCGGTAGCTCAGCTGGTGCAAATTGGTAAATCTCCTCTACCAGCAAAGGAGCTATGTGGATTTACACCAGTCATGGCTCTGGCCCATGCAGTTGTGGTTTTTGCAGACTGGTGCCCGGATGAAGCCTGTGGGTGCTTCAGAAACACTTTAACAGAGAACTGCTCCAGGTTAGAGACTCATACAATTGGACCTTTGTATGTAACATGTTCAGGTGGCATAGGAAAGGGGGAATGGCGAAAAAGGAGAGACGAAAAATGCACACAGATCCACCCACGAATGGGTAAAGCTTTTATCTTCCATGCCAGCATTTCTCACAGAATAACGTGTCTGCATTGCAAGGCCTAGTACATCCTTGTTGCTCATTGCCTGTGATAAATGGCAATATCCTAACAAGACTGCATTGCATTCAGAATTGTAATTGATATACAAGTCCATTGGCAGCAGACATTATTAATGATGCCAATGCGTATTTTCTTATTTATCGTCCCGCCTAGGCTTGTGTCTATCAGCAAATGATTATCATTCATTTTCCTGACAAATCTATCAAGATCATTCATGATTGTTCAGCAAAGGAGCATATTTTTAAACAAGGATTAATGACTTGGCGGTTTGGTTGGCTGGCTGAGCAAAAGGAAATGAAATTAACAATGAACCCTACAAACATGTCACCACTTTAATTTACCAGAAAATATTTGAAAATGTTATTTTAAAATGTACGCTATGATAGGCACTTTTTTTTTTTTTTTACAAAAAAAAGGAAACTCCATAAATTTTAAGTGGATGGACAGCAAGTTAGCAAACATGGAGCCATCTTTACTGTAGTTCTTTGCCTTGATTTTCTAAGAGAAAGAAAGATCTCCTCACATGGGTCTCCCCTCAAGTCACTCTACACAGACAATCTTACGAACAACCTTGGAATGAACTCCGGCAAGGGGGTGATCAATGAGGATCAAAAAGCATTTAACGAAGCCAACCAGAGCCATTACTGACCTCAAAGCCCTTTTCCTCACTCAGGTGCCACAAAGGAGCCAGCATCCAGATGTAAGTGGCCACCAGAAAATTCCCTGGCCTAGAGGAACAGCGTGCTGGCGCGAAGCCGATGGAGGCATCAGGATCATGGCAGGAAAGAGAGGGACAAGGTGGGGGAGAGAGGGGCAAGCAGAATCCCATTACGGCGATCCTGGCTCTACAACAAAAGGAAGGACAATGCAGCTGGATTAGTGTTTTCATTTTCCTTTCCATAACGTTCACTTTTAGATCGCTGAGATGAAAGGTTAAAAAACTTCGGACAGTCAATTCGCGTGAGGCCGGCTCCTGCAGAGCCAGGCCTGGGAGCTGAAGCCACCCAATGTAGGTAGGAGGTGGCCCCAGCTGAGTAGGGGTTGGCACGGGTGATGACCCTGGCGCCTCCCGGCTTCCCCCGGCTGCAGTAATCGGACTTTGGGTAGCCGGTCAGTAGAGCTGACTGGACACTGTCAGGTCCCCTTTTTAAGCGGACTTTCCAGTTGAAAACCAGGCACCCGGCCACCCTACTAAGACAGCCAGGGGATCTGACTAGTAAAGGGAGAGGTGAGAAGAATCAGGGCAGGTACATACACTACTATGCCCTTGTTCCTAAGAGCCTGCAGTCTAACCAAGGCAGCCAACGGGTGGTAAAGGGAGCAGCGAGCGAAGACAGTCAGCTGGGAAGAGAACTGCTGTTTTTCCCATTCCCCTGTCAATGCCCCGGGCGCCACTGCCCCCGCCTGCAGCAAGCCCGCCAAACGAAAACGCCGCAAGCTTTGGCCCCAGTGTAAAATCTCTGGCCCAGGAGATTAGATGCTTGAGAGCCAGCCAAGCACAGTGGGCGACTCAGAGAGTGATCTGCGGTGGCTTTCTCTATTGGGCCCCACTGACGTTAATAGCGAAACGCCTGCTGGCGTGTGCTCTGCGAACATCACACCCTGGTGTGATCGCGCTCTTCCTCACATGCATTCGATTTGGGTTGTGGGGCGGGGGCTGTCTGTGGGTTTTGGTTCATGCCGGAGGAGGTGGGTACTTTTGCTTTGCTAGTCAGTAGGTAACAGTCTGATAACTGATGTGGATGAGAGAAGGGGTTTTTCAACCGCTCTGCTCTTCCAAGCGGGAAGCCGGCCCACACTGGGCTAGCTGAGAGGGGGATTCCCAGGGGATGGGGCGGCTGAGACCACCTGGGTTTGTTTATGGGCATCTCTTCGGCCTTTGAGGGTGCATGGTGCCGAAGGCAACTGTGTCCACGGGCCTTTTCCCTGCCAATGCAGGCTTGCCCTCGGTAGATCAGTTGCCCAGCTCTGCCTAGACTTCAGGGTCCCAGCAATGGGGCTTCCACCACTGCCGGTCTGACTAGTCCCCTTTCTAACAGCTCTTCATGGCAGGAAGCTTTTCCTGATTCTGCACCTGCCCTTGCCTTCTGATCGGGCCTGCGTCTCAGCCACACAAGGATACGAGTAACTTTACTCACACAAGTAGTCCTCTGTGCCTGTGTCTTCAGGATTGGGCCCTTAAGTTAACCCTATTACTAGCTTTAATGATGCTCCATCCTTGCTGTCACTGCCCTGAAGGAAGGCGGGGAACTGCTTTCATCCTCGCAGTGGAAAGCAAACTCTTTGGCACTGGCCCGCGTATTCCTGTGCTAGCGCCTCAGGGGTTGGGTTAAAACAATTTTGTATTATGTATTGGCATGTGTGTCTCAGCCAGAAAATAATAAAAATCCAGCCTTCCTTGTGGGTATGCACCTTAGCTCACTGAGCCGCCTGGTTAGCAGCACTGTTGTAAACCCCAGGCAAAAAAAAATAGGGTTGTTTTTTTTGCTGACCTCCAGCTGCTGCGGTTGCAAAGTGATCGCAAGAGGCGTTCGGCATGTGCTTTGCTGTAGCGCAGAGGGGCAGCAAAACACACACCAGCTCAGCTGGCTGGCGTTTAACAAGCCATTTCAGCTCTACAGCACCAAGCGTACGCTTTGATCTTCAGGGGAGATCTGAAAAAACACCAACCCATCCTTGGCCGTCTACAGAACAAAAAAGAAAAGCTGATCTGGACCCACCAGCAGACCTTGAGGGCCAGTCCTGGATGTGGCTGCAACCGCAGCGAGCCAAGAGGAGAAAAAATACCAGCAATCACTTGTGTCAGTTACTGCGGTATTTTAACGTGGTAGGCTGAAAATGACAGAGCATCACGTCAGGTGCAGAGTTAAGGGTGGTCGTCTGGCTTAACTGTGCACCGGTTATACAGGTAAATCTTTGAGCTGCTTGAAAAATTAACCTGAACACTGCCTTGCGTTTAACTACAACGTTCGGGCAAGGTTTTTGCACCCGTGAGTTACTGATATGTAGTATCGTCAGTTTAGCAAAGCTGTTGGCCAGGAACAATATTTAGCTATTACTCGGCGCATTTAGCCATAGAGTTTACTGCTAGAAAGTACCATTATGATCAGCTAGTCTGGTGCGTCTCAAGCTTTTTGTGCTGGCAACCCTCTTTGGACTGAAAAAACATGTGACCCACCCCCCCCACTAAAAAAATTGCAACCCCCCCTACCTTACACTCGGGGTTTCAGCCCAGCACTCCCACGGGGCTGAGAGTCTGTGGGGTTTGGGGTTTAGCCCTCCCCACAGGGCTGAAACAAGTAAATTAGCGTCACGTGGCCCCCTGGTGCGAGGGGCCCCAGGCAATTACCCTGCTTCCTGCCCCTAACTCCGGCCCTGCTTCCAACCCCCCCAAACCAGTCCCATCACCCCCCTCGAGCGGCCACAACCCCCGCAGGTTGAGAAACACTGATCTAGTTCAACGTCCTGCACAGGTACCTCTGAGAATTTTAACCAACAATTCCTGCATTAAGACCGTCTGGTTGAACTACAGCATAACATTTTGCACACGATCCAGTCTTGATTTAAAGCCCACCAGGGATGGAGAGGCTGTAACATCCCTAGGTAAGTTAAGTTGTTCCAATGGTTAATTACCCTCCCAGCTGAAACTTTGTGCCTTATATCTAGTCTGAATTTGTCTCCCTCCCACGTCCAATGGCTGGATCTCATTATGCTTATTATGCTTTATCAAAGAGCCGTCTATGCTCAGAAAAGATCTCAAAGCATTTCATAATGCGAGAAACATTTTACAAACGGGGGAAGTGAGGTGGAGGGACGTGACGTGACCCAAGCAAGCACAACGCTAGCCCCAAATAGAAAGCGGGGCTCCTGACCATCCCCTAGCCATTGGCCCAGGGCAGGGCTCTGGGAAGGAACATAGGACACAGTGAAGGGTAATAATATATTCTTGTGGGATGACAACCGGTCCCAGTTAATCTCTGCAAATATGTCAAGTGGATTACGGTGGCTACTGATTGCTTGTCTCGTTTAACCACACAGTGCAGAGTTAGAGCTACAGCAGCCAAGTTCAGGGTGTCTGGTGAAAGGGTTTGGCAGTGAAGGTGGATTTATGTTTAAGGCTAGAGTTCTGGTGAAGGTTTTTCTTCTAGGCTGTCTCTACACTTGGAGCTCGTAGTGATCTTTCCCAGGTCACTGAGGTGTGCACTCATCATAGAATAGAATGGAAGGGACCTCAGGAGGTCATCTAGTCCAACCCCCTGCTCAAAGCAGGACCAATCCCCAGACAGATTTTTGCCCCAGATCCCTAAGTGGCCCCCTCAAGGATTGAACTTACAACTCTGGGTTTAGCAGGCCAATGCTCAAACCACTGGGCTGCGGGAAGTGGCGCGGGCCAAGGGATGTGCTGGCCGCCGCTTCCCGCAGACCCCGTTGGCCTGGAGCGGCGAACCACAGCCAGTGGGAGCTGCGATTGGCCGAACCTGCGGACGTGGCAGGTAAACAAACTGGCCCGGCCTGCCAGGGGGCTTACCCTGGACAGCCGCGTGCCAAAGGTTGCCGACCCCTGGGTTAAACTTTGCTCTACAGCAGGGGTCAGCAACCTATAGCACGTGAGCTGATTTTCAGTGGCACTTTGCTGCCAGCCTGGGGTTCTGTCCGCCAGCCCCCTACCAGCCGGGGTCCCGGCCGCCAGCGTCCCGGCTGCCGGCCCCGCTCAGCCCACTGCCAGCCTGGATGGACAGAACCCCGGGCCGGCAGCAGGTTGAGCAGGGCCGGCGGCCAGGACCCCAGCTAGTAGGGGCCGGCAGACGGAACCCCAGACCGTTGGCAGGCTGAGCCGTTCAGCCCCGCCTGTAAATGTAAAATGTATGACTGGCACACGAAACCTTAAATCAGAGTGAATAAATGAAGACTTGGCACACCACTTCTGAAAGGTTGCCGATCCCTGATCTACAGTGTCCACATGCTCAGTTCAGAAAGTGTTCTGTGCAAAGCATCAGTAAGGGCAGGGAGCCAGGCTGGGTGTTATTGACATGTTGGCACATCGCGGACAGAGTTGTGGATGTGGTGAGGAGGTGACGTGTACCTTTAGTTCGTGGTGTATTCCTTCTTTGCATGTTCCTATTTTAAGAGATTTGAGGTTGCATTACTGTAACTTTTCAGTTCCCCATAATACATTATTTTAACTCATCATTTGCTGTTTTGCAGAGGGTGAAGTATTGGTGCATTTCACATTTTAGAGGGTACAAGGCCCTGCTTAACCAGTGTTTTTTTCCTCTCTGGGCCCCACTGTGTGTCCATCACTCGCCAAGGAGTCTAAGGCAATAGCGGTTGCAGCTATGAGCATTCTGTAAGCAGACGTGTTAAAGCTTTTAGAATGCAATAGCTTTTGCAATATTTCTAATAGCCTCCTTAATCCCAGCCTACAGCAGCAATCAGGGGCAGTGCCTACTAGAAATTTCATGAAGGTCAGATCCTTAGATTTGCCCTGCTCTGCACCAAAGAAGTTATAAGACTCTGAAAATGTTGTTAGCAGCTCATTGAAATACTGAAACCAATAGAACTGTGGCTGCACTAGACTATTAAGGCTGCTGGTTCAAATTTTCAAAAGAACTCAGTACCGTGGGTGCCAAATTCTTTGGAAAATCTGCTCCAGTTGTAAGTACAAAGTATTTGAAATTCTGTCCCCCGCTGAAGAAGCTCCAGTTGTCATGCTGCATAATCCTTATTGAGAAAACAAAGGATCCCATCTCACTTTAACTAGTCCATGCGGAAATGGATCATGTAACATGCAATCAGGAGCCAAATACGAAATCTGAGCAGTGGCAAACAGTGCCGGAGGGCACAAATTGCCCACGTTCAGAGGCTCAGAAGAAGGTTTCTGCACTGTTCAGAACCTACTCAAGCGAGACTCAAGTGCTGCTGCCTGCAAGGACAGGGAGGAATTTCATCCTAGAGAGTGTGCATGTGCATGTGCATCTCAGGCTGCAGTCATCTGTAAGTGACTGGTTTTAGGGTAGTAAAAAACACCATTTGATTGAGGTGGCAGTAGCCAACTCAAGCTAGTATATGAATGAACAAAAAGTACAGCTTGCATCTTCCCCTTAACTTGACCGTTATCCACACAGAAAAAACCCTCATGGGTGGCTGGCTGACACACACGTGAGCATTGGGCAGATCTTGAATAAGTTCATCATGTTACCCGTTAACAAGGTATCCATAGTGTGGACACGGCGCTGCAACAACCCTTGAGGCGGTCCTCCGATGCCTTCCCAGGCTTCCTACAGGCCCCCCCAACCCTACGGTATTTTCTTGTTAACTAACTGTTCCCTGCTGCTTGACGGGAAGTCATCCACCACCGCATATAGGCCTGTTCCTCTCTTAGTGTCCATGTCCTCAGGCAGCTTCCATGCATCAACTAGACTCATCCATCCCTGGTACAGAATTATTTTTTGGAGAATGCCCCTGCCCTGATGTGACAGCTCAAGCATGCTGCCAGATGGCCAGGACCGGACACCATGGTACTTGTGGGTCTCTGGAGCAATGCAAGCAGGGCCCATGATTTCAGGAGCAAGAACCAAAATGCCAGGCTGTATGATACTTCACAAACTGCCTGAGCACAGGCTCCATCAAACAGGACCTCAGTGCCAGGAGAAAAACAAAGGGATTAAGATGGCTACGGATCCCAAGCTGGAGCATGCCAAGCCAGAACTAGCTTATCTGAGGCATTGCCAGGTTCATGCCATTTCCAACCAGGTTCCCCAGAAGGGCCAGACAAGTTCTCTCACAATACACTGCAAAAGTATTCACAGAGAGGCAGTTTATAGAAGTGCTATGAACCACGGGATGTGTCCCCAGCTGCCTTAGTGCCACATGTAAGCGAACAGAGCACCGCTATGGGCACAAGACATTTCAGCAATCTATCTCCTGCAGCAGTCGGCTATTACCCTGTAGTGTGGCCACTGCCTCGCCTGATAGGCTAATATGAGGACTAACGCAACAGTAGAGTCTGCAATGTGGTCACTCCCTTGATGTTAGGGGCAGATTCTTCTGACCACGTTCTGGAATAGGCACAAAGACAGCTTATTTTTAAGAGAAACGTGTAATTTTTATTGCATCCGTTTAAAAAACAGCATTGTTGAAAATGTTCATGTGTGAATTGCATGAGGCACATTCAATTTAGTAGGAGAGACTCAGACTTGTCTCAGTGCGAGAGTTCACCTCAGTTTGAAGAAAAAAATTCCGCTGGAAGCACGGGCAAGTAACAGTGTCATTTTTTTCATTAACCTACAGCCACTGTCTCTGTAGACGCGCAGCCATAAGTAAGATTACTGCTATAATTTTGTCTGGTCCCCCGGGAAAAAGGTTTTGAGAACTTTAAAGGTTACTAAACAAGACTTAAACTGGAGGTAGTTTCAGTTTACTTTCAGATTTCAAAATCAAATCGCAGCTAGACACACATCAAAGCAGAAATGTCAATAGTTTTGCTTTGTTCTTAGACACTGTAAAACCTACAACCGCCATAAATCAGATTCCCTCATCTAGAAGAGCTGAATGCCAAGTAAACAGCTTTTTAAAAAGCTTATTCTTCAGGAAAGACTATGGCAATAGAGTCCATGGGGCAGATTCTTCTGTCACTTATGCAAGCTCAACACGGGTGTAACGCCATTGGCTTCAATGGAATTAGTCCTGACTTACACCACTGTAAACAAGATCAGAATCAGAGTGGGCTTCCACTGAAGCCCCCCTTTAAACCATCTGAACAAAGGGGAAGCACTTTTTCAAAGCTAATGCTCCCCCTGCTTGCTGCTTTGTAACATCTTGGGAGTTGGGACTTGATATTTGGCTCCTCTTATCTGATTATGTTATGCAGAAGCTAAAATGTCACCAGAGAAGTCCTGGCAAACAAATGCTTGGGTCATTTCTAAAGGCCGGAATTAAATGGAATAGAGCAAGAGAGCTCATCGGTGGATGTAACTTATGGATTCATAGCCTGTAAGAGTGGTAAGCCAAGGTTGTATGGTGGGAATGGATTGCTTATAAAGTGGAAGATGAAGGTTTTCTTACAGGACAAGACAATTGAGTCCATGGGGATGAAGGACCGCTCTCCAGTTGCAGACATTTAATGGGGAAATGTAGCTTTCATGAAGACAGAAGACACCAAAGCAAAGCCTCATACCTTTACTCATGTGCTGCAGAACTCAGCTTTTGTACTTTTATGTCATTATTCAATGACAAGTGTCATTTTCTGTGGGTACAAGTAGTATCTTCATCTCCAGCATTTAAATTTCTGATGCAACATTAGGCTGCACTGGAACATTCGTATATTTTATATACTCTGCACAAGCCACAATTAAATGAAATCCTCATACAACATTTTTTTATCTTGATTGGCCAGGTTACCATAAATTATTTATAATGCAAGTCACTAGAGTATAATTCAGTGTTTTCTTTCCCCTGCTATTTTATCTCCTGACAAGTTTTACAAAAGAGAAGAATGGAATATAGCTTAGTTGCACTACATCCAAGATGCTGCCTACACAAATGCCAGAGAGAGACGCTAAATGAACCCCAGAACATATGGCGCTCTGCTGACAGAGCTCAGAAACTGGTTCTGCATGAGCAACACGGAACATCTTGAAACGTACGAGACATATGTGTTTTAGGAAGAAGATTGAAGTGTTTCATAATAAAACAGGACAAAGTGAAATACAAGCGCTGTATAAAATTTTAATTAAAAACTGGTTTTACCCTTCAACGTGCATATACAATATGCTTCACAGATGGATTTCATATTTAAGTATTATCCAAACCAAAAACGTAAATGAGACAAATAAAGCCTTCAAAAAATGGCACAGAGGCTAAAATGTATGTAAACACTCCATGATTGTGGTGAAAACAAGGCAGGCAGGGAAAGCAACCTTCTGTCAAGTGTTTACTACTGGAGTGCTGAATGAACCAGTTCACAGAGCTATCGCCTTTGAAACAACACATTGAGCTCAAAGTCCAAAAATCCCAGTTGGTTTAATGATCTAAACATAAGCATCCAATCTACAGAAGTTCGGTGAAGTGGATATTGCCTGTGTTACTTGCAAACGATTTATTTAAATGACTATTTTATACATCCCTCATCCGTGGCATCTGGGTGCGTTGATGCATATGGAAAGCGACATATTAAACTGCCCCCAACAGACTGAACAAAGATCTCCTTCTTTTGTGTCCCACCAACCCATCCTAAGAAAAACCTCCCCAGCAATTCCACAGAGTTAAGTAAAAGCCTGACCAAAGAACAGCACCTCACCCTATGCCCTGAAAGGTGGTAAGCTCTGAGGAACAAAGAGAGAAAGTTCTACAATCAAAGACTCTCCACCAAAACATGTCGGCCTCTAGGCCTAAAAGCTTTCAAAGCTAGGGACCATCGTAAGAGTAGCTCAGCTGATAGCAGCTGCCATAATGGAGCATCGTGGGGAAAGTGGTTTCAGATGGCTAGGTGCCACGGCTCTGTGAGATCAAAACCAACCATCCTGACTGGATGGGAATCCACAGCAGAAAGCTTGCGTGACCTCTGAAGTTGATATGCCAAAAGTAAGGTTTACATTTCCTACAGGTTTTCATCCAGAAAATTATCCTGGATTTCAGAATAGTTTTCCCTCACAAAGCAAGCACATGAAACTACAAGGGTGGTAGGTGATTAAGGTGCGGGGGGGGGGGGGGGGGGGGGGGGGGGGGGGGGGNCGTGAGAGCAAGAGTTTCCTTGTCTCTTTTTTCAATCTGTGGTGACAACAGTCAACACTTTCATAGCCACAATCCGCCCCCTCTTCTTTTTTTAAAAGATTGGGATCAAGATGTTCTAGTGGTGACCACTGATGATGGTTTGTGTGTTCGACCCCCCTACATGACAGAAATAGAAATTATTGGAAGACCTTAGTGATCTTTTCCTAGAATACCAATTCGTTTGTTATGGGACATAGGACTTGATCTAAAAAGACTTCCCTCTTTACTGCATCATCTCCATCAATGAGGTAGTTAATTCAAGTCATCCCCAAAGGCTGGCTTCTAGTGGTTTTATTACTGTAGAATAGCTTGGTCACTGACTTCTAAAGTTTCAGGGTTTTCCCCATAAACTTTTTGAGAAAAAAAAAGCTCAAAAGTCCTTGTCACACTCCACAGCTAATTCCAACTTTTAAATCTTCTCAATAATAATCTCTGATCAATTTTATCATTCTCTTAATCGGGCAAGTAAACTCACACTGTCATAATTAAGACAGTTGTTAGACTTCACATGATCCAAAGACTCTCTATTAAATGATCGTATTTATATACGGAGGCCACTGGCAAAATTTTGCTTTGCACAGTTCAATGTTGCTAAAATAATATCAAGTTTAGGACTTAGGAAGATGAAGATTATATAGTGATAGAATGACTCATCACCTTCCACTCTAAGTGCAAGGCACATTTTGACCTTGACTCTACTAAGATAAATTAATAGCACAGCATACGTATGCATACATATATACACATAGATGAAGTATAAGAACCTGTATAGAGTAGAAGAGACTCCAGTAAGAACAATGCAGGATTAGACATGCAGGATCAAGACCTAAACCAATGAGGTTGGCTAGGATTTTTATTATAATGATTAGACTCTAAGCCACAAGCTGTCAGAGTTGTATATTCTCTTTCTCAATGGACTCTGTCAGATTTAACATCAGACTCCCATCTCAACAAGAATAGTGCTTGTTTAATTTTGACAGTTACATGATTAAAGAAGTAAGAAATTGGGAAATCTACAGTAAAGCCCTTTTTATTGAATAGGAGATGGGACTTGGTGAGGTTATTTTTTTTTTTTTTGTAATAAATCGCTTCTGTAACAAATTCTCTCTCAGGATCTTTAAGCACTTTTCCCTGTGTAGGAGAGGTATAGTCTCCCTATTTTATGGAGAGGGTAACAAAGGCACAAAGAGGCAGAGTGATTCACCACAGACTTCCCGAGTCTTCTTGTTCCCAGTTCTATAACCTAACCACAAGGAGAGGTTACTCACCTTGTGCAGTGTCTGGAGTTCTTGGAGATGCATCCCCGGGGTGCTTCATTTCAGGTCCGAATGCGCTCTGTGCCTTTATCAGAGAAGCGCCTGTTCATCCCACGCATGCGCCCTGTGACCGAGCCTATATAGGGCTGAGTGGGCAAACCGCCCTCTGTTCCTTCTGTACTACAAAGTCCCACAAAGGAAACTCTGAAGCAGAAGGGCGATTAGTGGAGCTCCCGCAGGGACACGCATCTCTAAGAACTCTAGTTACTGCACATGGTGAGTAACTTCTTCTCCTTCAATGAGTAGTGTCTTATGGGTGCTCCACTTCAGGTGACTTCCTAGCCATAACCCCTTAAGGAAGCAGAAGGTTCATAACAGAGTCCAGCACTGAAGAAAGGACTGTGTTGTTTACTGTAGCATCTGATTTTACAGCATGACCCAAAGCATAATGGTTGGGAAAAAGGAAGTACTGAGCTGCAGATTTCCACAACTGGAACGACCCCAAGTAGGGCTACAGTTGTAGACTGTGACTGAGTAGAATTTGCAGTCACTTGTAGGGGAGGTTGAACATCAGCCAAACTGTAACAGGTAAGAATACTTTCAGAGATCCATTTAGAGAGTCGCTGCATGGAGATGGTGGATCCCCTAGGCCTGTCTGCAATAACAGCAAAGGTCTAGGGGACTTCCTGAATGGTTAATGGTTCAGTTTTGTCCAAGTAAAAGGTCAAAGCCCTTTTAACATCTAGAGTATGGAAGGTGGTTTTGGGTATTGTCTTATGCATCTTAGGAAAGAAAACTGGAAGGTGAATAGTCTGGTTAATGTGAAACTCAGAAGAAACCTTAGGTAAAAGTTTTGGATGGGGTTGTAATGATACCTTCTCGCTGGAGAACACAGTAAATGGAGGGCCTGCCATTAGAGTCCCAATCTCCCCAACCCTTTGACCAAAAGTGATGGCCACCAAAAAGGACATCTTCATAGGCAAATGTAACAGAGAGCATGTAGCTGGTGGCTCAAAGGGCTGTTTCATGAGACAGTTAAGGACAAGACTGAGATCCTAAAGCAGAAGAGATCTCTAATTTACAGAAAAAGTTTCATAAGACCTTTCAGGAACCTCCTTGTGGTTAGATATGTGAAAACTGAGAAACCTTCTACTGGTGAGTGGAAAGTTGTTATTAATTCTACGTGAACCTTGATGGAACTCTCAGATAGATCTGATATCTTCAGTTTTAACAGGTAAATACAAGACAGTGGAAAGAGATGAATGGACAGGTGAGTGATGAAAGTGGTTGCACCAAAGATGATATCTTCTCCATTTCTGGAGGTAAGTGCATCTTGTAGATTTTTTCCTGCTATTTAACAGTACAGGTTGTACTCCTGATGAACAGGACACCTCTAATACCAAGAATCATTGAGGAACTGTGCCTGGAGTTGCAGAACATTCAGATTGGGGTGAAGTGTTTGACCTGCATTCTGAGACAATAGTTGAGAATTGAGGGCAAGAGGTGAGTTCGATGAGGTAAGGAAGTCAAACCTGCCTTGGCCAAGTTGGTGCAATCAAAATGACCCTGGCTTGGTCCTGCTTGATCGTGTTGAAAACCTTTAAAAGCAGTGGAATCAGTGGATAAGCATCAATAAAACCCTTTGTTCATGTAATGAGAAAGGTGGTTGCTAGAGATAAAGGCTTGAGTCCTCCTCTGGAGCAGATTTTTTTGCACTCCGTGTTGGCTGCAGTGGTGCAAAAGTCAACCTCTGGAAACCCCCAAATTAGGAATATTTTGTAGAGACTCATAAGTCCAACTCCCATTCGCAATTTAGGGTAAAATGTCTGCTGACGTCATTTGCCATGGTGTTTTGTATACCTGGGAAATAAGAAGCTGAAATGACTATCTGGTTGACTATTTACCAATTCCAAATCTTTATCGCTTCGGTGCAGAGCGAGGGGGAACACACTCCCCGCTGACAAATAATATAATACATACAAGCGATGTTGTCCATCATGATCTTGATTGACTTGTTTTTGATTAGGGGAAGAAAGTGGAGGCAAACATTTCTGACCGCCCTCAATTCTAGCAGATTGATGTGCAAGCACTGTTCTTGTTGTGACCGTTTGCCTTGGGACATATGAGGACCCAAATGTGTTCTCCAGCCCAAGAGAGAAGAGTCTGATGTTATCATGACCATAGGGGGATGATGGATGAACAGGATTCTTGCAGAAACCTTGCAAGGATCCTTCCACCAGGTGAATGGCTGAGTATAGTTTCAGACTGTTTGTTGGATATATATGCTGTTCTGAGTCACTCCTGGACATACTGAAGATGTAACCTGGTGTTCTAGGTTACAAAAATGCAAGCTACCAGATGACCCACAAGCTGCAGCCATGTTCTAGCTGGTATTTGAGGCCTGAACTGCATTCTTTGGATAGAGCGAAAAACCCGTTGGGAGACTTGCTCGTCATCGAACCCAGGAACGCTGCTATAAAAAATATACGCTGTATAGGGGTCAAGGCCGATTTCTCAATATTTATTTGTAGGCCTACACTGTGGAAAAGTGAAATTGTTGTTTGAACGGCTGACAACACCTCCTGATAAGACCGCCTTTCGAGGAGCCAGTCGCCGAGGTACAGACAGACTTATTCCTAGACGATGGAGGTAGGTGGCTACAACCACCATTATTTTTGAGAAAATCATTGGGGCGGAAGAATGGCTGAAGGGTAGGAATTGGTAGTGATCGACTATGAAATGAAGAAATCTTTTGAGAGAGGGATGAATTGCAAGACGTAAGTAAGCATCTTTGAGGTCAAGAGTTGCAAACCAGTCCCTGGACTTGGGGGAGGAAATTATAGCTGCTAGGGACATCATTCTGAATTTCAGATGTCTGACGTACTTAATCAATTGTTTGAGATCTACTTTTGGCCTCCAACCCATTTTCCTTGGGTAACAGAATATACCTTTGACAAAGCCCTTGTCCTTTGTGTTGAAGTGGAACTGGTTTTAGAGCCCTTTGACTTCACAGTGATGTGATCTCGTGTCAGCAATTGATCGTGAGAAGGTCCCTGAAGGGAGAAGGAAAAGGCAGGTGGGAGGGCAGGATGGAGATAAATTGGATCATATAACCAGAAGTAACAGTGGCTGATACCCATTTGTCTGATGCATGCGAGACAGTAACCTGTTGGTATAGTGAGAGACAGTGTCCAAATTAAGGGAAAGGGGTGGAATAGTGTAGCTGAGAAATCCTATCAGGTGGTTCAAACTCCCGACCAAACCCTCAAAAGTGAAGTTTGGGAAATGTTGATCAGCTTGGATGAAGTATTCAAGTTAGTCACTGGCTCCTTTTTAGAAAATCTTGACCTCTTAGCCGGTAGTTCAGATGGTCTACGGAGGGTGGAACATTAAGCAGGATGGGATCTTTGCACGGATTGAGTCCTGCTGAATTTCTTTTTATTTGCAGGCATGTATATCTCCAGGAACCTAAGCGTAGACCTAGAGTCATTTAGGGAATGAAGTGAGCTGTCTGTGGAGTCCGCACATCACTATTGCAGTGGAAACAGACCTGGGTACAGTGTCGCCCACATCAAGTAAAGCCTGCAAAGATGTCTTTGCCACGAGCTGACCCTCCTTTATTATGGCACTATACGGATCTCGGTAAATGATCAATGAAAGCATTAAACGTCTCATAATTCAGGTAGTTACATTTCAACATCAGTGCTTGGTGATTCACAATCCCAAACTGTAATGTTGCCAAAGAGTAGCTTTTATGACCAAAAAACTCCAGCCACTTCTGGTCCTTGTTATACGGGGTAGCTTTAGAAATATGCTGACTCCCCCTTTCATTAGCTGTGTCCACAACTTGAGAATTTGGTGCCGGATGTGAAAACAAACACAGAATCCCTGGCTGGGGACATAGTATTTTTTATTGGCATACTTGCACGTAGGGGGTTCCACTGCTGGAGTTTTCCAGATGGTCTGGGCTGGCTCAAGGAGAGCATCATTAATTGGCAGTGCCACCTGTGCTGAAGTAGAAGTCTGCAATATGGCCAGGAGCTTGTGAAGGGAAGGTGGGTGAGAAAGGACCGAAGGCGCTGCACTCACACAGTCCTATATAGCCTCAGAATGGGGCATGTGGATGTGTAGGGTGCAGGCGAAGTCTGAATGGGCACTGCTACCAAAAATCTCCGATCAGAGGCACAGGGGCATGTGCACCTGAAGTGAGGCACCCACAGGGACACACCTCAAAGAAGACTAGCTTCTTTTAACAGATTTCTTAGTTTTCTGGTGACTCACTGAAAACTTCAGGTGAAGAAATCTTGGAGAGCTAGTCTATAAAAACCCAAAACACATACAGTACAGAGAACTGGAACACTTTCCTCATCAAATGAGTTTAAAGAAGTTCAAATTTTGAGCCTAAAAATTCTCAGTGTCTTCATTACCCGAGGCGTTCCACATCGTCCGCCCCATCTGACATTCTCAAGGGACCAAGCCGAGGCTTCTATCCTTCTAGCTGGGAAGCTAGATAATGCTGATCCTTAAAGAGCTTGACACTTCCACCTCTTAATCACTACAGGGCAATGCTGAGGGATTTGTAAAGTGACTGCTATTTAGCGAAGAGCCTGACTTGTGATTGAGCCCCACTGTTTGTACAGTTTGTATTTGCACAAACTAAGTTTCGGCCCCAGTGGGAGTTGAGACAAAAGTAGCCTCAGTTTGACTTACTAAAAGAAAAGTGATTAAAATATTACGCTGATTACATTGTGTGTCACACACACAATACCAAAAAGGCAAATAATGTCTGGTTAGAATACTCCTGGGCTATGACAGTCCACGGGAGGAAAAAAAGAAATAAAAAGACGGATGCAGTAAACTCTAATTCTCTCTTAATCTGTCCCATTATTTCTAGATTTGAGTAGGCAGTTTTCCTTTAGGAGGCAAAATGGTGGTGGTGGAATTATGCCATCCTACTGTCACTAACACACCACTTTGTGGATGGCAAAAGATAAGGACTGAGCAAGAAAATGCTATTTAAAGCTCTGCTCAGGAACCTAGAAATTTGCATTTGATAGAAGGGATTTAAATTGTATTAGAAGGCAAGGTGCACTAAACAATCACAGTTTATTACTATGTTGGTTCACTGCCTGAGACTATACTTATCGCACACTGCAGTAGCAGAGGAGAATCAGTCTTCTCTGCACTTGAGCTATATGCATATTAATAGAAGGTTAGCCAAGCACACAAACAGGAGAGGGGGCCAAACACTTGTTTTAAAAATGGCTTGCAGATTTCAGATGGACAGAGCTGTGTAACTTGACTCTTAAGTCACATTTTGCATACACATTTTCCCCTAACAACAGAAATGGATTCCAATACAGGGTTTGAAAGAAATCCCTCAGCTATCTCATGGTGTACAGATTACAAGCACAATCCTGCTATCAGAGAGGTGGTTAGCGGATACTGATAATACTAGCTGATTCTAAGAGGCAAAACGTCTACACATGATAGGAGCGGGGCCAAATGGTGGCCATTCAATTTATAGCACAAGTTACGTTATATAGCAAAACTTCATATGGAGAATATTCCTATCCAGCAAAATTCAAATATGAACGCTTCTGTTCCTCTCCCGTTCTTCCTAAAGGAAGCCCAGACTAAGCAAGCCTGTAGGTTCCCCCAAAATTTAAAGAACCAGGATTGCCACCTGTCAATTAGGCTAAAATGGAACTTAAATTACAGCCTCGTCTTTCCCACCAAACTCCTGCCCCTTTAGCCCACACTTTCTTTCTCTCCTCCAACTCATTATCCTGGCTTCTCATGGTGGGTCTCTCTCCCCTGTCTTCCCCCATTCCTCGATTTTCTGGCTGCACATGTGGGGCTGGGGTCTCCAGTCTCACACACAAGGAGATGGCACCTCTGTATGTTCAGCACCTCCCTTGTGTTTAACTAATTGGACTTAAATTAGTAACTAATTGGCTGAACCACCAGAGATGCATAGTGGTGAGTAGCACTCCTATATCATGGAGAGAGAATGGGCCAAGGTGCAAAACAAAGGATAGCAGGTGATATCCAAAATATCCTTAGTCCCTACACCACAATTACACCTGTCCTGCTGAGACTGTGAAGGATGCTTGCGGCTGCTAAAATTGTTTAGACAACAGGAAGCAGTCAAGGTGAGGCACACAGAGCGTGTGCATACACAGCACACGCTTCATGTCCTGCAGGTCTAGCATGCCTAGGGCAAACACCAGCTTTGCTCTGGTTACCTGAACAGTAGTAAAGTGCATGCTTACAGTTTTCACTCAGCTATGACACTGGGGTCAGGCCAGGAGGGAGTACTGAACAAGGAGGGGTTGACTGAATGGGCAGGAAGACAGGATTCATGGCTGAGTGCTCATTCACATCAGGAAATCATTTCAACCTGCACTTGCAATGTAGATTTTGGTTGGGTAACTCTAGGTCACATGCTGGCAGAGAGCCAATCAAATTCTGCCTTGGCTTTTCATGATGCGTAAGTGGTCTTCCCAGTTTCTTCCTGCCATCTTTTCATTGGTCAATTTTATCTATTAAGAAACTACTGTAGTACAGACCAATAGCGACCGGAGCCACAGAAAAGCAGCCCAGTTTAATGGATGAGCACAGGGCTAGGATCCAGAAACTTGTACATTCTAAACCCTGCTGTGCTGGTGAGTACCAAGCTTTGGATAAGTCTGTGCTGTACATGTCCATCTCTAAAAAGTGACTTAATAATGCTTCTCTACATTATAGGAGGTTGTGAGGGTTAAATAACTGGTTAATCTTTGTTTTGCACTCTGAAAATCTAAAACACTGCAAGGGCCAAGCATGATCAAGGCCAGGAACATGGAGCTGTTAATCCAGCGATTGGTTTAGCTGTTACCAGGAGCAGAAATGCCTGTATTCAGTACATTTCCTTCAAAAGCCCCCTTTCCCGAAGCTGCGCTGCACAGCCTTTCAATGTGTCCTCCACCTGACTTACTCGTTCACTGGGTGCTTCCTTAAATCAATTAGGTTATCTTACACATGCGTCTGACGAAGTGGGTATTCCCCCACGAAAGCTTATGCTCCAATACTTCGGTTAGTCTATAAGGTGCCACAGGACTCTTTGTAGGTTATCTTAGTATTAAAGCACGGATTGGAGTAGGCCAACATTTAGTCTATCCCCGTAGGTTGGCAGGTTACAGTCCTAGATTTCTGCCATCTGTACAACTAGTTTTATCCTTTGTCCAAAAGCAAGATATAAGATGGCACTAGTGTAACTGAATCTGTCCCAGCTGCCTGCTTCTGTGGCGACTGTGCCAGGATACACATTTCCTTTTGAAATGGGAGAAACAAGCGGGAGATGGAGCTTGCCCTTTTAAATCACTCAGATGGGCAGTTTGCCCTGGTCTGTTAATGTGGGAGCTGTTCAATGTGAGGCTGAAAAGGTTCCCTCTCCTGGGAAAGCATCCAACTATTGCCGAACATTTGGTGGCCTTTAACGAAAAGATGCAATTTCTGCCAATACATCCCCAGCAGGCTAGTAAGGATGGGCTCCAAATGTGGTGGGATTGTGACGCAGGGACTTCATAATGCTTGCATGGGGCATCTGGCTCTAGCTGACGAGCTCCAAAAGTGATCCTGGAAACTTTTAGACATCGTTACATTGGGATGCATGAAGAAGAGATGTTTTCTTACAATATATAGATAGTTATTTTCAAAAGAGCTTGACATTAATAGAAATGTCATGGCTGAGAGTGCTGAGAAATACTTTCAACACAGCTACAGGATTACTATCAGAATTCTTCCCTTCTCCATTTCTAGACCTGGAATGAGCAGACATTATCCTTCTAAAAAAAATCCCTCCAAACAGAGAGTCTTGTACTATGATCATCTCACTAGCTCTTTAAACACTGGGGCAGGTTTCACTTTCAACCACTTATATTTAAATTGCTAATAACTGAAACAGAGTTGGCTGCAATCAAAGCCTGCATTGATGACTGATAGGAGCATCCACTTTACTCAGCGCCTGCTTCAGAACTGAAAAGGACGAAGAGGGGGTGGGCGAAATAGCACCATCCTAGCTTCTTAAGGGAACAATGCGCCTGCTTAACTTCAATTGTTTCGGATTTTCTTTTTATTTTAACATTTTGCTTTTGGGGTCCCAGCCTCAAAGCCCCACTAGCCCGTAAGAGTTCTTCCCAGTGAACATTCCATGTTAAAAAATAGAGTACAAATATTTGTTACACAAAAATAATTCTCATTAAAAATAGTAACCTTGTGCACTGTACATTTCTGGTTGTATTGCTATCAGGAGTGTATTTTTCTTTTTGAAATGGTACCACAAGCTTTTTTGTACATGTTTCTGTATATTTTCTCCAGGCTGTCTTCAAAGATAGCTCTGTGGGGTTTTCCTTTATACACAGCTGCACGGTTGGACCAATATTCACCATTATCCAAGTGAACGGTGGTGTTCTGCTGAGCCGATGAACTGTTAACATAAGCAAAGCCAAAATGATCAGTCCGAGGAGAAGAGGAAACATGAGTCTGCAAATGCAGTGTGAACGCAGATACAGTGCTGAGAAACAGTGACATTTTACAAATAGAAATATAATTATACCGCAATTATTCTAAGAAACAGAAGCCCATGTTCTTAAAATACAGAAGACTTAGTTCATGTAACCAAGTACACTTTATAAATACTTCTGCAATAGAGGCAGAATTCGTTTTGGAACAGAATGTGGTTGCTTTACTGTATTTTGATTGGCAGTGTGACTAGGCATTGATCCCTATGCAGCAGCTACATAGGATGTGTGTGTCCTTTGAAGGTCAAAATGTAACCATAAGCAGCTATTTCAATATGAAGACAATCTATTCAAGGTAAATTAAATGACTGCAGTTGCAGCTATAATGTGTTCTATCCTCACCATCTCAGGTTAAAAATATATTTTACCAAATACATTATGATATAATGGCAATGGAATGTTACTTGTTTCTTCCCATTATGTGTCAGTGTTTTAATATTTGTAAGAAAATATTTTCATATATCAGTAGCTTCCAGAATTCATTTTCCTAGAACCATCAAGTAGAATTTATCCTCTGAAAGTCTTCATTACCAAGCACTGACAAATTTTAATGCATTTATATATCTAAGCTTCATGGATTGTTTGCTTTCTGTTAGAACCTTTGAAATAAATGGTTGCATTATAATAAAACCAACCAGTTTGATTTTATGTTATTATATTTGAAATTAGATCATCAAAAATTAAAAAGGTAACAATCAGTTCTGGGGTAGATTTTTCAAACACACCTAAATGACTTAGGTGTTTTTGAAATATTTACCCCTGTTCTCTAAAGGTTCAGATCTCAACCCTACCATCTTCTGGATGGGAAAATAAACTGGACATGTGAAATTTACTGGTGGTCATTTTTGTCTAGAAAATAGAAGTAAGATTTGATTTTACAGGTAAATTTCAAAATTGTGTTGCTTATGCATATATTGATCAAGTCAAGTCACACCGCTCCAGCAGGGTGACAGAATTTCCAGGTCTTAATATTCTGTCTTGAAGTTAATATGTATTAAACAATGTGACGAATGAGTGAACCAACGTATGTGAAATTATTCATGAGGGTATTTTTAGCTAGCTACAGAATCTTGTACTGAGATTTCCACTGAAAGGTGCACTTAAAACAACGGGAATGGGGTGGGGAAGGATGAGAGATTTAGGGCCAGATCTCTAAACCCTGGTCTCCCTTTTTACACATGATAAACGGAAGGTATAATCTTCCATTTACAATTATATGCTGGGGCACAAACAATGTAATTTGGAAGCCAGTCTACATGCTATAGAAACAGGGAGTTGGGTGAAAAATGGCATCAGCTGTGCCCACAATTGTGGGCACAAGGCTGAAAATGCATAAACAACACACAAGGAATGTCAAATCAACAAGAGATCCTCATAGTCCCATATTTAATTTGGACAGTTCTATGGAATTGGAGGCCTCCAGGATTTGGGGCTAGGTCAAGATACCAGATTTGTATTTTCTTTTCCACAGCCCATACTACTATCTATCCTCCAGAAGAGAAGTCGCAGACCACAGTCCAGCAAATAAATATCCTACTAGGACAATGCATCCACCTTCATGTATACAACTCAACCAACAGTTCTACTTCCTTATTTAGACAGATTGCTCCCTATAGTTTGTATTTGCACTTCCTTCTACTAAAAACATAATTTGGGCCAGAAAATCTAAAGTTCCTCACGTGCCTCCATTCAAAAACCATCACAGTGGCAAACATGGCTGACTCGTCAAGAATGAGAGTAAAGTCGGCAAATTCCATATCAAGGTCACGACAAAGCCTTAAAGCTTAAGGGCTGGCTATTTTTGTTGCATTTCCATTAGTCACTCCTTGCTCATGAGATATTCAGCATTGGTATGGACAAAGACAGCCATGTTACAGAAAAGCCAGTCTCCTGTCTTAACTGGAAACCATCCTGACAATCTGAGCTAAGTGACCTGGGAATTACACACACAAATCATTAACAGCAGGATTTCTGCACACAACTCCCCATTCTGAAATACCGGTCATGTGCTTTTATTCCCTCATACATCTCCTTTAGGAGTCCCAGAAGTTCTTTTCAGAGTGAGTCATACACTAAATATTTCACACAACATGGACCTTTTCCATACTCCCAGTGGTTTTCAATCATCTACTTTACTGCAAACATTTCATTGGCAGTACCATGTCCTCCTCTGAACTCTGTCTCTGTCCTTGTATCCTGTTGACAAAATCTGTGCAAACCCTGAGCAGTCAGATTATCCTTGAGTTCTTATGTCTCTTTGCCTTTTGTGGAGTGGAATTAGTGTTGCCAGAGTCTAACGCCAAGATGCAGTACTTTCCCAACTTGAGTGCCCCATTTCATATCCCGTCATTTCTTGATGCNCGGCAGTACCATGTCCTCCTCTGAACTCTGTCTCTGTCCTTGTATCCTGTTGACAAAAACTGTGCAAACCCTGAGCAGTCAGATTATCCTTGAGTTCTTATGTGTCTTTGCCTTTTGTGGAGTGGAATTAGTGTTGCCAGAGTCTAACCCCAAGATGCAGTACTTTCCCAACTTGAGTGCCCCATTTCATATCCCGTCATTTCTTGATGCTGTAGTACTGGGATTATTTTTTTTCCCCTCAAGGCTTGAAGTTTCAACATCAATCTTAAAGTCTCAAAGCTGCCTCAATACAGAGACATGTGTACACAGACACACAGAGACTTTGCTTGCTTCAACTGTCAGGGCAAGGGAACATAAGGGATACTGCCACTCCTTTATCCTAAGTGTAAGTATAGAAGTGTTACCAACAACTTACGTAGCAATTGCTCTAAAACTTGATAAAGACAGAAGAGAGTATGATTGTTATTGTAACCCGTAGTTACACCCTAACTGCAGAAATTAAAATGTAGGGTTTTTTAAATGATGCTAATAGCAAACCACTAAATGTTACAAGTTCACTACACTGCACAATATGAATGTTCTTCCTGTCTGCACATACAATGATGGCTTGGCAGTCATTGTGAAAGTTTGCATCACATTTAAGTGTCAAAACATAGCTATTTTAGGTCAAATCCGCCTAGATTTAGCACTGCAATTCTGGAGGGTTTTTTTTAAAAACAAAAAGCAAAGGTACATAGACCTAATAATGTTTTATATGTACATAGTGTCTTTCATCCTCAGAAATCCCAAAGTGTTTCACAAACTACCACCAACACCCTTTCCTCACCCCACCCCCCTCACCCCCACAACTGCAACCATCTCTAGGATACAGGATGGCAATGAACCAATGCACTATGAGTAGGAACGCTGGAGCAAGAGCTTCTTCAGATGAAGAGTGCCAGAAGATACCAAGCCTATGCAAATCAGATAGGACCTCAGTTTTTGAGGTCTCATCTGAAATACATACACTAAACTGTCTAGTACTGTGTTTAATCCACCCTATCACAGATAAAGCATAGAGTACGACACTTGATCTTAAATTAAAAAAAAAATCCTCTCTCAGTTACATGCCTGGGAAAAGCGGTCTAGCTACTAAGCATCAATTTTCACATTTCTATAATTTAAAAGATAACCAAATACTTTTTAAAAAATAGAAAATTTGCTCTCTGGCTGAGATTATAAAATCCAAATTACTGCCCAAGGATCATTTTTATGACCATGTACATCCTGAAAATAGGGATTAATGAAGGTTAGACTGACAGTGTCAGTCATAGCAGCATGGAAGACACAATGATAATTAACTGTATTTTGCTTTTAGGTAAAAAATCTTAGTAGGACTAACTCAGAGAAGCATTTGGCCATTTTACAGCATAATGCATAATTTAAAATAGAAAATGAATTCTTTTGCAGCTAGATGTTACCAATGTGGTGTACATGTTGTTTCTATGCCAATTACCAGACAGGACAGCATATATAGTAGTAACCAAACTTCATACCTGCTCTGTAGTTCACTGCCACATAATGAGTCTTTACACGAAACATCTCTTGTCTTACTTGAGTCTCCTTTCGATGAGTTACTCTCATCCTAAAAAACAGAAATCAAATTCTCATTAGCCCGGTTTCTGATTACAATCGTTTCATTTAGAAATAGTTTCCTTTCATTTAGTAAATGACTATTAAACTGCTTACATTTCTTGAGGGAGAGAAAGGAAATGGTGTAATGAACCAAATACTACTTATGATCAGTTTTAATTAAAATCACTGGAACTCAGCTAATAATTTTCAGGTAATAAACTGGAAAGAATTTCTGGGAGTTGTCCATCCAAGGGCCTGTGCAGATGACGGTAGTCACTCAGGCTTACTATACACACACAGGGTTGAGTGCTAGGAAGAATGCTGCTGGCAGCACTGCATTTGTATCTTGCAGAAGGGGTATGTGGGGCTCAGGAGAAGGGTATGTCTTTAGTTTAACGGACTTTAAGGTAACCATGATATATTTACTACGGTGACCAGATGTCCCAATATTTGGGTTTTTTTTTTTTTAATATGGGCTCCTATTACCCCTCCACCCCGTCCCGATTTTTCACACTTGCTATCTGATCACCCTAGTATTTACTGACTCTGCAGAGACAGTCTTAAAAAGTAACTACTTAGGATTCTTCATCTTCCGAGTGCTTAACAAACATTAAAGAATTAGTCCCCTGTGCAAAAGGTAAGTAGCATAATACCCACTGAAAGTCAGTAGAACAACCAAGACTAGAAGGTAGGAATCCCTTTGTAACGGGTCCCCCGCCCACCTGGGGTGCCACTTAGAACTGGGGTACCACTGGCCCGCCTGACCCACCAGCCTGGGTTCCCTCTCCGCTGTATTGTTGGGCAGCCTGCCAAGCTCTTCCTCAGGCTTCAGACTGAACTTTACCGGCACACTTACAGGTAGGGACATACCCAGCTGCAGCTTCACACAGATGCTGAGATCAGCTCTGCAGGGAACTGCCCAGTACTCAAGTGCACCCCACCCCCCCTCTAGAGGGTAAACCCAAAATTATACCGTCTTGCGCTGCACAGGGAACTGTACAGCGTAAGCTCATGAAATACGCCCCCTCCCTCAACGTGGAGAGGAATATACACGGCTTTCTGCCCCACAGTTATGTCTTCCACCCACTGGTCTTAGACAAAACAAAACAAGTTTATTAACTACAAAAGATAGATTTTAAGTGATTATAAGAGAAAGCAAACAGATCAAAGCAGATTACCTGGTAAATAAAACAAACACACAATCTAAGCTTACTATACTAAAGCAATTGGAGATAGGGTGAGAATTTGCTACACAAATGTTGTTTTAGGCAGATTGCAGAGTGTCTTGAAGGCGAGCTGCACTTGCTTGCAACTTAAAACTCCAGTTATTCCTTTCACAGGCTAGACAGCCCTCTTGCCTGGGTTCAGCCCTTCTCCCCCAGCTCAGTCTTTTTGTTTCTTAGGTGTTTACAGCAGCCATCTTGGGCGGGGAGCCAGTGAAGAAGGAAGCACGATGATGTCACTCCCCTGCCTTAAACAGTTTTAACATATGGTGGGAACCCTTTGTCTCCCAGTTTGATTCCCGTGCCCGGTCAGTGGAAAAACACTAGTATTATCATGGAGTCCAGTACCAGGTGACTTGGTCACATGTGCCTGGAGGGCCCCACAGCCATGACTCAGAGGCTGTTTGCAGTGTCCCCAGGAAAGCTCCCCTGGCGGGAGATTAGCATCTTCTAAAACCTATTGTTCTTCCTAATGGTCCATCCCAACTAGCCATGTAGACTGATTGCATTCTGCCTAATGGGCATTCCCCAGGTGTAAACACATTTGTAATAGATGCATAAACAATATTCCTAACTTCAGATACAAAAATGATACATGCCTACAAATAGGATAATCTTATTCAGTAAATCATAACTTTTTCAATGCTACATCACATGACCTATCTTGTATAAAATACATCACAGTTATGCCATAATCATATCATAACAATATCTTTATGAAGAATATGGGGGCATAGTGTCACACCCTTCCCTTGCTTAGCCACACCTACTGTGCAGGTATAGAATAAAGGACTGTACAGAGTCAAAGCTAGAAGATGTTTTCAGAAGAAGCCAACTGCTGCAAGGATTAGTGAACAAATTACCTTTCACATATGCCGTTAATATAATCAAATTGGTTGAGAACACAAAACTGGGAAACAGGACAATGAATATAAAGGAAAAGAGAAATAAAATGGAGAGCAAGCTGAATGGCCTAGGACTGTGGAAAGGCTAACGCTATTTATCATGGAGAAATAGAAGGTAATGAGAGTGCATGTGTAAACAGGAAATCTGACTCTGCCCTCAGCAGGCACACTCTACAAAGCACTGAGCAGAAGGAATCAGGTGCAGTGATAAACCCTGAAATGTTTGCCAGAAGCAAATTAAATTTTGGAAGGCATAAGAAGATGCATCAAATGTAAACAGGAAGATGCTGTCCATAGAGCTGTCTGAATAACTGAGTTTTTGGTTTGCTAGCAGGTCCAAAAAAGAAAAACAAATCAAATAAATATTCATAGGAGCAGGGACTGAAAGACCCAGGTGAGCTCCGTAACCACTAGGATTATAGTTTAGAGTTGTTCTCACTCTCTCTGGCCCAACGGATATACTATGTGGAACAGCTTCAACAGGAGATGACTGAGAGCCCCACCCAGAATACTTTATAGCCTGGTGATTAGGACATTCACCTGGAAGGTGGGAGACCTGAGTCCTTCTTCCAGAGTGGGGATTTGAACCAGAGTCTCCCAGGTGCGTGCTCTAACCACTGAGCTACTCCGTATAAGTGGGGCACGACCATTGCCTCCTCTTCCGTTTTGTGAATGGTACCTACGTCTCCTGGTGAAGCCAGCCCCCCCCCCCCCATCCTAAATATTTCATTTCAATTAAGGCAAAATAGTTCATTTCAACACTTCCTGTTTTTTTCTTGTTCTCAACTGAAACAATTTGCCAAAAATCAACAAATCCACAAAACGTTTTGGTCCACCCAAATCTACATGTTTTGGCGAAAGAGCTTCCGATTAAATATTCCGCCCAGCTCTAGTTTTCCACACGTTATAATTAGAGCCGTAGCCCCCTTTGGAATATTCTCCAGAGTTTTGGTCACAGTATTTTAAGAAGGCACTACAGATATAAAAACTAGCAAAACACAGTTGGCTGATGTTGCACTTGATCTCAAGGTCTGTGGTTATTTGGAAAGGTTAGAGAAATTAGGCCCTTGCTCTCTGGAATAACAGGAATTAGAGACCCTTCCGTAAGTATAACAAATTTGGACAGGAGTGGAGACCTGAGCCAAGACCTCCGTTTCCTGTATGCTAATTTGTTTGCTGTATTATTACCTTGTCCTCCCCTCCTCATCTGCCTCACCTACCTGTTGCCTCCTATCACAACCTAGATTTTGAGCTCTCTAGGACAAGAAGTGTCTTTCTACCGGGTGTTATAGAGCACCCTGTATTATGGTGCCTCAGCTGATAGTGCAACACAAATTAATGATACATAATAAATGTCAAAAAGCAATTCTCTGCTTATTTAAGTGAAGAAAGGTGATGTGAACATGAACAAAAGAGAATAAGAAGCAGTGTTTTTATCTGAAAGCCAGTCAGTTATAAGTGTACCAAAAATAAAAGATCCCATCCTGCCTGATGTCCTGCCTTCCTGTTTCTTCCCAATGGGTCATACTCCCACCTGCCCTCCTAAATGGGATAGTCTTTTTGGGCAGGGAGAGGGGGGTCACAGAGACTTGCCTTACCATTGTTCAACACAGCCTGTGCTAGTCCATCCACTCACCTGCAGAGCTAGCAATGTCTGCTCAAGCCAACACAGCACATCCTGTCAAGTCTGGGTGAGCATGTGAGGGAGAAATGGTTTAATATGGCGGTAAGAGACAGGAAACCCCTTGTGCAGAGACAGCTCAGGAGTGGCATGAGGCTTTATTTTTGTGTTCTCAAATGATGACTTTTCAAGACAGGGCCAGTGGAAAAGGGGAGCTTGGAGGAAAAGACTCACATTTCCCCATTTGCAGTTCCTCTTTAATAGTTAAAAGCCATTTATGGCTTCATGGGAAGACAATGTAGCCGGTCATCAGGCTGTTTTAGCAAACTAGTAAATCCTTTTATCTTAGAGTCATGGTCTGGTGTTCAGGAGAAGCAGTCAAGGACTATTGGAGCTGGTTTAGGCTGTGCAAACTTTCATTACACATAGGTGCTGGACCGTCATAAAATTCAATTTGCCATCCTAAATTCATTGGAACATCAGAAGAGACTGACCTGAGCTGTACCTGCTTTTGAGTGCTTAGAACACAGAAAAATGTTACAGACATCTTGTATTTTAACAGGCCGCAGTGCAGCTCACACAAGGTCATGAAGTTCATGTACAATTTAGGGAAAGTACAGCGTGTGCACTTACACTTAGTCAAATAGCCTTAACATGCACACACACACAAAGTCTCCCTAATAGCTTTGAAAAATAGCCAAGAGTGGACAGAAAAATCAGATTCGGAGACTAGGTTCTCATACCTGAATATGAATGGGTGGGTACAAACATATGAATTATATGAATTTTAGTTACTGTCTATACTGTAAATCTGGGGATTCAGATTGAATATATTTCATTTGACAAGAATTTCAGTCTGTGCATACACCTAGTTTTGTAAATAAACTTGTAGATTAATAATTTGGAAAGTCAAATTTTTGTCCTCCCTCCAAAAGAGAAGTCACAGGAGCTCATGGATGTGATTTTAGGCTAATCAGTAACAATTCATTCTCATCCCTTCATGTAAAGAAGTCATATATAGCACCATTAGTGTCAAACTGTACCTTTCAGTCGATATGAAAATCCAACAGTCTAAAGTCAGAGCAGGTACAATATAGCACACAGCTGGTAGAGGGCGCTAAGGATACACTTCACAGAACAAGTATCGCTCTCAGAGGGTATGTCTACACTACAGTTAAACACCCATGGCTGGCCCATGCCTGTTGACTTGGGCTACGGGACTGAGTCACGCAATCCAGAGCCAGCAGGCGCTGAGCCCCGCGGCCTGAAGCCACTAGGCACAGGCCAACTGGCAGTGTAGACATACCCAGAAAGGCTGCATGGAACTTGGAGTGCGAAGCCGGGGAAGCATGAAAGGAGACATGAATTTTAGCGTGGGAAAAGGAGACAAGGGAGAGTTAAACAGGAAGTATGGCAGAACATAGTGAGGAGGCTGGGTTGGGGGTGGAGATGAGGGAAAGTAAAAAAGCAGAGTGGAGCTATGGAGAGCTTTGACAACATGTGGATCTTAGCAGATACATTTTGGATGCACTAAAAGAGGAAGAGAAGAGGGGAAGGCCAATGAGGAAGAGGTTACAGTAATCTAGGGAGGACATTATTAGAGCATGGACTATCACCTTGGCAGTGGGTGCGAAAAGAAAAGACTAATTTTGGAAGTATTGTAAAAAAGGAAATGACAAGTTTTGGCAATGGTTTGGCCATGACGGAAGAATCTAAGACTAATCAAAAATGACACTAGGCATGAGAGCCTGTAATACAGGAAAAATGGTGGTGGCATGAATCAATTCAGGAAAAAGCAAAGCCAATGGGGGGTAGGGGAATAGCCAAGACTGGGTTCACTATCGTGAATCAGAGGTAGCAGCAAGATGCAGAATTGGAAGTAACAATAAGAAGCAGAGAAGTAGATTTATGGAAAACTACTACTGTAAAGATAGTTATGGATGAGATGACCCAGAGAGAGTGGGAGGACAGAGCCAAGAATGGAGTCCTAGGAACTCTGACAAAGAGGGAGAGGAGGAGAAGATAGTGCCATAGACTATAGATCTAGTTAGAAAGGAAGGAGAAAAACCAAGACACAGTACATTGAATTGGAAGACCAGGGACAAGGAGGCGTTATCAGTCCTTTCAAAGGCGAAGAGAGAGCTAAAGCCATTAGAACTTGCCAAGATATTATCATGGGTTTCTTTAGCAAGAGTGGTTTTGCCACTTGACTCTACAGAAAGCTAGTCTACAAGGTGTCAAAGAGAGAGTTGGTAGGAAGGAATTGTCCATATGATCAAGAGAGGAGGGAAAGTATGATACAGTAGTTGGGATTCAGTAAGATTTTCATGATGGGAGAAAAACAAGGGAATGTTTTAATATTAAGAGAACGTTGAGGATAAAGATGAGGGAAGGAAGGAGGCCTGGTCTCATGTTCAGTGACAAAAAAGCGTGATAGCACCAACATCTCAAATCAACCTTTGAACAAAACTGATTTTCCATACTCCGTTAATCTATCCATACTCGCAGTGAAACCTGAGTACAGGTATAATTGCTATTTGTGCCAGAGTGCTGAAGATGTAGGAGTTTGTTTTTGTGAAGTTCTCAGTAAAGAATGGTTTAAGATACTCAGTGCTGCAGTAAGCTGGTATGGCATATAACATGCTTTGCTCACCCTCAGCTATGTTGCATGCACAGGTGGAGCAACAAGAGAAGTCTGTGCTTTGGAGATAAGCGATCTCGCGAAGGGAAATTTCTCTACAGCATTCACCCCATACAATGGTAGAGCTTCAAGAGGGGAATTATTGGACTAAATGGAACATCACAAAAGCGTTTAACAGATTGTCATACTTTTTAACTTGTCAACAGAGCACAAAGGACATAGATGAACTTGAGCAACTTGAAACTTCAGGAAATAGGTTCAGATTAAAGAGGTTTCTGGCTACATAGATTTGAGGTTTTTTAAGCGCAGTTCTACTCTGAAGAGTGTTATGAAAAAAAGAAGAAGAGATGCCTTCTTGTCTTTGGATAGGGTAGCACAACAAGTCAGGAGACCAGTTTCTATTCCCAGCTGTGCCACTGACCTACTGGGTGACCTTGGCAAGTCACTTCACCGTTCTGCACCTCAGTTTCCTCATCTCCAACACTAGCTCTCTTTTGTAAACCCTTTAAGTTCCATGGATGAAAACACTTAAGTATTATCACTACTGTGTAGATCTGCTCCAATTTGAGTTTTACTAGTGTTTTTACTCTCATTACCTCTGACTAGCCAACACAGCTGTAGGAGAGTGACTTGGATTCCAGCCTAGCTTACAGATCAGCAGCACTGTTAATTGCATTTCAACTAGAGAATTATTGTTGGGGGACCATGAGCCAGAATGAACACATACGGACTTTCAGATTCCAGGTTGAGTTAGGCAATTATAATAAAACCTTTTTACTTGTAAATTGATTCGACCTGGAGTCACCAAGACACAAAAATGGAATCTCATTGTGCCAATTTTACAAAATCATTTTCAGAGCAGAATTGCTTTTATGGCTGTAGAAGCTTAACTTTTAAAAAAATCTTGGCCTATGTTTCTAGGACTCAGACACACTAGAATATGGGTTCACTTATCTGACTACAAATGCCCTTAAGTTCTAACGGAGAGAAGAATGAAATACGCTGATCTAGGGCATAAACTCCTTATTTACGTAAAGAGCACCCTCTTCCTCCACCATTCATAGAAGGTCAGGTAATGATGAAAAAATAACATGCATCTGAGGAATAAAGATACCTGTACAAAACACCTGAATACAGTATCCCTGGCTGGGTGACGTTCAGGCACCTGGGAATTAAGCTTTCTGAAGTCACATAACACATTTCTATTCAGTTTATTTTAAATTGGAGCAGGAGAGAGAAATGTAAAGATTAACACAATGTCACTATCCCTTGACGCTCTGTGAGGGAGTTACCCACAACCCCGTCCATAAAGGCTGCATAGTGCCTGCCACACTGTCCATGACTTCCACAGAAAAGAAACCTATAGGAGGCACACTTTTTTTCCTTAAATATTTTGTGGCAAATAATGTTTTTAGCTTGTAAACATAAAACTTACAAATGTTAGCCTTTGCCTAGCACTGTGTGTCCTTAAAATGTTTTTCACTCGTTTATGGATCTCTTCTCCATTTGCTGGTGTAGACCAACCAGAGTTAAATCTATAAGAGAGGGAGGAAAATAGAAGAAATATTCTTAGTTTAAAGAGGGCCAACACTTTTTGCTGTGAAGTTTTTTTAAATTAAGAAACACAAATTATTACTTTCTATTTGGAATGTATAGAAGGTTAAAGTTCAATCCTCTCTTTCTCCTCTGGGATAGAGCTAAAGCAGTGATACTCAGACCTTGGTGGTATTCAGGAGCCAAATTAGCAATCAACATTACCCAAAAGAGCCATAGTAGTGTGAATTCATTGTTTCATTTACTATATATTCATATTTAAGCAGTACAACAGGGGAAATACTTAGCTTATATATATATATTCTCACAGCAAAATGACTGACCAAGTATTATTATTTTATCAACTACAATTGGTTAATAACATAGTAAAAGCATCCCGATTGGTTAATAACTTAGATTGGTTAATAATTAAATCACACAGCTTTTTAATATCGTGTGCTGCAATGAGCCGCTTGCGGCTCCTGAGCCTCAGTCTGAGTATCACTGAGCTAAAGAAACCTTTCGAAGGGGTGCATTGGGAAAATATAGCCACAATTTCAATTATGTGCAAGCGTTGTCCATATTATCTGTGCACTGATTTGTAACTGTAAAGTTTGTGTGTCATATCTGTAGTATTGCTATGGTATAGAAAAGCTAAACAATTATTTCATCCCCAGCAATGAAGTCCCATTTTCTCTTCTTACATGAAGAATCAGATTCATGAAATTCCCTCCACCAAAATGAATCAACAGAACAAACGCCATACCACCAAAAAATCCCTGAAAGTCATAAAACAGTTTTATGAAACTGCAAATTCAGTTTCCATCTTACAAGACGTAGCAAAGTTCTAAGTCTTAATTTTTTTTTAAAGACGCCCATATCAAAGAAGAAACTCCATCTGTTAATGCAAAACAAACGGATGGATTTTATTCTTTCATGACATGCACCCTGTTTATTTCATTTTACTTGAAAAAGTCATTTAAAAAGATTTCAGTTTTACCTTTCCCCATGCATTTAACTTTTCAGAATAGGAGTTAACCTTAAATAGTTAGGGGAGAAAAATAAGATTTTGGGATCAGCTCTTTTTACACGTGTTCCTCATTGCTGATCTACACCTTTGCTGTCTCTCTCACACACCCCTCCCCAAACGCTTTACTATGTTAGAATATTATTATTCAGGTTGCCAAGTCCAGCACTCAGAAGTTAGGAGAGCCAGAATTAAGGTTCCCTGTACAACCTTAATTCAGCCCCCTTACGTCTACGCATTATGACACAGTCTTTCATTACATGATCAAGTACTATTTTTTCCCACAAGACCTCTGCCTCAATCAGTGCAGTGGATTTCTTCTGAAGATAAAACAGGGCTGTGTAGTGAAGGAGGCTGTTGTCTGTACAACTCCTGTCTCATTTGCTGCAGAATTTGGAAGGCATGTAGTGAATGAGGTCAATGACCGCAGGAAGAGAAAGGCCAGTCTTATGGTTAAGGCAGTTGAATGCTGCCTGGAGGATGGGTTTCTATTCCTCCTGCTGCCACAGTGTTCCTATGTGATGCTGAGGAAGTCACTAACAGTATGTGATCATGCAATTAAAGACTATGACAATGCATATGCACAAGGGAGACGAATTAAGGTTGCACAGAGAATTTTAATTCTGCCATTACATAACTTTTGAGTGTTTGACTTTGCAACCTTAAAAATGTTCTTTTAACAGTTTTTCTGTGTGTTATTTCCTCGATTTTTAAAATAGCCAAATGAAAAAACAGGATTTCTACCATGTTGCATCATATTAGCAGGGATGGAACCTTTAGATCCACTACACAGTCCTCTGCTACTTGAGCTAATGGAGTAACTGATAGCAATAGTAGGTTGTCAACCTCTGTGTGGACCAGCAGTAGAGTGGTATGGGATCTTTGCCAGCAGGTGTCACAGATCTCTCTCCCCAAGCCCTGTCACCTTGCCCAGCCAGTTCCACTTCCCCCTTTCCAGCTCTACGTCTGATCTCTCTCTCTGCTCCCCACACAGTAGCTCCCAGTCTCTACTCTCAGGCTCCTCATCCCATCAGTCTCTCCTACGCCTCCTCCCCTGTTACTTTCCCCAGTATCCACCCACACTGGTTCCTAGCTCCAGTCTCTTTGTCCAGCAAGTCCCAGTTTAAGAAGTCTCTACTGAGCATGTGTGAACTTCAATTTTTCAGTGGCTTACAATTTGGCCAAATTTGGGGGGATTTTAATGTGGACAACACAGGGCCATACCCTGACAAATTTCAAGTCCCTGCTCAAAAGCACGGAGATGCTAGAGCTGTTTAAAGAAAAGGGCACTCAAATTCTTAAACATGGACAAAATGTACCTTTCACTAGCCTCTTTCTCAGAACTGAGGGAATCATTTTGGCTGAAATTTTCAAAACCAAAATCAGCCTGAGGCAGACACCCAGCATGGAAAATTTCAGCCCAAACAGTTGAAGTCTGGTAAAGTTATAAACTACTGAAAATAGGGTCTTATGGGACACGTTGGACAACCTTAGTAATAGGCAGGGCTACCAGCCCAGCCTATAATTATTATTGATTGCTTAGGCACAGTTACCAGATAAAAGGGGGGAAAAAAGACAGTTTTTTGCTGACCAAGAGTTTGCAAAGAAGGAAGGCTAAAATGATGATGATTAAATATGTTTATAAAAAAAACCCAAAAGGTATTGCCAGGGCAGGTGGAGCTTGTCACCCTTGGTAGGCAGCTAACCTAGGAGAAGGGAAATGCCAATTTCAAACCAAAGGTCGCAGGTTTGGATTGCTGAGCTATAAAGCTCGTCCAGCAGACATGCTCATGTGAACTGACGTCTATGTCAAGTACCCCGGAGAGCTAAGCTGTTCCCTGCAAGCTATGCACAGCAGCTTTGTTTGACGACTGTAACTGGGAAAAGGCGCTAAAAGAAGTTAAAGAAGCAAGTGAGTAAGCAGACGTGCAAGTTGGAATGTAGAACATTCACTGGAGGAAGTCTGGAACTATGTGAGGTCTGAAAATGAGGCGACTAGTAAACATGACACGTATACAAGAGATCATAAGGAAAGTTGTAGAGCCAAGATGCTGGTGGAGGATTACAAAATCTATTACTCAGGGAATTAAACTTCCTAAAATAGTGTTGGAAGTTGTTCCAGATGAAACCATGCACAGGCATATGATAGAGATTAGCAGAAGGTTGGACTGACTAATGGATGTTAAATTGTGTTGGGAAGATGTCACTATCCGTATAATAAGTTGACGTGCACCACAGTTAGGAGAGGATCAAAAGAGAAGTTTTTCGATGAGTTGCTGTGCCTTATTGGAAACATACCATCCAATGAGAAGACATTTATTGGAACAGATCTAAAATGCACACATTTGAACTGACAAGGCTGGATATGAAGCAGGCCATAAGGCACTGGAACCATAAACTTTTGAGGGGGGAAAGGTTCTACAGACTTGTCTGGCATTGGAATTGCTGACTGCACTTGCAGAAGAGGGAAAGCCATCTCATAACTTGTGCCAGTGGAGGACAAGTCCCACATTGAATTCTTAGATAGATCACAAATAGTTAATTGTAAGGTAATACCCAGAGAGCGCACTGTGAGACAGCACAGACTTCTCCTTATGGATTCCAGAATGCAGAAACGTCTGAGCCCCTGGGCACCAGCGAGGCCTAAATGATGGCAACTTAAAGATGGGAATGAGAAAACCTTCAAACAAAGAGTAATGTATAGACTTCCTGACTACACACAGGGATGGGTGGAGCACAACTGATTCAAATGAAAGTAAACTGTTAGAAATGGCACATGAAGTCCTAGAAATGATGAAACCAACGCCAAAAAGGATATGAAGGGAGATTTGGGTGGTGGACTCCTCAAGTTAAAGAATCTGTTGGGGGTGAAAAATAGTAACCGTCAAAAAAAAAAAAAAAAAAAAGGCTGGTCAGTGGCTTGAGGAGAGATAAGATGGCATACATAGAGGCAAAAAAAGCAGCCAAAACAAGTGTTGTGGCGGCTAAAAGTGTGGCCTGTGATGTGCTATATAACCAACTAAGAGGACATGAGGGAGAGAAGACCATCAAAAGACTTGCCAAGGCAAGAGAGAAAATGTTGAGAGACGTGAACAAGTTTGCTTACACTAGAAATGAATAAGGAATATTGCAAATAAATGGAGAATTAATCAAAGTTTGGAGTGATTACTGTGAAAGAGTGATGAATAAGGAGGAACTAAGAACATGTAAGCTGAACTGGGGCCTGATAGATTGCATACAGAAGGAAGAGGCTACAGAGGCACTTAAGAAAATGAAAAAGGGGAAAGTACTTGGGCCAGATGAAGTACTAGGGGGTGAAATGAAATCACTGGGAATGGAAAGTATTAAGTATCTTATACGTTTGTTTAATTATATTCTTAAAGGGAAAATGCTGGATGAATGGCGTGAAAGCTTTGTGGTGCCTATTTTTAAACATAAAGGAGATATTACATTGTGTGCTAATTATCAACCAACTAAGCGGTTATCACCTGCTGTGAAAGTATGGAAGAAGATTATTGAAAAGTGTCTATGTGGAATGGTTGAAATTTGGAAGGATCAGGCTGGATTCATGCCAGGAAGGAGCACAATTGATGCCATACATGCACTATGAATCCCCACGGAGAAGTTCAGAGAAAAAAAGATGGCAATTGAGTCTGGTCTTGGCATATAATCATGTACCATAAGAAATAGTTCAGTATAGTGTGTAACAGAAGGGTGTCCCAGAAGGATACCCCATCTTATCCAGGATATGTATGTCAGAGTGACTACCATAGTCAAATTGAATGGGGCCACAGTAGAGATTTTCCAGTAAATGTTGGCCTATGTCACAGGTCAGTTTTGAGCCCCTGTATGTTTGTGGTTGTCATGGATGTGCTAAATGAGAAAATACAAAGGGAGGTGCCTTGGAACCTGCTGTTTGCTGATGACTTAGTGATATATGTGAAAGATTGAGAGACTCTGCAAGCCAACTTTGAACAATGGCAACATAGTTTTGAGTGGTTGGACTTCAAGTGAATGTTGGTAAGATCAAGGCTAGGATAATTGAAGGAGGAGGACTCACAGAAAAGATGATATATGCAGAGAGCTTAGAACAGTGAAAGTGATTAAATAGCTAGGATCAATGGCTCATGATAACACAAAAACCAGGGGTCACCCCATGAAATTAATAGGCAGCAGCTTTAAAACAAACAAAAGGAAGTAATTCTTCACACAATGCAGAGTCAACCTGGGGAACTCGTTGCCAGTGGATGTTGTGAAGGCTAAAACTATAACAGGGTTCAAAAATAATTAGATAAGTTCCTGGAGGATAGGTCCATCAATGGCTATTAGCTAAGATGGTCAGGGAGGCAACCCCATGCTCTGGGTGTCCCTAGCCTCTGACTGCCAAATGCTGGGAGTGGAAAACGGGATGGAACACTCCATGACTGCCTGTTCTGTTCATTCCCTCTGAAGCATCTGGCACTGGCCACTGTTGGAAGACAGAATAGTGGGCTAGATGGACCATTGGTCTGACCCAGTATGGTCGTTCTTAGGATGATGATTCCCCCCGAGTAATGCCTGGCACTACTCTAAAGCTCTGTGGTGCAGGTGGCAGCAGCTGACCTCAATAATGTTAAAAGACAGAGTATCTAAAACTGTAATTCGATCCATCTTAACATATGGAACAGAGACTTGGCCAGCCACAAGAAAGGAAATGAGTATGCTCTCCACCACAGAAATTAAGACACTGAGATGATCAAAGACAGAACAAGAAGCAATGGTCTCAAGTTGCAGTGGGGGAGGTCTAGGTTGGATATTAGGAAAATCTATTTCACAAGGAGGGTGGTGAAGCACTGGAATGGGTTACCTAGTGGAATCTCCATCTTTAGAGGTTTTTACGGCCCGGCTTGACAAAGCTTTGGCTGGGATGATTTAGTTGGTGTTGGTCCTGCTTTGAACAGGGAATTGGACTAGATGACCTCCTGAGGTCTCTTCCAACCCTAATATTCTATGATTCTATGAAATGGTTGGACATTCTATGATAGGAAACAAAATGAGGTTGTAAGGGGCCTAATGTGGGTTTCTCCAAGTGAAAACAAGTTGAGGGAGGCTGGTCTACATTGGTATGGGCATATCAAGCAGAGATCAGACAGCTACATCAGTAGGATGGCTCTTTCATGGTTGTGCACAGAAGATGACCCAGGGGAAAGACTAAAAGCACTGCACATTGACCAGATATCAATAGACCTCAGAAAGGCCAATCTGCACAACAGCCTCATGTATGATCATGAGTTCTGGAAGAAGACTCTAAAAGTCATCGACCCCCAAAAGGGAAGTGGCAAGAAAGATGACAATGATAACTCAAAGGTTTCAATGTGATCCAAACTCTCATGCTTCAGAGAATAACCAACCTCTAACTGAGCAACTCCAAATACGGGCAGGTATTCCATAAGTGTTCTACTTCAAGATTCCTGTTCTTTCCTCCATTTTTCTGTATGCATTTTACCTGTTCTAAATTATTCATTATTTGGTATGCCTCCATGTCTTCCCTGTAAACAGTCCCAATCTTTTCAACCTATCCTCCTACAGAATATTTCCATGCATCTAATCATTTGTCATCCATTTTTGACCTCCTCCTGTTTCTACTATCTCCCTTTGGAGAGAGGATGCGTAGAATTGACACAGTCATCCAGGTGAGGATTATCACTGATTTATATATCAGCATATTTTCAGATTCCTTATATAGTTTAAGATTTTGTTTGCTCTTTGACCATCACTGAGCAGATTTTTTCATTAAGCCAGACATAATGTCTTTTTCTGGAATGGTTACAGTTAATTTAGAACCTAGCAGTGTGTATGAGCAGTTCAAATTATTCTTTTCTTCTCGAGGTGGAACCTAAAAACAAAACAAAACAAAACAAATCTTGTCAGAGTAACAGATTTTAAGTAACCATTCTTAGAAAAAGGCAGAGTGGCCTGTTTACTTGTCTTAATTGATCGGACATCAGAGAAATTATGAGCGAGAGGGCTGGATTCGGCATTTTCGTCATATAACTGAACTAAGTCTGAACATTGCAAGGAATACATTATATTATTATCCAATAAATTGCTAGAAACCTGCAGCTCTGGAATGAACTAGAGCAGGTAAGAATGAAAAAATCCTCCCCCGAAAAAGAAAAAAAAGAAGAGCAGGGTTAGTAATGTGATCTTCCAACTTCTGGTCACTAATTTCAAACCCTAGCACTGGGTAAATTGCTGCTGAACTTGTGCATGTAAAAATGTAGATTTGCAAGCAATTCAAGTGTGCCAGTTCCTATTTCCACAAATGAAACATAGTCCATAAGAGCATGGCACTTTGTCTCATGTATACAGCAATTTCAATTTGTCAGATTTGCTTGTGTTGTTTAATACTGGAAAGAGAGGTCAGACATGTTGCTGTAGTTTACAGTATTTGCTTTTTTGAAACAGGAAATAAAGTGGCTAAAGTTTGTTTGGAGGATTTCAAAGCACTGTTACTGATCTTATGTTTATAAATATCCATTAGGGGTTAGAGGCTCTATCTTGGAAAATATAAAACCATATTTGCTATTTATTCACTCATATGAGATGTATCCATGTACCACAGCAGAAGACTAAGTATTTAGTGCAAAAGCTATATGCATTTCTTCAGTGGCATTACTAAACAATCCACTAGTGTGCACTGTGGTATAAGAAATGTTTGTTGATCACAGAAGCCCTGAACTTAATTTACAAAAATCAAAACCTTAAGTATGATTAAAAACAGTATCAGCTTCTTTTTAATTAGTTTTGCCAGTATCTTTACTGTCTCATTTTAGTAATAACTATAAAGCCTAATCCACATTTTAAGTCAATGTTAATATTTACACCAATCAAAACTCATCCGAAAATAAAATGATGCCAGAAAATGTAACACCCATAATCTAAATTGAAACCATCTAATGATGTGATAACTCCTATTGGAGATATTTTATAAAATGGCTTTCAGAGCACAGCTTCTTAAATTATAAATAAAGGAATTTCAGTTGCCCAAAACCACTAATAATACATTTTAAAAACCACTAGCTACTTATTTATGTGATTAAGGTGTCAGTATTCTATTGCAATGTTGGAGGAAAAGTCATTTCATTTCAATGGCTGTTTGCCCTGATAAACTTCTATAGCTGTATTTTGTCATACTTCCAATTTTCCTTGGGACTTGCAAACATTCTGCAGTTACATCAGTTTAAATTGTTTATTGATTCCAATAGATTGTATAAACACTTTGGAAGTATAGCTCAGTGACCTAGAAAACGCCAGATCAGAGAAGTTCTCATCATTCATTTCAAAGATGTCAAGTACGATCTAAGGTACAAAACTATTTTCCCTTGGAATGTGACTAAAGACATTTATTTTCTTTTATGAGGTAAGGATTTTTCTTAAAGTCATGCAAACAGACAACATTTACCTTAGTGCAAAAAAAGAATCAAGTCTGGATGTTATAATACAGATGAATACAATTCTCAGACATTCATTAGGATGGAACAGACTATTAGAAATTCAAATAGATGTGTGTATACCATTTAAACACCAGCTTACAACTCTCAACTTCTATAATAAATAGGTATTTTCAAATGTCAGACAGTCCAAACATTCATTTGCACATAGCAAGAAATCCTACACCATCTTAGATAGCAGAATTAATGCAAAACGTTTGCATCAGGTATAACCCCTTCCCCACCAGCAAACCTTCCAACTGTGTGTGTAAATGTGTGCATGCGGCCTCCATGAAGAATTTATCAACTTCAAAGCAGAAACTTCATGCTGAGAAGAAACTACATAGAAGGACAAACTATCACAGGACAGAAATCAATAAAGTACTGTAGTAGCAGATTCACAATTGGAGAGCTCTATTGCAAGACAGAAAAAGAAAAAAAAAGAAATAGAAATAACTCCTTAGATAAATATAACCAGACAAGCAGCTAAAAGAATCTTTGAGAAACTACCCATGTAACATGAGAGATCATCCAGAAAAACCAAATACAGGTACACTTAATTCTAAAATGGCTAGAACTTGGATACTTTGTATCTCTGCAGTACTCATGGTAACCAGAAGAAGTAACTTTATTCCCAGTTAAAGGATAGGAAGTGGCACAGCCTCCCTTAACCGGCCGTCCATATAATTTCAGAAACCCGATGTGGCCCTCAGGCCAAAAAGTTTGCCCACCCCTGTCTTAAACCCATTGTCTTAGAGAGGTCTAAGACAAATACACAAAGCGACCTAAAAATTGAGAAAAATTAAAACAGACAAAAATTTAAAATAACAAAGCAAACTTTTCAGCCTTAGCCTAACAATCTAACTATTTACTATTTGATTTATTTATCGAACACTAAAGAAAAAGGGAGCAGTTTTACGACCACTCTGGCTGGCAGGCAGGCAGGAACCGAGGGACTATTAGAAAGGGCACAGTATTTATACCCTTGGGCTATGCAATGCAGGATTCACGGGAATTAGGCAAACCCTCTCCCCACCCTTCCATATATTGCTCAAAAAGGTTCTGGGACTGCATAGTTATGCAAGTAACACCAACAGTGGGGCTCTGGGGAAGTAATGTCATGAAGGACACTCACTTCACACCTATTTAGCAAAGTTTTCTTGTTGCTATGTGCTGACTAGCATTAGATAGCCTAGAAGCTCAGTGATCTCCATACCCTAGGTTCAAAATAGATTGGAGGCAATATTTATCAAATCACCACAAGATCAGGCTCTATTCTCGTCTAGATGTATTGTGTTATGCTTTCAGCAATACTGACGTTCTACAGAGTTAGGTGATTTGAACAATGGTATTTTAATACATTTCCAAAAGCTGATCCTGGGTACATGTTTGCCAGCTTCAAATGTAACTTTCGGTATATATTCTGTTAAAACCTAAGTACGTTTAGCAGTACTAATATTAAGGTCAGATTTAGACTACGTTTTCATTGCTTCTGCCTCTTTGCTTTCTTATTTTATGATTTTGCTTCTGCCAAAAGATTTCTTTTAAACATTTACATTTTTTAAAAAGTCTTGGATCTCAAGTAAGGAAACTGTGGGTATTTATAAACAACACTGGTGCCCCCTACTGATAGGGAGGGAACACAACCTCATTGGACACAATTCTGAATCTCTGCTGGGGAGAGACCTGTGAAGTGAAACAGCAAGAATGTAGACCTGATTTTGAGCTGGACTGGCAATGATGAGTACCATGCAAAAAAAAAAGCTAAAGGTTGTTTTCAAAGTGTTGTTCTCTCTTGTCTGCTGCCTGTGAAAGACCCACACAAAAGAAAAGGGGGTAAAATTGATTACGGTGGCATAGTGACCTTAATTACACACACAGAGTTATCAAATACACAAACAAGGAGAAAAAAAGAGAAACATTAACACACAATACACACTGATCTCTCAGTTATAGTAGTCAGAATGCTGTAAAAGTGTCAGGCAGAGGGCGATGGTAAGGGGACACCAACTTAAACTCTAATGAGGTTTTAAAATCCAGCCCACATATGCCCCACTAAAACTATATTTCTACATATGTTTAAAGAAAACCCTAAAGTAAAGTTTCTATTTATAAAAAGAAGCTGTAATTGTATTAGATGTAAATACAAACAAATACTGAGGTTGAAAAACAATCAGAAGTAAAAAGTTGAAAACACCTTCAGAATATTTTACCAATGCAATCACCACATTTAAGTTCCTGATGTTTAAGTCAGTCTTTGGAATATTAGCATTTTGCTTGAGATATATAATAGACATTCAGAGCCAAAACTTGGACTGAGTTATACCAAATATTCGAAACATGCAATTGGAGAAGAGATTTTTATTGACCCATGTCAGTTGGGCTGTACTAATGCAGTTGAGAGAAGATTGACACCCTAAGTTTTGTACGTGTGATCCTCTGATAACAGCTCAAATGACTACATAAAGTAACAGGAAATCCACAGTCATTTTAGCCTGTATAACCCCAAACAGTCAACCTACAGTTATGCAAACATAACTGTTATTCACTATTGCCAATTCTTCCAAAATTTCACAGACAACAAATGAAAACAAGCCTTTACCTTTCTCTAAGAGAAGAACGGTTTAGTACAGGACTTGAGAAATGTTTCTGCAATGAGGAGGGTGCTGAACGTATTAATGAACTAGTAGAACGAAATTGCCTAGTAGCAGTACCCGAGATCGGGTGCTCATCACAGCTGTCAGAAGAGCCATCTAAGTCTTTCCCATGATGAGACCTGATAATCTGTCAGAGAAAAAACAGCAGCAGAACTTCAAACAATATATAATAAGTGCCTAGGCTATGCCTGTGCATAAGCTAACAGGGAGCAGAGATGTACACTTTCCACTTTTTCTGTATGTAAAACAAAATTTAAAAATTAGACTTGTCTGTATTACGCAATACACATAAGACAATTATTTACAGAGATTTGCATATAACATAGGAGTGGGAACGGCAGCACCCCCCATAATTAAGATTGCATTCCAGGCTCACTCTCTGTATTCAGTCACTGATATCTTTTTGAAGTTTTCACCTTTCTGGCTGAAATTTTCCAGGATTGGTTCTGAACAGGGACTTTTTAGTCTCAGCAAAAGCTCTTCAGCCATATTGGATTATCAAACAAGATGGTGGTGGGGAGGGAGACAACATTTTCCCCATTATAAAAGAAATGTTTGCAATTTTTTTGGACCAGCTACAGAGCTGAAAAAAATTAGAGGCAAAAATCTGAAACAGCCCTCACTGAAGAAAGGGCCTTGCAGGTTTCTAGTGAAAAGAGACTTTGGAGAGTTCCACTGGAAGTTTTCTCTATTTGCCCAAGTTCTGACCCTTTAAAAAACGGAATATTACACCCGTATAGTGCATTTTGCATGGGTTTTCTCTCTACGCTTATAAAGTGCTAAGGAAAGCTACACCTTGAGTGATGGGATTTGCTGCTAATGAAAAACGTGCAAGCAGTGCAAAGGGCTTAGAAGGGTTGCTATATTCCTTAAGTTTCACAGAAAGGTGTCCCACTGTGATGAACCTTTAATATTCCACCATCTTGATCCAGCATCTCACTCCCTGCTGGTCCCATCAACTAGGGCCAAATTCTTGCTCTCTAGATACTGCTTCAGCCCCATAAGGCAGATCTTTGGACACTGTAGAGATACCAGAAAAGGCTCCATGACAAAGATGTGGGGCAGGATAAGGATGCACGTTTTCGAGTTTAGGGGAACAGGCCATGGCAAACAAGATGAGACGTGCCCACTTATGCAGAAATAGCATTTCTAGATCAAGATTCGATCTGTTCCCATATATTCCTACAAAGAGATTCATCATAGCCTTATTCAAATGTAACCTTGACTAAAGCTTTACACCATTGGCCCTTTAAAGCTTCCTGTACCCTGTGGGAGAAAGGAGTTTGATTTGTTATTTTATACCACGCACATACAGGAACTCAATAATATTCCATGGAATTGTCCATGCGAGCCAGGAAACCCTCTGAAAGGCAGGACTGTATCTGACCCCATTGTACAAGACAGTATTTTTAGGTGAACTTTAACCAAAGTTTAATATGCTCCAGTCACACCACACAGAAGACCTAAATTAACAAATAAAAGCCAGGAGAGTCCTAACATTTTGGCCCCATGAGCTAATTCACCTAACAATTTTAAAAGAGGCAGCTGATGTTTGCTACAAAATTAGAATCCCATTCAAATGTAATCTTCAGATTAAACACACACACAGAGACAAACAGCATGCCCAAATATCATCTGCTTTATTAAATTTAACACTGATTTCCCCTTAACAGCTACATTACACCAATAGTAATTCTCAGGTCCTCTTAATCTACACAATATTAACAACATCTAGTTCAGAGCTATACAATTATTTTTGGCAACATAAAAGGTATATTCCCTTTTGCCTGTATTTTTTTGTTGGAACCAGGAATGCTTAAGGGCATCAGGAGAGTGATTAATTTAATCTGTATCTGTGTTATCTATGTGCTCCAAACAATGACGGCCGCTAATATCGTCTTCCCCATTTGAGAAAAATGGATTTGAATTAAAACATCCATCATAAAAGCATATTTAGAAGTTCTCTGTACAGTTTATCCCTTATCACTATGGAACAATCCAGAAGCAGCGCAATATATTAGACTTACATGCCACATAAAACTGCAGTCCTACATAGTGAAAGTTGAGAAGCTGACAAGAATGTTTGGCCTGAACCAAAGTTTTATCCTTTTAATTCACTTTCCTTCTCCCTCCCTGCATCATCTCTCTTGCCAGCCATTAGGAAATCTAATAGGGCACACACACAATAATTAACGGTCTACAGTCTGCTAATAAAATTTCCAGGGTATTTCAGGAAAAACAAAAATTAGGAAAAAATGGATAAACAAGTTACATCTCATTTCACACGTCTATCAGGTGGGTGAGATAAACAAGCCTCTCCATCCCAACCAAGAACATGTGAAAAGCAGCTAGCTGAGAAAGGAAAGACAAAACTTGAGAATAATCACAAGAGCCAAACATTTGAAGTAATGAGCAGCAATTTAAAAACAAAACAAAAATAAAACAATGTGGGCCCTGCTCTCATTTACACCAATGCTCTGGTGATACAAGAGATCCTCTTGAAGTGAATGTAAATGTAATTTCACACCCACTTTATAGTGCTTGACTCACCCCCCCCGGCATCATAAAGTGAAAGTGACTTTACTGTAAATAAAAATTGGGTTCTGATTATTTACTATGAGTTTATGTCTATAGTGTTAACAGTTTGTATGTGCAGAATGTTTTGAGAACGCTTTGTAGTACAGTAAAACAATATCTATATTTAAGTAATGGTCACGTATACAGCATCAAACAACAAGATGAAGAAGTTGTATACTTGATTTCACTCAGGCACCTTCAACAGAAATCCCACACGCTTTTCTATTCCACACACTCCAAAACATAGACAAATTTACATGCAATTTTATTTGCATTACTTACTTTAGTATGCTTGGGTCTATAGCTGCCAAGAAGAGAAGGATCTGGAAAAAAGTGCACCCCAGCAGAATTTTTAAACAAGTTTTGAGACTATAGGTCTAGAAGCTACATGCAGTTTAGGAATTTTTTTTTATTTTTTTTAATTACATGCATTTACATTCTTCAGATGCAATTTACATGCATCTGAAGAAGTGTGGTTTTTTTACTCACGAAAGCTTATGCCCAAATAAATCTGTGAGTCTTTAAGGTGCCACTGGACTCCTCGTTGTTTTCGTGGATACAGACTAACACGGCTACCCCTCTGATACGTGATATTTTGAATTACACAATGTAATGTCATGGCCATTAGTGTTTTAGGGCAGGGGTTGGCAACCTCCGGCACGCGGCTCGCCAGGGTAAGCACCCTGGCGGGCCGGGCCAGTTTATTTCCCTGCCGCGTCGGCAGGTTCGGCCGATCGCGGCTCCCACTGGCCTCGGTTCGCCGCTCCGGGCCAATGGGGGCAGCGGGAAGCGGCGCGGGCTAGGGATGTGCTGGCCGCGGCTTCCCGTCACCCCCGTTGGCCCGGAGCGGCGAACCGCGGCCCGTGGGAGCCGCGATCGGCCGCCCCTGCCGACGCGGCAGGTAAATACACTGGCCCGGCCCGCCAGGGTGCTTGCCCTGGCGAGCCGCGTGCCAGAGGCTGCCGACCCCTGGTTTTAGGGTTTCCATTTCTTCATCTGACAACAATAACTGCAGGTTTGACTGCAGCCTAAGGCTATGTCTACACTAGAGACCTTACAGTGGCACAGCGGGACTGATGCAGCTGAGCTGCTGTAAAATCTCTCACTATCTGCTCTATGCCAATGGGAGAGAGCTCTCCTGTAGACATAACCTTAGGCTGCAGTCAAACCTGAAGTTATTGTTGTCAGCTGAAGAAATTGAAACCCTAAAACCCGGGGTCGGCAACCTCTGGCACGCGGCTCGCCAGGGTGCTTACCCTGGCGAGCCGCGTGCCAGAGGTTGCCGACCCCTGGTTTTAGGGTTTCAATTTCTTCATCTGACAACAATAACTTCAGGTTTGACTGCAGCCTAAGGCTATGTCTACACTAGAGACCTTACAGTGGCACAGCTGTACTGATGCAGCTGAGCTGCTGTAAAATCTCTCACTATCTGCTCTATGCCAATGGGAGAGAGCTCTCCTGTAGACATAACTAAACTACCCGCAACGAGCGGCGGTAGTTATGTCGGTGGGAGAAGCTCTCCCGCTGACATAGTGCTGTGCACAGTACCATTTATGCCGGAGAAACTTATGCTCAGAGGGGTGGTTTTTCCACACCCCTGAGTGACATAAGTGGTAGAGTAGACAGGGCCTAAGTTAATGGGAACTCATCACAGAGGATGAGTACAGTTTTGTGAGTGGACTGAAGTGACTTATATTGTTATTCATCGCTTAAACCAATGTAAAGTAAAACTATAACCAGAATATGGCCCATATTTTCTACTACACTATAGTAAGCCACTTTGAAAAGGATGTCAAATTTCCATCCTAAAAGAGAAGTCTACTGTGTATCCACAGGACTGGAAATGTCCCAACTATTCTCACTCTGTGCTGCTATGCCTCAAATCCGTTTGGTGGCTAGTACCTCCAAGGTAAGAGTGAGTTCACCTAATAATATCTAATGCTTAGTTCTTCTGTGCAACTTTAGATATCCAGAGAGCAGGACAAACAGAAAGGGGCTACAATTCTATCTACAGATACATGCACAGAAATTCCACTGATATCAATGGCTCCCAAGTTTTGATACAATGTGCTTATATCTAAAAGAGGCCATATATTTGGGATCCTTCAGGATGAAAGCTTCCCTCTAAAGCACTGGGGCAAACCCTTCTTTAATTAAAAGCGCCATAGTATCTGTAGAGACAGTTTTTCAATAACTGTCTCTGATTCTGCAGGCACAAAATGATGGAATTTAGTATCTAATTTGGGGGTGCAACCAAATAACCAAATTTCTAAATCTAGAAAGCAGACAGGACCTCCAGTTTTTAGTCTCATCCAAAAGATCAATATATACCTGCAGCAAACTGCATGGACTCAGTTAGCTACCTCCAGAAGGATGAAAGAGGACTGAACTGTCATTTCTAGGATTAGAACATTTGATTCCAGGAATCTGTATTTTTCAGAAGTCTGATCCTTATAACTGTTACACCCCAGGACATAGGCAGGGGGTTGCTCTCTACCAATGAATCTTATGATGGTTAGAAGTGACAACTCTTTTATGAGGTAGATTTCAGTCCCCTAGTGACTGGCCCGAGACCACTAACTCATTTCATGTAAGTGCTTAATGCCTATCAGGTGGTAATGTGGCTTTGATATTATCAAACTGCAACAGATTCAAGTTTACGACCCTAAGGTGAAAGACTTTGCATCCCAATGTCTACATCTGGAGCCTCCAGTCCTTCCACTATGGGCAAACTGCAAAGTACCTTTAATTCATGGTGAATTGCAATGAAGGTATTACTAGTGAGGAGTCACAATAAAATGTAAATAAAAGTACAGGTCTGTCTTGTCTTACGCTGGGGTTCCGTTCCGCGGTTAGCGCGTAAAGCGAAAACCGCGTATAGTCGAAATCCCATTGACTTTAATGGCGGGCGGAATCGCCCGCACTACAGCCACAGTACATAAATTGCTTTTTTTCCTCTTTTTTTGTGTGTGTTTTTGCCGACCGCGCAAAGCCGAAATCGCGCATGTTAAATGCGCGTAAGATGCGACAGACCTGTACACATAAATACCGATGAAGTTCACTACAATTCATGCTCTCATACATGAGGAATACTGAAGAAATTAAACCATGTTTTAAAGTACCACCTTCCCTAATTTTACTTGAGGCAGACAGGGAATCTCCAAGTCTGTGGAAATATACTATATGGAAGGAGGATTCAACATATACTATATGGAAGGAGGATTCAACATAGCTCTCCACTAAAGGATTCTAACTTTAATCCATGGATTACTGGAAGCAACAAAGCAAATAATCCACGTCGTGCATATGGGAATCTAAATAAGAGATCAGAAGCTAAATAAAATGGCAAAGCATAGCCAACACTGTAAGAAGGTCAGTATTTTTCAGTGCATATGAAGATACGTAATTATTGTCCCTGCCCAGTACACCAACCCTGTCGGCTAACAGTAGCAGGCCAGGTGTACTGAAATTCAGAGGCAAGCATTATAGGGGCTTCAGCAGCCAGGCCTTGTAGGCGCTAGCCCTGGTGGGTCCCAATAACCAATCAGACACATGGCTAAGTGAGAGGGTATTTTACGTTGGCTGGCAGGAAAGAGAAAGGTTGCAGATATCCTAGGTACAGAGGCTTAAAATAGTTACAGTTCAAAGTGAGTATTAGGGATTTTTGTTCGGGTTGTCAGGGCTCCTCAGGCCTAGTGCTTGGAATGCCCTCTCCAGTGTCATCTTTGTTCAAGCAAATAGGCATTTGCAGGTTTCCAAGCCAGGGTCAGTTAGTGTCTCTCACCGGGTTCTCCGTGCCTTGCTCCTTGCTAGCATAGGCTGTACTTTACCAATGCACCAGCCTATGTTGGGGGACACTCTGTTTTCAGATGATACAGAACTAAGGACCCAATCATTGGAGTAATCAGATATCCTAAGCCACTTTTTTTTATAACGGTAGTTTCATTCATCCCAGCGTCCTGGCTAAATCCTAGGAAGAAAGGATTTCCACACTAAGCGGTTAAAAAGCCTAACCTGCTGTATGGAACAGGAGTATCTAAGACGAGATACACAAGTCAATACTTACCATAAGATATCCTGGACCAACCTTCTCGTCCACTGTCTCTGGTGGGACGCCAAGTATGAACATCAACAGTGGGGCTCGGATGTTCAACCTGGAGCCAAAACATTGTTAAAACGTTTAGTGTTGGAGATAAACTTTTTATACAACCACACACACACACAAATAAATTAAATTACCTTTCCTTCTCCTGTATGTCCACCTCTGCTCCTTTCTGGTTCAATTTATAAATTTAAGATTTTTAATAATAATATTTAGGAAGTTATTCTCAGAATGTTGTCTGTGTAAATGTAGTATTATTACATATACACAGACAATAATGTAAGAACATAGTTATAAAAACCCTTAGATGAGAAATTATAAAGCGAACCAGAAAGGAGGCGAGAGGGTGACACGCAGCAGAACAAGACGTAACTTATTGTCTTATATATTGATGCAAATCCACTAGAACTTTCTTACAGTAACTCAAAGTAACCAATAAATACAAGCTCTTGTTTTGAACTTTGCCAAACATGCAGCTTTGTTACAGATAGATAGTCTGCTACAGGCACCAGTTACATAACAGGGAAAATGGAAAGGCCTTCCTTTTTGCGTTCGCTACAAATTAGATATCTAATATTTACCCGAAATAGTTCAGATCTCACCAAGATATTTAAAGTGTTGCTCTTCTTCCTAATTAAAGGATAACGTTTTAGCAAGTTCAAATTTTGATCTTAATGTAACACACAGATTTCCCAGTCCAAGAAGACCTCAGCATTAAAGATACCCATAAGGAGTGTTATCACATCAGAAAGGCAATGAAAGTCTGGATATGGTACATTAAAAGAATGCAGCAGATACACATTTTCTTTTTCTAGAAGAGGCACAAAAGTAGTCAGTAATCAGAATCAGCAATTGTCATGTAAAGGTGTTATAATTACACTGTGAACATCACCTATAGATCAGAAACAGAAGAATTGACTAATTTGAGTTAAAAGAAAAAATAATATCCATGGGAGTACGATAAGCAGTAGGATGAAGATTAATGGTTGCTTAAGGCTCATCTGAATTTCTAAAGGGTATCTAGGAGTAAAAGAAAAAACTTGTAAGTGAATTCCAGAGTTTGACAACATATGCTAATGAATTAATTAGTAATAAGCTAAAAAAAAGGAATAATCAGAGAAGTAACTAAGATAATCAGGTAACGTGGCAGATAAGATCGCTGGAATTGCACGCAAGCCCTGATACCATAGCACAGAAACAAAAGAGCCCAATTTCTCTTTCTCTCTGTAATCTTTCAAGGTTGGATTCTTAAGGTTGATGTTTATAGTGATCATGGGAAATATTAAGAAAAAAGAAAATTAACAAAGTACATATCAAACAACATGATCCTCCAAGATGTTAAGCACTCTGGCCCCAATCCAGCAAAGTACTTAAGAACATGCTTAGTTTTAAGCAAGAGTAGTCCTGTTGACTTCAGCAGGACGACCCACATACTTAAAGTTAAGCATATGCATAAGTGCTTTGCTAGATCAGGGTCAGAATGCTCAGGAACTTGAAAGATTAAGTTTACATTTTAGTAAAGGGACAATTTCAAAGATAAGATGATAATGTAAAGAAAGGTACGAAGGAGGAAGTCTGACTTTTCATAAAGTCACTGCACTCTTTTCAAATCCTATTCAGCCACTTTTAATACTAATACCAATTACTTCCAACTTGAATTATGCACCTATTATGCTGTCCAGTGTGCTAGAAGAAAAAGAATGGGCACTCAGAATTTAAACATGGTATTCATGAAAGAGTTTGATCCTTGTCAGTTACCAACGCTGACAAAAGGACTTTTATTCTAGTTAATTTTAAATTTAAATCACTATGTAGCAGGCTGTTTAGGAGAAAAAAAGATTTTTCATATAGACTAGGATTTGGGGAGCAATATTTAGCAAAAGAATAATGTTTGATCTGAGCTTAAATGGGAAACACTTTGCAGAGAATACATACATGTCTAACTACAAATGGAGGTTTATCGTTTTCTCTTCTGAATTCAAAAGGCCCCAGGTTTAAATGGGCCAGTCGTTGTCTGGCTTCTTCTGATAGCTCACACATTCGTCTTTTTGTGTATGGAGAGGGAGATCGTGATTTAGAAGCTATTGTGGGTTGCTCATAGTTCTTTGTTGCTAAGCAGTGCCTGTTTTTCTCAGGTGAAGGGGTGTTTTTCTTTGGTGACCTTGTTTGTAATCTTCCATTTGGTGTTGAATGATGCACCCGATCCAAATTATCCTAAAGTGAAAAGAGAAATTATGTGGCTTGACAGCATGCCGAGCAAAGATTGCTACTGATAATACAACAAACAAACATCTGCAAAGCGGGAACCAATATCTCCGACAGAAATAGACGTATGTCAGTTCAAGTTACCCTAACAAAACTATAATCACACAGCAATTTAGAAAAAAACCAGAGATGGTCCTTTTAAAATAATGTGCTTAAAACCAGGAGGAGGATAAAATGCACATTGTTAAATGTCAGACTTTAAGGTTAAGTGCCTGATATTTATCCAATTAGCTTGCTCACACAGTTGGTGCTAAAGACACCATATAAAATTAAGTTGAATTATGTCACTTTAGTTCATTTAATGACAACTCTGCCTAGCATATATGATTAAAAGTTTACAGATTCGAAAATATTTGCTCAACTTGCTACCATCTTTTTTTTGTAAAATCTTTTCAAGTTTTTACCTTTCTGAGTGTAAGGTTAAATAAATCTGCCTATTTTTTTAAAATAGTGGATGGCAACAGACTGAATTCTTGTTTATGGTTAAATTATATGCATTTTAGAAGCTGACCAAAGATTCATAATTAGTTAACTGCTTTGAAAAATGCATTTTCTTAAAAGACGGGGAATTTACTGGGGTATTTTGTTAAAGAAAAGGCTATTAGCAAAAAGCTATAATAATACAACTTTAAGGACCCACTTTCCAGTGTTCCTCTTCAGTTATGCCAATAATATAATGGAAATGCAAAACCAAAACATTTGCCTGTAAAAATGGCATTTTTTGCATCCACAAATACAGGATTTGGAGGCAAAGTTTGGAGTCCACTTAAAATTCCAGCATAGGGGTCTAGCTCAGAGTTGACACAAGCTTTAAAAATACCACATTGTGCACATGCATGGTATATTAACAAGCCACAATTCTTTTGTAACCAGCAACACCAAATTAAGAGTTATTAAGGAGAGAGCCAGCCCTAACTATTAACTTCTTCACTTACCAGTTTAAAAGTCAGCTGTCAAGCTTAATACTTTCAGTACTGAAGTTTAATTTGAAATACATTATCACTCTTTTGTAATTTCAGCACAAAGTCATCTTTCAGCTGCCTCTACAAGCTTTATAGTTTGAGGCACGCTAGGCAAAAAGGCTATGCTTTGAACTCTTTCTCAATGGCACATTTTGGCTTTGATGTCACAGTATAATGAACTGGAATTTCAGGTAAAGTTTGGCTCCAAATACCTTATTTTATTGGTATTTAATTTTGTATATTTTTTATGACTTTCCTTTGGAAATTACTTTTCCTTCTAAAATAAAAAGAGATGACAGACATTATTCTGGTGCATGTGCATTATTCTGGTGCATCAGTGCATAAAAACTGAAACAGAAATTGACTAGAGTAACTGGGCTGTATTCACTGTTTATTGCTTGCCTTTCCATCTGCACTCTCGGTTACGTGTTTGATGTATCGGGATCGATTTACCACGTCTTGTCTGGACACGATAAATCGGTAGTCGACGGGGGAGCCGCGGCAGTCGACTCGCCGCCATGAGGACAGCCAGGTAAGTCAAACTAAGATACTTCGAATTCAGCTATGCGAATAGCGTAGCTGAAGTTGCGTATCTTAGTTTGAACCCCCCCGCTAGTGTAGCCCAGGCCTAAGACTATATATGTTAAGAATCTCAGGTACCTTTTAGTACATTAAAAATCTCAAGTACATGCTATATACATTTCAGAAAAACACCAATATGACAGCGTCTCTTTAAAGTGACAATGTCAACTTGATTTTTTTTAGGTTTATCGGTTTAGAAGCGTTCAGTTTTCTAATAGAATGTGCCTTTTTTAAAAAAAACCCTCCTCCTTTAAAAATGATAAGGCTTTTTTTATTTTGCTCCCCTGCTTAAGGACAGACCCAACATCATCACCACCACCCAAAAATTCACAGGCTATCCCTTTCTCTCTCTGTGCACATTCCTGCCTACCGCCTGTTCATTGTCAGTTTTGCTGTCGCTATTACTAATAAACACCATTTTGAACAACGTAGAAAAGAGCGATGTCATCATATAAGTGCATAAGACAGGAAGCCCAACGGAGGCTCAAAACAGTGAAACTATACACAAAATGCTATCAAACACACAAAGTAAACAAATCGCAGAAAAATAGTTTCCTCCAGTCTGTTCACTTAGGGCATCTAAAGCATTACTTATCATGGTTTCATAATTTCCAGATGGATATTTGATTGACAAGTTGATGGTCACCTTTTAAAATGAAGTCTTCATCTCCATTACAAAAATAATTTCTCAAGATAATTACAATTATACTTGATGCATTGTTTTGTTTTGTTTTTAATAATTTGTCATCTCCAGGTTCATCCAGCTACTGTTAGATAATGAGGAGAAGGCATCTTCCCAACTCCACACACACCAGGGACTCGCACCTCAGCTGATCACAGGATATGGCAGCTGTTAATTGTTTCGTATTCGAGGAACTCTCAGCACCTACTGTCAAGCACCTAGCCTTCTCTTTACTCATGCTTGATTAAAAATTTAATCAAGTTGTCAAGCACCTCTGACAACTGTTTTACCCAAAACAAAAGGATGAAAAAAGTTTGTAGGGAGTAGCACATGCAAACATTTGACAGCGTAGCTGTCAATTTAAATCTGGAAATTAAATCACAAACAGTTAAATTATGCTAACCTGTACATGAATCCTTCCTGAACTTAACAGGCTTTCTGTAATAAGGGAGCTGGTAGAAAATCTCAATTTTGGTGCAATTCCCTAGAAGAGAGACAATAATTGAACATCAAGCTCCAACTAAAGATAAAGGGTATCAAAGAAATAAATGTCACCTAATGTAACAAACCATTCCTAATTTTAAACCATTTCCTTTGTTAATTTCAGCCTTTAATAAAGATAATTAGAAAAGACAGAACAGCAATGGTAAATGTCAAGAAGATAACATTTGCATTTCTGACAATTCAATTACAGATGATTACATTGCTTTTGTACAACAATTAAGGTCTGACTTTTATTTCAATATATTTCTTTGTCAAAAGCAGTTTTAAAGATTTTTCATGTCATGTTACAGCATCAATAAAAATTCAAGTAATGCTTTGCAAGTTTCATTCCTACTGACTTTGCAAACTTATTTATAAACACATTATTTCTCGTGGTTTCTGTAGCTTATGCTAAACTAATGTTTTTCTATTTACTTATATGTGAACTTTTGGTATTCACTGATTGTGTATAATGTTAGTAAAAAATGTATACAGAATTAAGGGCCATACCATGTTCTGCAGATCAAGGGACAGAGGGACCCATCTACACATGCATTTTTCTCAGCTGTGCAGAAGAGAGCTAGGGGTTGGCTGTCCCTAGGGAACCTCATCCCCCAACCCCTCCAAGCACCACACATCTATTCGACATTGGTGAGGCCTCATCCGGAGTACCGTGTCCAGTTTTGGGCCCCACACTACAAGAAGGATGTGGAAAAATTGGAAAGAGTCCAGCGGAGGGCAACAAAAATGATTAGGGGGCTGGAGCACATGACTTATGAGGAGAGGCTGAGGGAACTGGGATTGTTTAGTCTGCAGAAGAGAAGAATGAGGGGGGATTTGATAGCTGCTTTCAACTACCTGAAAGGGGGTTCCAAAGAGGATGGATCTAGACTGTTCTCAGTGGTACCAGATGACAGAACAAGGAGTAATNTCCCCAGACCTGCAGAGGACACTGGGGTCTAGGTATCTGAACATGGAAATGGGAGGGAGACGGAGACAGGAGGGCGAGAGCTGGGACATTCTGCAGGAGAGCCTGGGGGTTCTGGGCACTGCCACAGGTGGTAGAGAAGGTGCACTACCATGGAAAGACAGAGGGGCTTTGGATTCAGTATGGAGGGAAAGGACCTCTTCCCCAGTAGATCTTCAAGATCATCCGAGATTTCAAGGTAGCCTTCTTCTATTGTGAACCCTGCTTCCGTCACCCTAAGAATTTTGGGGGAACTCCATGAGGGAGACCTTTCTCTGCCCCTTCTTCCCCCATGCCTACACCATTGATTTCCCTACCCTCCATGAGATGGCATGATCTGGCCGCAAGGTAGAGTACTAAAATCAGAAGTGCAAGAGACAAAAAAGCCCAACATGATCTTCGTTATCTTTAGCCGTGACAATCATCAGAGCCCTGGATGGTGACAAATTCAATCTAGTGGTTAATTTTAGTGAAAAAGTCAAACCACGGGGTATAAACACATCTTAAAGCTGACCTTCTTTAATCAGCACTCATTTTTATTATCTACATGAATTATCAACTGTCTAAAAAGGAGAAAATTAGAATTAATACATCTCCTATGAAAAGCCTCAGTAGAGTGCCTACTGTTCTTAAAGAGACCAAGAATTATTACAGAAACTTTAGACATTTGTTCAACAGAGAAACAGTTTCTTGAGAGCAAGTTTGGACTAGTACCTAGATATTATAGTAATGGATGCCTCAGAAAACCCGACAGACTAGCAGCAAGAGAGGACAAAGAGTCTCAACTCCTTTGTTCTACTTACTACTCTGCCACTGGCTTGAGGGTGTAGGCATCCTTGGGCAAATTACTCAGCTTCTCTGTGCCAACAGTTTACCCAGCTGTCAAATGGGTATAAAATGAACTAGATCACGGGAACGCCGTAAAGCTAGTTAATGCTTATAAAGGACTTTGGAAGCATCGGATGACAGGTTTGCAACTGTTAGCAGGAAGAGGAAAAGCAGTCTGTGTTTAAAAAAAAAAAAAAAAAAACAGCTCCCCAATTGGGACCCTAATGAAAGATACTGGAGGGGAGAAAAGGTCTGTTTAAGTGATGCTGCAAATATTTCACAGAGGGAGAAGATAGTACATTATATAAGCAGTCACAATCAGAGCAGGTTAATCATGTTCTTAGAGGTGAGGTCTGCACAGAAATGTTGAAGAGTCAGCAAAAGCATCAGCAGGACAACACCGGAGCAGGAAAAAAGAAATAAAATTGTTCTGAGAGAACTCCAGGAATGCCTTGTATTCTTATTGTGTGTTGTGAGCCTTGTAAGACATTTAGCTAGAGACATTATCAGCCAAGTGCCAGCTTTCGGGAGGAGTTCTGATTTCTAATCTTGGGATTCTTTCCAACTGGCAGATTAGCAGTGCTAATCAGACACTGCTTGTCACTGCCTAGCTGAAGTCCAGAACAGTAACCTTGCTTCTGCTACCTTTAGTTTTAACACAAGAAAAAGTTACTGGGCATCAAATCACTACTGTAGCACAGCTATCAGTCAAATATACTGTGACGTTGCACTCCATATGTTTTATGGAAATATGCTTATGAGTGTGAATATGACGTAACTGGAATATGCTTTATGCAAAAGGTCTCTTGTGAGGTATCATAACAAAGGTTATAAACTACTGAATATGTTCCTCCTATTTGTATGCATGTATCATTCTTGTATCTAAAGCTAGAAATATGAAGTATAACTCTGAGGTCCTATTGTAATTATGCAAAGTATGGGTCACTAATGGTGGTTTAGAATCTTGATGGCTCTCCTTGACTAGGACAATTGTTGTAAATGGTTTATTTACCTTTAAGCCTTCCTGTGTATGCGTGGGCCAACCCAGGAAGAATGGAGACTAAGGGTCTTACAGTGACATGTGACCATGTCACCTGATAACGAAATCCATCTTAAATCTGGTACTTTTCCATTTAGTAGGAGGGGTGGGGACCCAGAGAGACAAAAGATTCCTGCCTTGTGCCAAAGCTATGAAAGGGGGTGGAGCAGGACAAAGGGGGCTGCCAGTCATGAGAAAACCCCTGCTTACCACCTGAGATGTCTGCTGGAACTAACAAGGACTGTACCCGGGGAAAGGATTGGGCTCAGACTAGGAAGGAGTCTAGTCTGTGAAAGAAGCTTATTGGAACATCTCTGAGGGTGAGATATTACCTGTAATCAGTTTCTTAATGTATTAGGCTTAGACTTGCGTGTTTTTGTTTTATTTTGCTTGATGACCTACTTTGTTCTGCCTGTTAGTACTTGAAACCACTTAAATCCTACTTTTTATAATTTATACAATCACTTTTATTAATAAACCCAGAGTAAGTGATTAATACCTGGGGGAGCAAACAGCTGTGCATATCTCTCTATCAGTGTTATAGAGGGCGGACAATTTATGAATTTACCCTGTATAAATTTAATTTGGGGTTTGGATCCCATTGAGAGCTAGGTGTCTGGTGCTGCAGACAAGTAACCTGCTGAGCTGTTTTTAGTTAAAGTCTGCAGCTTTGGGGGCGTGGTCCAGACCCTGGGTCTGTGTTGCAGCAGGCTAGAGTGTCTGGCTCAACAAGGCAGGGTTCTGGAGTCCCAAGCTGGCAGGGAAAACGGGCTCAGAGGTAATTTCAGCATATCAGGTGACAGTCCCAAGGGGATCTCTGTGGCCAAACCAGTCACATATACTTATTACGGCAGCTTGTTATAACTTTTCTTGTGGGAAGAACTCAATTGACTAGTGTGGAAATAAGGTGAGTGCTTTTGGTTCTCAAGATCATGATTAATATTTTACCATTTGCAATAAATTTACATACATTGATTGCTGCCCACCGGAACAGCAAGTATATTACTGGTGCAGCTTAGGAACACCCTTCACCCAAGAGGGAAGAGAGCAGAGGAGCGGGGCAGAAGCACGCATCATTCCAAACCTCAGGAATCTGAAGCAGTTTAGAGAGTACAGGGAGACCCACCCAAAAGGAAACACAGCTGGTATGATGGGGATCTGGGAAGAAGCATTTGAGACTCTCTCATCTTGGTTTGGAAGGGGAGGTTGTTTCCCTCATGGCTGCCCAAACCATCAGCTAGAGAAAGAAGATGCAAATTGTTTAAATTATTCTTGGAGTACAGTCATTACCCACATTACCCTTCTAAACCATTCCATATTTCTGGGAGGGAGGAGGTAAACATGCTTCTGCAGGAACGGATTTCACCATGTAAACTGCTCCACATACTTTCCTGGGGGTGAGAGAGACTGGAGCACCTTTTTCCATTCCATCATTCCAGTCATTTTAGGGCTGCTACAGCTTCATTATGCAGCTGCCAATGCCCCAGCTGGCTCTGCTCAACACCTCAACAAGAATCAAAGGCCCTAAAGCACAGCTGAACTACCATGGTTCATTACAGTGATTGTTGCAAAAAGCCAACTATCTGGACACTTGTATCACAAAGAGGTAGACAGCCTTTCAAAATGAATACAAATACAGATGCATTTGATTTACCACAAAGAATTTGGGGAGACATGAACTAGCTTTTCAATGGAATTAAAGAATTCCAAATTTTAATTAAAAAAAAATTCTAATAAGCTTCATATTTAATACTACTCCACCATCAAATATTTACTGTAAGTCCTAAACAGCAATGTATAATAGGACTATATTTTCTTTGGGAAAAAAACCTTCCTATTAATATTAGAAGTTACCCTAATGCAGTATGATTTGCTTTTATATTGTATCTATCATCAGACTAAATATATTTGATGATATGCAAATAAGATGCTAAAAAAAAAGGTATGCATGGAGCAGTTATTGTGGAATCTTCGAAAACAAGGTGCACCTGTGTATTGAATTTTGACATAAAAACACTCCTGGTCCAGATCTGGATTGGTTATAAGCAGGCTTCAAATTGCATTAAATGATGTTACAATTTTGTGGTACAGGAGAAATCGCTTACACACACCTATTTGGATTCCAACTCACCCAACTAAATGTTCATTTAAACAAAGTTCATTCAAATACAACCTATCATCATAAGCCCATCATAAGCTACTCAAGTCATTCAAATGAAGTGTGCTCAGACTCCAACGTGAAACTGCAGAACTGGAATTAATTTCAAACTGGACACCATCAAATTAGGCCTGAATAAAGACTGGGAGTGGATGAGTTACTACAAAACCTAATTTTACCATACTAATTTCCCCCTACTGTTACTCACACCTTCTTGTCAACTGTTTGAAATGGGCCACCCTCATTACCACTACAAAAGTGATTTTTCCTCCCTTGGTATTCTACTGTTAATTGAATTGTCTCGTTACACTGACCCCCCTCCCCCCACCCCACTTGGTAAGGCAACTCCCATCTTTTCATGTCCTATGTATATATATACACACACCTGCTACTGTATTTTCCACTCCATGCATCTGATGAAGTGGGTTCTAGCCCACAAAAGCTTATGCCCAAATAAATGTGTTAGTCTCTAAGGTGCCACAAGGACTCCTCGTTGTTTTTGCTGATACAGACTAACACAGCTATCACTCTGAACCTGTCACCTCTATTTGTAACTGACAGGGTGATATTCAGGTTGCCCTTAAGAGGCACAGTGTACCAGCTGCAAGCCATTTTTGACCTTTAATCATGAACTTAAGAAATCTAGTAGTAACTGACTAATTGAGCCCCAAATCATCCCAATCTCAGTGTTCTGTCACTTTAATGATATTTCCTTTAAAGTTGCTTTCAGGACTATCCCGTTCCCATCTGAGAATCGTCAGCTTTAAACGCCCACCAAGGTGCAGGCTGAGACCAAACTTATTTTCATTTAGTGTACATTGAGCCCGCAGCTACAAAAGATCAATGCTAATTCATTCTATTCACTTTGCCAATCACCCCTCAGCTATTATGGCTTTTTTGAAAGCCTAAAATTGGCTAGTTTCTAAAATGGCTTGGCCAGTCAATGTGAATGGAGGCTAAAGAGAGTTTGACAAGTTCTAGAAGGGACAACCAAAGCTATAACAGTGTCTAAACCAAGTTTAAATACAGGTTATGATGATTATTCATTCTTATTGTGTGAGATCCCTTAAGCCCCAATGAGTGCTGGAGACGCACTGCACACAGTGCTGTACAAACAGATGGATCAACAGACCTTGACCCAGAGGGTTTCCGATGTAACTGGAGACAAAATGCAACAAAAAGAGTAAGTGGGGGAGAGAGTTACAAAAATAAGATTGCCCTGTTACATAGTTCAACTGCTGTACAATTTGGTTCCTGCTGGCAGTAAATCTAGCTTCCCACCCACTGGGTGGGTGAAAAGAAGAAATAAAGGCTATGGTACTATATATCAAATCAATCTAGATACTAACTTGTTCACATTATACAAGTATCGTTTGCACATCAAGTTAAAATAACATTTCCAGCAGACATATTCTATCTTCACAAAGTTCAGCCTTGGATTAGGACTTGCCATTTCAGGTACTGAATTATCTGTCAAAAGTAATCACTTTTGGCTTGAGGTAGTTCACGAAGCTGTTCCTGTGAAACATACTGTATCATAAGTACAATACACAGTATGCACTTACTGTAAAACTAGAAGACCGCTTCATTAAAACTTCACGATCTGAACCATGGTGCCCACGAGTAAGCTTAGGGTCAGAGAACAGGAAATCTCTTGTATTTTCTTCATAAGTGGCTAGAATTTCTCCCACTAAAAAAGAAATATGTACTTAATGTATTGGGAAACAGTTATACAGTGTAGACACACATGCACGAGACTATGCCGAAACTAGTACAACTTTTTACCTTTAAAAATTAAGAGTAAACTCTTACTACACTAGGCCATAAAACCATTGACTAAAGTGGGACTATACCCGATAGTAAGAATGCACAGGATTGGGCCTTAAGCACCTTTTACTCAATACTGTATCAAATTTATGTAAAGCAGACTGCCTTTGTTGCACTAAGAGACATGGGAAAAGTTTTCCTACAACATTTCTTCAATTTCTTTCCTTCTTCCTCTCCTATGTACAGCCAACAGTTTTCTAACAGTAGCCAACTTCACATCTGTTATTTTGTATTATAGAACAATTATGGTTGTTAATCAGAGATTTAGCCAGCTGTCAGAAAGGAATTTAGGTACAATCAAAAAGAGTATTTCAAGATCCTCAAATCTTGTGTTTTTTCTTTAAAGAAAATAGAACAAGATAGATTATATAAAACTTTCAAGTTGTTCTACCAGTCACATTTCCAAACATCCATTATAAGCTATCTCAGAGCCTCTGAAATTAACTCTCTCCTTCTAAAATCTCCTACGCTCCCACAACAACAAAATCCACACTCCGTTTGTTTCTTTGTATAAATATCCCAGCAAGCCACTGAGAGAAACAAGTATTTTCTTGCTTGCTGTGGTGTTATTAAGGACCTGTAACTATGGGTGCTTTTAATTCCACAGTTCTCAAACAAGTCTTCCTTCAAACTCTATTTTATTTCCAATAAAATGCAGATTTATACTATCCATGGGAACATTTGAATTTCATTAAGATAGATTTTTTTATAATCACACAAACCTATAACAGAAATATGACAAATCATTATTTATTATCTTCACCTCTCCCCAGAGACCTGTAATATTTATAGTGTGAATAAGGGTTTTCCCCAGCGGTCACCATTAAAATAAAAGAAAAGTGTCATTTTGAGAACAAGATTATGCACTTTTAAACCTCACAGGCAGACACACCACAAGTGAATTTTGATGCCTTTAATAAGTGTGCATTGAGTGATTTTGGTTTATTTTCAATTTTTAAAGTATTATCACTTTCGTAAGCCTGAGAATGGAACATTTCAATATTAGCTTTATTCTCTTTCAAAAATGAGATCCTCTTGATCTATTAACATTTTATTCAGAGGACTATTTGTTGAAGAGCTTTCTACATGGTTTGTATGTTGAGAAAAATGATTGTACGTCCTCATGGAAATTCACCTATTAAACTGCATAATTTATGAAGAGATTGATACAATACCTGGAGGAACAACTTGTATTAGTTCAAGTACTGCTGTGTCAACTAGAAAGGAAAAAAAGTTTTTTTCATAAGTCAAAAAATAAACTATGATCAGAAGTAATTTTAATATGCAAAGTAAAAGAGCAACCAGTCACTGATTTAACCATCTCAACAATGTATGGGCTAATGTAATAAGTACAATTATGATGTACCAATAATAAGAGCAGACTATGAACACTTTATATGCATACTACAAATCTAGGCTAACACAATGGAGTCCTTAGGCACTACCATTAAAGCAAATAATAAATTATTGGCTCAAGCTTATAACAGACACTGTCAAGTTTGGCAGCAGATGGATTCAATCCTCTGAAGAGACTACAGAGAAGCCATGAAGTTTGGATCCTGTTTTGGACTATAATTCTCGGAATGTTTAAGGGGACCTAGATTTGGAATTTTAGTTCAGGCACAATACTATTTTAATATGATTCATCATGCTCAATGTATGGCAGCACTGGTCATTGTGGAGTCACTCTGTTTAAAAAAATCACAATCATTTGACAAGGTAAAATGCTCATTGAAGTTCAAAGTATTTGAACACAGCTTGCTATATATGGTCAGTTTGTTGAATTCATGAAGTCTTTGTATATGAACAAGCTACGTTTTTAACTGTTTTAAATTTCGCTCTCTTGAATACACTAGAAGAAACATATAATTTAGAGATTTCTGGAAGTGACCTCTTATTTATCTGTATTCCTGGTAAGTTATTACTATCAAAAGAAGCCATTGCATCCTCTAAAACTTTCCTAGGCTCACATTTGAAGGATCACACTTTGAGCAATGACTATTTCATTGAATGATCACACATTTGTAGCAGATCATTCTTAAGCCACTAGTGTTTCAAAGAGATAGTAAGAATGTTTTCCTGTTCCCAATCTAACCCCTCAACTCTCAAAAATATCTTTAGATTCCATATTATTAATATGATATTAGCTACCAGAGGCTAGATCCACAAAGGGATTCAGGTGTCTAAATGCCATTTTAGGCACCCAAGTTTCAAACTTTAGATCCTCTAAACACCTGCTCAGTGGCCACATAATCCCGTAGGAACCTAAATTAACCAGACCCCAAAGTTTCCACTGGTAAAGTCCCTTAAGCATCTAAATTTATGACTGTGGGCATGAGCAAAACTGTTTCAATCCTGACACTGCTGAGCAGCTCGGAACCCAGCTCACGCAGGGCTCTCAATCTCTTCTGTTAAAGCTGTTCTACTTTGGATGAAATACTTAAATATTCCTTGAAGCAGGGACTGGACCAGAGTCTCCCAGAAAGAGCACTAACCACTAGGAGACAGAGTCTCTCTCTTTTTCTTTTGCCCTTTGACTATTTTTAAGGGACTTAACTCCCCACTGCATTCTATACAGAGTCCAAGCGCCAAACTCGTGGCCATGAATTCTGCTGGGAAGCAGAATGCCTACATATTAGGCACCACAATGCTGAGCCTAAGCCCTCTTTCTGAGGATCTAGCCCTAGGTGCATACAATATAATGTATATAAAAAGCAAAACCTACATTCCAGTAGCTCAACAAGTTCTCCAGGATCAACTACATCAGTAAATACCTAAAACAAAAGATTAAAAACAATGTAATGGACACATTTGATCAGAAATAACAGATGTGCTTAGAGAAAACTAAAGTTTGCCTTTGATTGATTATTGCAAACCGTACTATTCCCCATTGGGAAAAAAGAACAGAAAACTAAAATTATAACCTGGCACTGAGACAGAATCTATTTCTTAGAAAGACGGCACTTTTTGGTCAGCTGATTTCTAACCATTTCAAGATTCTTCCTCTCCATCTAAATTATGTGAGCTACTATAGATAAAGAGCCAATCACATGAACATGCAAGCCCAGTCTGCACAAATTTCAGCAATATAAAAGACAAATAGCTAATCTTGTTAGGAAAGTTCATTTTTCATCTTTAACTGAAAAAGATTAAAGAGACAATGTCAGCAACTTTTTTAATTATTGGGTTTTCTACACTGAGCAATCCCACAATTTTCTTAGATGTTTGAAAATAGAATTATTCTCCCTTTTGTTTTTTCTTCTTTCCATTTGTATAATGATAATTCTTCTGGCACTTGTAACTGAACTTAAAATAACCTGGCACATTTCCATTACATTCTTGTTTGTGCATAACTATTACTGATCATGTCAGCACCACCCTGGGAATACCGTTCATTCACTAACTACTGCTGTAAAGCCAGAAAGGGCAGCTCTCTACAACATTTTTGCAAGTCCTGCTAAAATAGTGACTAATTTATTATAATTTCTAGGGTAAAATAGATTAATAACTTATAGTTAAACTGCAGAACAACTCCGCTGAACAATTGCAAAGTATGCCTAAATTGTACTCTATTGACAATACGCTAAGTTTTCATCTTCAGAATATGGACTGTAACATTACAGAATCTATCAATGAGATTTTTAAACAAACATCACACCCAATTAGAGGGAAAACAGCAACTTGAGCTGCAGACAGTAGTTTTGGAAGTTCAGCAGCTGGCACTCTTCCCACTGATTCAATACTGAGCCCCTGCCTCAGCATGCTGTTGAGGGACATCCTACTGCTGGAGGTACCAAACTTTTGAAGATGTAAAAGTAGAGAGCCTGAATACCTCAAGCTATTAAATGACACTATTTGTAAGAGCATGGATGTTATTCCCAGTGCTCTGGCTAAATTCCTACTTAAGAAATTGCACTCTATAAATACACCAAGATTTCTCCCTCAGTTTCAGTTGAATACAGTAATCAGCACTTCCTGTCCTAATTTTTTTGTACTCTAGTTGTGCACTGTTAAATAGCTGCTATGTTTCATTTCCACCTTGCCTTTCAGTGGTGGGTGAAATTATCCCTCTCCATGCCTTACCTATCTCACAAAGGTGTTGTTGAGGCTTAATTAGCCAGTCTTTCAAAGTGCTTTGGGATACTTGGATGAAAAGCACTAGAGACATGCAAAGTATTGTTATTCATGAGTAGTCAAAAACCGGAATCATGTTTGTAAGGTACAGAATTTCATTATTCCTATGGCACTCACAATGAAACTAGTAGGGACACAGAAGAGGTGATAGGCAATGGTAAATTACAAGGCTATAGTGCCATCAAGGGGGCTCTTGCGACATCAAACCAGGAAAGAACAGCTCATATGGAGAGAGCTGTCACCAGAAAGCCCAAGCTCATATTCCATCTTTTTGCTACCGACTGTTTTTATAATCTAACTTTGTGATTTTTAATTTTCATTCTTCTCCCTATTCCCTACTTTTATTTTCCATTTTGACCTACATTTAAGAAGCATAACACTTGGCAGGAACCAAGAGGAGCTATTGGAAAAAAAGGTCATTTGGTAAAAGAACAAACAAAAACCTAAAAATCCTCATGATATACCGTACTATCTTCATATGCTCACAAATTTATTTTAAATTACCATATCTATATTGAAAAAAAAATGTCTTTTGTATTGAAGATCTGCTGAAATTAGTAGTAATACAATACCATTTTCGGTGTGATCATTTGTGTTTGGGGATTCTGGTTCTTTGTTTTTTAAATGCTCATGTCCGATGTTATGATCATACCTTTTCAAATACTAGTTTCTCTTCTAAGAAGAGTGGAAATGCTGCAGGGACACATTGAGTCCTTTTGTACTGTCCAAATACACAGGCGCTGAGATAGAGTTCACTTTTGTCTTTCAGCAATACTCCAGGGCAAGTTATCTGGAAGAACAACATATTTATTATACAAACTTGAGCTTCAGCATTAGAATTAATGGTTATATTTGGGAGAAAAAATAGAATGGGCTAAGATGAATATAGTTGTTTGCTTGGGAACCGTATGGTAACATATTTCAGTGGCACACACTCCTGTTCTAAAGTAATTCTAGCCGTACTTACTTATAGTAAGGCAAATACTTATAGTTTAAAAATATTTAGGACTAAGTTCTCCCCTAGCGTAAGCAGTCACAGTTTCATTAACGTCAGCCAGAGCTGAACCTGACTCCCCAATCTTAAGGTCACACTTTATAATAGCTGCTGGTGTTCACGATCCACATCATTTAATCACTAAGGGTTATACTGAGCAAACAATGACACATGAGATATCCAAAACACATCCCAAGAGCCAAATGCTGTCCAAGTCCTAAAATGTAGCCTCCCGGCAGTGAGGACTCAGCTGATGAACTGGTAGTTTTTATTGTTTGTGAACTAATTCAATCTGCCTAAGAAAGGTACATTTGTTTTAGGGTTGGATTTTTTTTTTATTTTTTTTTTTTAGTTTATATAAGTATATGTGGGAATTAGGTGTAGCTTTTGGGCTCCTGGAAAGTTGCCAATGCAATTCCTGATGTTGCAAAGTTTGGGTACCACAGGAGTACCAAAGGGAGACTGGACTTTTTTACTAGAGCGATACTCCTGGACATTGCTGGTGGGTGGCCACTGCATTGTCTTTCACATCTATTTCTAACTCATAGGCTTAGTTCTCTGGCTAGTGAGCATCTCATACATTTTTTCAAGCTGTGATGTACATCACACAATTCTCAGCTGTTCTCTCACATTAAGAACACACACAAATCTCTTCCCCACAGCTATATGTTATTTTCTCCAATTCTGATGGTTCTGCTGTGTGATCCAGCTAGAGAATTCCCAGTCACCTTTCACTTCAGTTTATGCTGCTCTCATATTATCACAGTATTATAAATGTGAGGTTGCTTCTTGCAACACAAGGTTGCAGGAGAAGCAGTGCTCAGATTTTCAATTGCCAGCTAGAGGAGAAAGGGAGCAGAGTGACAGGAATGAAGTGAGGTATGTTTGCTACAGTTCTCCTTCTCTCAGATGAACATTTTGCATGAGGAATGCCTACTGGACCTAAAGAAAGATTCTTCATATATCACAGAAAAATAATCCTTGAATGAAAGAAGTTATGGAGGCTAAATCCGATGGATTTGTGCAGTGCTTAATTTGTAATGAAAGAGGTGCCGGGGCTGAAGCAATTTTTTTTTACATTCATAACTGACGCAGCAAGCCCAGATGTGCTGGGGCTATGAACGGCCAACCCTAAAGGTGCCGGGGTTCACCCCTGGCACAAATTAAACATTGGATTTGTGGAATTTAATGGGGACCTGTGGTCTAAACAAGAAAGTCTGTAAAAACATATATTAGCTAAGCATAAGGTTTCCCCCTCCAAGAGCTATTATCTCTGACGAAAGGCACCAGGTTAATAGTCCTAAAGATTGAAGCAGACCTGCCAAGTATTACACCTCTTGCATGAAACTCATGCATACGTAAGTATGAATGCGAGAGAGACTTCCCCATGCAACCCCCTGTAGCCTAGGGGAAGATTCCCTGAACTACAAGCTAAGGGACAATGAGTTTGTCTCAGCTCTTCAACTGAATGTTCTTAATATTTCTGTGCACTTCACAACCCTTATAACCAAGGCCTCATATCTTTACCTTAGAGGAGGCAGCTAGCATTCCCCCATTTTACAGATAAGAAAAAAGAAAGCTTGAAGGAGGTCACTGAAGGCAGAGCTGAGAACAGAATCCAAGTCTCCATTCCGACAGACCCAAGTTTCATCCAGTTTCCCATTTTGCCTTGCCAGAAAAATGAAGTTCTTCCCAGATCATCGTTCGGGTATGCTGGAAGCTTGCACTTCTGCTGCCCTGTAGACAAACTAAGGGCTTCATTTAGCAGAGCTGCAAAAGCACTAAATCTACAATTTTTAAAGCCAATTTATGGGTATATACCAGTGAATTACAAATGTACATTTTAACTCACTAAATAATTTCCATAACATGTCACATGGAGCTGCACAGACCTTGGCAACTACGCTGAAGCCCCTATTTGATTGCATCTCTTAAGGACAATGGACAGTTTTACTCTATGCTTTGTGACATGCTATGTACAAATACGTTAATATTATCCCCCAAGACAAGTACAGTTAGGGGAGCGGCAGTGCTATCCCCAAACTGATCTCAGAACAGACCTGGAGGGACTACTGGTAAAGATACAGTAACAAACTAGATCAGCATCCATGCTCATTCAATTTGTGTCTTCTGTGCCAAGCTTACCAAAAATGTGTGGTCACAGTGGTCTTGTGGTGTAATAAGCATCCAATAAGAAATGGAATGAGACCCACCAAACTCATTTCATATAAGGGGACAGCATATTATAATGAACCATGATCTCCTTTCAAGGGGAGTCCTGCTCTTTGAGTTTACATGCAGTTTTAGGACTGTGGTGTGTGTGTATTTAACTAACTCCAGACTCAGGGCTTCAAAAATCCACTTGCCTACTCTCTACTAACAAATAAGATGCTCTCAGTGTCAAGGACAAACAATGCCCATCAACTCCTACAGAGTTTTCACTTACAATAAGGTGTTAGCCAATACGGTTGCAAAGGTAACCTTCCAAATGTGAATGGAATGTAAACAGGTGCAACACTAACTTCCTTAGCCTGCAGACACACAGCTCTAGTAATTCAGCATGTTGCTGCAGGTAAGAACTCTCTAGTTGGCACTGAAATGAAGAATCAGGTGAATTTCACTCTGCAGCTACTTGGGAAAGGTACGGGCAGCATCAAAGGCAGGCACTGGAGCTATTCTCTAGGAAGGCGCATTCAGAACCGAGGCTGGTGGACATAACTAAAAAGCCTCCTTTGATTGCAACCTGGAACCTTGAGGGTGGGAACAATAGCAAATATCTCGAACTGCAGCAGCCAGAGGTGAGGGAGATGGGGCTACCCTTCCCCACACCCCATTACAGCACCCAGAACCCGGGGTTCAAGGAAGAACCGAGAGAAAATACTAGTTCTTCTTTCCAGCAGCCAAAAAGGGCTTTTGGGAGAAGGGGGGAGGGTCATCTTTAATCAGACAGCCATAGATACAGGCTGATATGAAACCTACCAAGCTGCCATCCCTGAACAATTGTAGGAAAACTAGTACACTCCCCATCCTTCATCTCATAATAAGTGCATGGTCATGTGGGTGTTTTAGAGCAAACATGCAATTACCAGCAGTAGGAACAAATCAGAAACCAAAAACACCAGCTCCATTTCCATCATAGGCTCTCACTGACAATGTGAGGACAATGCATTTTCATATTTTAGATGGCATCCAGGATTTTTCTTTGTGCAAAGTGCATTCAGGAACGAGTGGGCTAATATAACCTATAGATCAAAGCGAGCACTGACCATGCAGAGTCAACCATAATCCCAACCTCACTTTGCCAGCTGGCACGCAAGGTGTCTCCAAAGGTCTACAAATTATGGTTGGGGATCATGGGAAGAGACAGGTATGTTGAGTAAATCAGAATATGGATATGCTACTTTGAGCAGTCACAGGTGAGGTCACATGACGCCTCCATAACATCTCAATTCACAGTAGTCACCTGGAGAAATATATGGATTTTAATTCCAATTGTATTCAGTCCTGGCATGTCCTGCACTGCACACAATTGAATCATATGACACTACTTCCAGCTGATGAAAGTGAAAACATCACCATTTACACTGCTACTGACGCTTGTCTCCAGGCAAGTCTAGGGTAAAATATAGCAGTCGCCACTCCTCCTTTTACCTAAAACAAGGTTTTAGTCGAAAGGAGAAACTGCAGGGCAGGAGCTTCTACCAGAAAAAATTGATCGCTTCTCTTGCATGATTGCTATGAGTAAGGCACTACCCAATTCACGATCCATTTTGGTCAATTTCACAGTCATAGGATTTTAAAAATAATAAATTTCATGATTTCACAGAATATCAGGGATGGAAGAGACCTCAGGAGGTCATCTAATCCAACCCCCTGCTCAAAGCAGGACCAATCCCCATACAGATTTTTTTCTTTTTTTTGCCCCAAATCCCTAAATGGCCCCCTCAGGAATTGAACTCACAACCCTGGGTTTAGCAGGCCAATGCTCAAACCACTGAGCTATTCCTCCCTCATTATTTAAATCTGAAATGTCACGGTGTTGTAATTGTAAGGCTCCTAACTCAAAAAAACGAGAGGAGGACTGCAAAGTTATTGGGGGGTGGAGGGGTGTTGCAGTACTGCTACCCTTACTTCTGTGCTGCTGCTGGTGGCGGCGCTGCCTTAGGCCTGGTCCACACTAGGGGGGAATGTCGAAGTAAGATACGCGACTTCAGCTACAAGAATAGCGTAGCTGAAGTGGAAGTATCTTCCTTCAAAGTACCGCAACTTACCTCACGTCCTCGCGGCGCGGGATCGACGGCCGCGGCTCCCACGTCGACTCCGCAACTCCGCTTGCCCTGCTGGAGTTCCGGAGTCGAAGGGAGCGCGTTCGGGGATCGATGTATCGCGTCCAGACGAGACGTGATAGATCGATCCCCGATATATCGATGGCTACCCGCCGATCCGGGCGGGTAGTGTGGACGTAGCCTTAGAGCTGAGCAGCTGCAGAGCGGCAGCTCCTGGCCAGACCAGCTCTGAGGGCAGAGCCACCAGCAACAGCGCAGAAGTAAGGGCGGCATGGTATGGCATTGCCATTCTTACTTCTGCACTGCTGCTGGCGGGGCGCTGCCTTCCGAGCTGGGCGCCCGACCGACAGCTGTCAATCTCCAGCCACCCAGCTTGGAAGTCAGCGCAGAAGTAAGGGTGGCAATACCGTGACCCTCCTAAAATAACCTTGTGACACCCCCCCCTTTTGCAACTCCCTTTTGGGTCAGGACCCCCAATTTGAGAAACGCTGGTCTCTCCCCCCAGATCTGTATAATAGTGGGTAAAAGCACACAACAGACCGATTTCACGGGGGAGACCAGATTTCACAGCCCTGAGAAATACCAGCAGCCTAAACTAATTCAACCCCCACCCGCCCGCCCCACAGGTCTCCAGCGGCCCCCCTTGGTCTGCGCGGGGTTCACTCCCCGGGAAGACTCGGGCCCTGCGCTCAGGCCGCCTCCCCGCAGGGGGCCGGGCAAGGCGAGCGCGGCCAGGGGAGGAGGCTGAAACTAACGGCGCCGCAGCCCATCACGGCGCGGCAGGGCGGGGCCGAAGAGGGACACGGTGCTGCCCCCGGGGGCCGGCTCGAACCACAGCCCCGGTCACCGAGCAGCGGGCAGTGAGCGCCGGACTCCATCTCCTGGGACGGGCGGCCGCGGCCTTCCCCTGCCTCAGTTTCCCCGCTGGGCCGCGGCGGCGGCACATCCCCGGCCGCAGCGCGGGGTCCCGCTGGGGGCAGGCGCCCGGCCCGGCCTCCCCCCGCCCACTCACCGAGCGGAGCTCCAGCTCCAGGGCGCAGACCAGCGCCTTCCGCGGCATTGGGGGGGCCGGGCCGGGCCGGGGGCTGGGCGGCTCCGGGCCCGCACAGGATGCGCCGCTAGGTCGGCCCCGCCCGCAGGGAACGACGCTGTCGTCGTGGCAACCGGAACGTCTCCGAGGGACGCTACCATGTGACCCAGGGCGCGGGCGGGGCTGATGGAATGACGTTGGCGCCATGGGAAGGGTCACACCGAGCAAAGCCCGCTGCGGCTATGCGCATGCGCGATAGGCGGAGCCCAGTAGTACTAGCGCTCGGGGGGGCCCACGTCCCCCCAGCCCCGTGCACCAGCCCCTCCCGCACCGTGCCCCCGGCTGCAGGCGCCACTGGTGGGACCCCTCCATGCACCCTCCCATCGCTCCGCTGCTGCGAGCCCCTCCCCACTCTGCACCCCCTGACCCTGCACAGCCCCTCACCCCCTGCATCTCGCTGCTGCAATCCCCCCGCAGCGCCCCCTGCCCGCAAACCGCCCCTCCCAGCCCTGCACCCCACCGCTGCGATCCCCCCCCGCAGCGCCCCCTACCCGCAAACCGCCCTTCCAGCCCTGCACCCCACCGCTGCAATCCCCC